>CM038682.1:176433127-176679516 GCA_021605205.1 Aegilops longissima
CTGGTGGCTCGATTTGGCGTCGTTCTGATCGACCAAAGAACCGTCGGCAATTCATCAATCCAGCGCCTTACGCTCTTGCGCAGCTTGTCAAAAGTCTTTGTCCTTAGGCCTTGCAACACTTCAGCATTCGCCCTCTCCGCTTGGCCGTTGCTCCGTGGGTGTGCCACGGAAGCAAAACAGACCTTGCTGCCGAGGTCTTGAATGTACTGCATGAAGGTGTGGCTCGTGAACTGCGTGCCGTTGCCGGTGATGACTCTATTTGGCACACCAAAACGGAAGACCAGTGCTTTGAAAAACTTGACAGCTGACTGAGCAGTCACCTTTCTCACTGCTTTCACCTCCGGCCACTTTGTGAACTTGTCGATTGCAACGTACAAGTACTCAAAGCCCGCGATAGCACGGGGGAAAGGGCCCAGTATGACGAGCCCCCAGACCGAGAATGGCCAGGAGAGAGGGATTGTTTGAAGGGCTTGGGCTGGTTGATGAAGCTTCTTTGAATGGAACTGACACGCTTCACACTTGGTTACTAGTGCCATCGCATCCTAGAGGGCGGTGGGCCAGAAGAAACCTTGCCGGAACGCCTTTTCGGCAAGGGCCCTCGACCCTATGTGGGAGCCACATATGCCTCCATGTATCTCCACCAACAGCTCCAGTCCTTCCTCCCGAGGGATGCACTTCAATTTCACGCCGTTCGGCCTTCTCCTGTACAGGAGGTCATCGACGAACTAGTACAGGGCGGACCAACGGGCTACTTTCTCCGCTTCTTCCTGCTCCTCAGGAAGCTCCCCTGTTTGGAGGAATCGGACGGTATGCTGCACCCTTGCCGAAGCCTGGGGCTCGACGGCAAGGACCAAAGGCATTTTTTCCGCTATGGGAGCAGTTGTCTCTACGACTAGGGCTTGACGCCCTGCCAGAGGCAGCTGCTCTTGGGCAGGCTCAGCATCCGCGGCAGCACCCTTGCCGGCAGCCTAGAGGGCTTGGTAGGAAAGTACCTGCCGGGACCCGACTTCCTTCGCTTGTTCTACCCCGTTGATGGTTTGACGGATGGTTGAGTTAGCCGGAGCAAAAAGGTACCCGGTTCCACAGGTAGCTTGAGTGCGGCACGCTTTGACAGGTAATCGACAGTGTCGTTCTCCATTCGGGGGACGTGCTCCGCTTGGATACCGTCAAAGCGCTCCTCCAGCTTCCTCACTTCATCTACGTAAGCTTCCATCGATGGGCTCTGGTAATCCTTGTTGACCTGCCTGACAACAAGCTGCGAGTCACCCCTGACGATGAGCTTCTTAACCTCGAGGTCTGTCGCGATCCTAAGACCGGCAAGAAATCCCTCGTACTCAGCAGTGTTGTTGGTGGACATCTCTCGGGGAAAGTGCATCTGGATCACGCGCAGGGCGAGAACCGCTGGCTCGATCGCCTCGCCACCATCGCCAACCAGGCCGCCACGCAGCTGGCCATCATGGGGATGCCAGACGTGAGGTATGTCCCGGAGCATAGCGTGAGCGCCAATTGCAGCCTGACCATGTTCTTTGAGAAGGTCGTCGGCGCTCTAGAGCAGCTCCATGCCAACTGGGCGGCCTCATTGGCCGACGAGTCCCGGAGGCTTTGCCAGGGTGCCATGACCAAGGTTCTCACCAAGGTGGCGCACTGGTACCCCGACCTCGACTTCGACGCCGCGCTGGGGAGCTTGCCGGAGGGTACTGACCTTGCGCCGCTCAGGGAGCGCATCAAGCCCATCATCAGCCGAGTCGACGAAATTCGGAGGGTGGAGGGCCAGCGCCGGGATTAGGCACCCCGTTCTTTATCGCCGCTGCAGGTTCACAACAAAGACAATCGCTATCTCTAGTTAGAACCGCAGCAACAATTTGATGTAATATAACTCTGCAGCACTTTCAGTATCATGCATGTTATTTTCCTGTTTGATTTTCCTTTGTATGGCCACCCTACGTTACTGGGTAGGCTCGCCGGCGCGTAAACCCAAGGCGACGTCTTGGGGACGGATCCCCATTGGCCTTCCGGGTGTGCTTGCTGCCGGGCGAACCACCTTGCTGCCCTTAGCGCGGCCGCCCGAACTGTCGATCTTGACTCGAGTCAGAGTCGGGAGCGTTGCCAATTGCGGAAGGCTACCCCGCCACTCTTGACCCGGCCGCTTTGAGCTGTAGAGCAGACTCGAAACAGAACAAGGGCGTTGCCAATTGCGGGAGGGCCCCTTTGCGTGCAGGTTTCAAATACATAGGCGAGATCTCCGAGGACGATAACCTTATGTATAGGAGGAAATAACTCAAAGCTCTGAATGACTTAGCTTTTCTGTTGCCGCGCCAGCATCATTCCTCCAGCCTTCTTCTTCTCAGGAGCCATGGCGACGAAGAACTGCTAGGCTAACTACTAGACCAGGTTCTCACAATTGCGCCCCCTACCTGGCACGCCAAAGATGTCAGTGTGGAACGACACCTATGGGATCACAAGAATCCCTACTATGGTTGCCGGGTGCGGGGTTGCGAGTAGAGCAGGGTAGTAGCCAGCACAAGCATCGTTTACACAGGTTCGGGCCGCGAGGATGCGTAAAACCCTAGTCCTGCTTTGGTGGGTGTATTTCAGAGAGTTCTTGCGCTCTCGAACTAGCTGTGATCAGTGCGTGGTTCGAAAGAGCCGAATCCTTCTCCAGTATGCCATGGGCCTCCTTTTATAGTCGAAAGGGGCTGCCACAGTGGCACACAGGAGGTGGAAAGGCGTACAGTGCCCTGAGCTTATCGCTCGAATTACAGGACAAGACACATTTAATGCGTAGCTTAGGTGTCCCTTTGCTTTATCGGGGACGGGGGCGACGCCCGTCCCGTCCGTCGCCGCACCTCCTCGCTTTGACACGCACCCTGGCCAGTGAGACGCACGACGCCATGTAGGCAGGCAGGAAGCTGAGGTGGCGTGGTGGTGGAGCCTTCACGAAGATCTGCATGCCGCCACGCAGGCACTCGATGAATTGGCCTGGGAGCTGCATGTTGCCACATAGGTGCCCGCCCAGCTGGTTGGGCTGGCAGTTGCATGTGACCGGTGGTCGAAGCTTGGTTGGCGTGGGCCTAGCGGTGGCCCTGCTGGTGTCCTTGGGGAGGGCCTTGCCGGGTGGGCCGGCAAGGGTCTTGCCGTGGCGCGCTGTCGTCCCCGGCAAGGACCTTGCCGAGGGTCTGGTGGCTTTCCTCGGTAAGGATCTTGCCTAGGGTTGCCATCTTCTAATCCTCATCTGATCTTGAATATGTCTTCACAAAGATCTGCATGCCACCACAGAGGTGCCTTCCCGAGCCCTGGGCCCACATGGATGATGGCGTTGGGGACCATGGGCTCAAGGGTGGCTCGCTCTGTTGGTGTGGGGCGAGCTGTCCCGGCAAGGATCTTGCCGGGGGAACCGTCTTCGTCCCTCTGCTCTTTGTGGTCTTGGCCTTGGCTTTGCTCTTATTATCTTGAGCTTCGGTCTTACCTTGGCTCACCTCCCCTGCTCTGCTTGGCGTGACCGTAGGCGCGGCTCCGACTGCCCGTGCACAGGTATAGGGGTACAAAAACACACCCCTCTTTTTGTACACTGACATTATAGAACTTGGCTTGTATATTCCAATGATGGGTTCCTCAAAATGCCCTAGGTCTTCGTGAGCAAGCAAGTTGGGTGCACACCCACTTAGTTTCTTTTGATGAGCTTTCATATATTTATAGCTCTAGTGCATCCGTTGCATGTCAATCCCTACTCCTTGCATCGACATCAATTGATGGGCATCTCCATAGCCCGTTGATTAGCCGTGTCAATGTGAGACTTTCTCCTTTTTCGTCTTCTCACATAACCCCCATCATCATATGCTATTCCACCCATAGTGCTATGTCCATGGCTTGCGCTCATATATTGTGTAAAACTTGAAAGAGTTTGAAAAGGCTAAGTATGAAACAATTGCTTGGCTTGTCATCAGGGTTGTGCATGATGGGAGCATTTTGTGTGGCGAAAATGAAGCATGGCCAAACTATATGATTTTATAGGGATAAGCTTTCTTTGGCTATGTTATTTTGATAAGACATAATTGCTTGGTTAGCATGCTTGAAGTATTACTATTTTTATGTCAATATTAAAAATTTGTCTAGAATCTTTTGGATCTAAACATTCATGCCACAATAAAGAGAATTACATTGAAAATTATGTTAGGTAGCATTCCAAATCTGCAGGTTCACAATAAAGAGAATAATCTCAGTGAATTATGTTTTTATCATTTACCTACTCGAGGACGAGCATGAATTAAGATTGGGGATGCTGATACGTCTCCAACGCATCTATAATTTTTTATTGTTCCATGCTATTATATATGCATTTATATGCTATTTTATATGATTTTTGGGACTAACATATTAACCTAGAGCCCAGTGCCAGTTTCTATTTATTCCTTTTTTTTGAGTATCGCAGAAAAGGAAAACCAAACGGAGTCCATTTGACCTAAAATTTCACTGAGATTATTTTTGGATCAGAAGAAGCCCACGGAGTATCGGAGATGGGACAGAAGAGTCCTGAGGCACCCACGATGATGGGGGCGCGCCCTACCCCCTGGGTGCACCCGCTACCTCATGGCCGCCTCGGAGATCCCCCTGACTTGTTCCCGACGCCAACAGCTCTTATATATACCCAAACTTCCAGAACATAACCTAGATCGGGAGTTCCGGCGCCGCAAGCCTCTGTAGCCACCAAAAACCAATCGGGACCCTGTTCTAGCATCCTGCCAGAGGGGGGATCCCTCACCGGTGGCCATATTCATTATCCCGGCGCTCTCCACGACGAGGAGAGAGTAGTTCACACTTGGGCTTGAGGGTATGTACCAGTAGCTATGTGTTTGATCTCTCTCTCTCTCTCTCTCTCTCTCTCTCTCTCTCTCTCTCTCTCTCTGTGTTCTTGATTCGACACGATCTTGATGTATCACGAGCTTTGCTATTATAATTGGATCTTATGATGTTTTCCCCCCTCTACTCTCTTGTAATGGATTGAGTTTTCCCTTTGAAGTTATCTTATCGGATTGAGTCTTTAAGGATTTGAGAACACTCGATGTATGTCTTGCGTGGGATACCCGTGGTGACAATGGGGTATTCTATTGATTCACTTGATATATGTTTTGGTGATCTACTTGCGGGTTCCGTGACCTTGGGAATCTATGCATAAGGGTTGGCACACGTTTTCGTCTTGACTCTCTAGTAGAAACTTTGGGGCACTCTTTGAAGTTCTATGTGTTGGTTGAATAGATGAATCTGAGATTGCGTGATGCATATCGTATAATCATACCCATGGATACTTGAGGTGAAATTGGAGTATCTAGGTGACATTAGGGTTTTGGTTGATTTGTGTCTTAAGGTGTTATTCTAGTACGAACTCTAGGATAGATCGAACGGAAAGAATAGCTTCGTGTTATTTTACTACGGACTCTTGAATAAATCGATCAGAAAGGATAGCTTTGAGGTGGTTTTGTACCCTACAATAATCTCTTCGTTTGTTCAGAGCTATTAGCGACTTTGGAGTGACTCTTTGTTGCATGTTGAGGGGTAGTTATATAATCCAATTATGTTATTATTTTTTAGAGAACTTGCACTAGTGAAAGTATGAACCCTAGGCCTTGTTTACTAGCATTGCAATACCGTTTACGCTCACTTTTATTACTTGTTACCTTGCTGTTTTTATATTTTCATATTACAAAACCTATATCTACCATCCATATTGCACTTGTATCAGCATCTCTTCGCCGAACTAGTGCACCTATACAATTTACCATTGTATTGGGTGTGTTGGGGACACAAGAGACTCTTTGCTATTTGGTTGTAGGGTTGTTTGAGAGAGACCATCTTCGTCCTACGCCTCCCACAGATTGATAAACCTTAGGTCATCCACTTGAGGGAAATTTGCTACTGTCCTACAAACCTCTGCACTTGGAGGCCCAACAACGTCTACAAGAAGAAGGTTGTGTAGTAGACATCAATCCTCAGGGATGAAGCCACGCAACATCATCGGCATTATCCGCTCAATCCATATGTGCCAATCATGACTCTTGAGACCAAATATCTTCAATTTATCAAGACTCGCTCCCCTCTTTAGATTCACTGCATACCCATCGAAGAACATCAACTGCTTTTGCACCCACAAGATAATTTCCATCATAGCTGGCCTTCCAAGATTAAACCATGCCTTTGGCTTTGTCTAGTTCTGCTCTCCTTTCGGTGGTTTCATGTTTTGTAACGGTCTATGACATAGTGCCTCCTGATCGACTCTAACCTTAGTATTATCCTTTGACTTCCCATCTATGCCAAACAATGTACCAAAAAGTGCCTCGGTGATATTATTCTCAGTGTGCATCACGTCGATGTTGTGTGGGCAAAGGAGGTCTTTGAAGTAAGGCAGACCCCACTAGCATGTCTTGTGTGTCCAGGCGTGTTTCAAATTATACCCCTTGAAATACCCGGGACGCTCTGGATCTGGCTCAAGAGCGTTTAACTGATCCAGGGTCTCTTGGCCTGTCAACGCAGGTGGTGCAGAGTTTTTGACAACTCTACCTTTGATTAAGTTCTTCTTGTCTTTCCTGAACTTATGGAGATGATCCAGGAACTGTCTATGCATGTCGAAAAAACAAAACTTGCGACTGGCCTGAAGCCAACGAAACTCAAGAGCTCCCTTGCATGTGGGGCACATGAACCTTCCATGCACACACCAGCCAACGAATAGCGCATACGCCGGCAAGTCATGCGTCGGGTACATGTACCAGACACGCATTATGAAGTTTCGTTTGCTAAAGGCGTCATATGTCTTGAACCCATTATCCCATGCTTCTTGCAATTTACCCTTCAGTGGCTACATGTACACATTCATATTCTTCCCCGGATAGTTGGGCCCTGGAATTATCAACGTCAGGAAAATGTTCTTTCTTTGCATAATATGTCCGGGGGAGATTGAGTGGAAAGAAAAATACGGGCCAACAACTGTATTGGGATGCCGTCAGACCAAACACACTGAACCCATCTGTGCTGATGGCGACTCAAGGATGCCTCGGATCTGCCGCTTTGTCATCATGTAATGCATCGAAGCGCTTCCATGCTTCACTGTCCGATGTATGCACCATCATCAGCTTCCCATCTGCATCTAGTTGGGTTCTTTTGCCCATTTTGTGCCATGTCATCTGTCTGGCCGTCTCTTTGACCATGAAAAGACGTTGAAGTCTTGGTACGATTGGCATATACTGAAGAACATTAACGGGGATTTTGGTCTAAGTCTTCTCACCCATACCGTTGTCTACCACAACATACCTGGATGACTTGCAAATGGAACAATAGTTCAAGTCCGCATACTGAAGCCTAAATAAGGCACATCATTTCTCACAGGCATGTATATTCTCATATGGCATCTTAAGAGCATGGAGGGTTTTGTCTGACTGGTACATGTTTGCAGGTAGTACATGGCCTTTGGGTAGAAAACGTCCAAATACTGTCATCATTGTGTCGTAGCATTCTCTGCCCAAGTTGAATTGAGCCTTCAGAGCCATTATTTGTGAGATGGCATCCAGCTGACAAAGCTTAGTGTGCTCGTGGAGAGGACGTTTTGAAGATTCCAACATTTCATTGAAGGCTTTTGCAGATTCCTCCATCTCATCGTTCGAGTCCCAAGCATCATCAAAGTCTTGCACCATGTCTTGCATCCTGGTACCATGCTCGTCGGTGCAACGACAAAGCACCTCAGCTCTGGCACATTGGGCAGACTCGCCATGAGATGTCCACACCGTATAACCTGGCGTAAACCCCCTCTTCTGCAGGTGCTTGCCCATTTCATCCTCTGTCCTCTTGTGCCAATTGTTACACCTGGCATAGGCCACCAGGTTGTCCTCTGGCCATTTGCAAATGCGGCTCTCAGAAACCCCTTCGTTTTTGTTAACCATTCAATGGTCATGTCTTTCTGACTAGTGTGACCAATGTACATCCATGCACGATCACTCAGCATATATATATCCATCAGCTAATGGAGTTTGACACTTTTATTACGGCCATGCAACATAGACGCTAATAGGTAAAGATAGGTCCTAATCCCACCCGAGTATGTGTAGATTGGGTTCGTTTTCCCATATGCTCTGCTCTAGATCCGACGCAAAATTTCGGCAGCACCTCCCCACTTTTCTCCTGATACACGTCTCGGCAATAAGCAGAGAGGATGTGTACCCGGAGAACAACAGGGAGGCACTAACGAAATTATGCATCGGATCCGGAGTAGAGCATATGGGAAAACGAACCCAATCTACACATACTTGGGTTATCCATGGATAACGTTGGACAATTTGAAAGAATCATGGTTATAAATATGCACATGCATGCATATTTATAGATGTAACCCTTTCGAATGGGAGATGCATAGTGGTCACGCATACTGATGATTGAAGACACCTATAGCTAGCAAGTTTCATTGGCACGAAGACCGAAACAGAGCAAATGAAGGGGGGAGGAGTAGATGTCATTTGTGCTCACCCACGAACACATCGGCGGAGCTCGTTGAACACTAGACCCTCGTAGCGACGAAAAAACTGCACATTTAAATCGAAAGATGAGTAACATAGCAATTTTGTTTTTTCCGTCAACCTAACTAAATAATTACAACAGGACGAGCGGGTTAGGGTGTTCCTTGGTGTCGATGGAACCCTAAATAGCAATTATCATTGGTGCGAGATACATGTGGTGCTCGGCGTTGAACACTAGATCCACATCCCACAAGTGACGTCGGCGTCCCGCGCACAACAATATTTCTTGGGGCCGATGACGGTCGAACACCTTGGCGAATTTGTCTGGCATCCTCTGCGATGAGGATTAAAGCCAAGTTTTGAAACTTCAAACAACCAAACCGACTTGAGTCAGTTTGGGTGTTTCAAGTTTCAACACTTGGCTTTTAGTTGTCATCACAGAGGTTGAAAGGCAAATTCACAAAGGTGTTCGACCACCATCGACCCCGAGAACTGTTTTTGCGGGATGCCGGACGCCAGCGTCACTTGTGGAACGTGGATGTAGTGTTCGACACCGACGTCCACATGTATCTCGCACCGACGATACTTGCTATTTAGGGTTCCATCGACGTCGAGGAACCCCCTAACCCGCTCGTCCCCTGGCTCCCTCTGGTATGGGCGACGACGCCGGGACCGGCGGGCTCCACCATCTATCCCCTCGGCGACCAGTGATCCATGATCGGCGACCCTCGACCCCTCGGAGACCCTATTTTCCTACTTTTCCTTCTTTTTTATCTTCCACTTCTACTTCTTTTTTTCATCATCATCTTGTTCTTCTTCTTCTTCTTCTTATTGTTCTTTTTTTTATCTTCTTCTTCCTCCTCTTCTTCTTTTTCTTCCTCTTCTTCGTTTACTTCTTTTTTGATCTTTCTTGTTTATTCTTAAAAAATAGAAGAAAAAAAACCTAAACTAAACTATAAACTAAATGTAACCTAAAATAAAATAAATTAACTTAAACTAAACCGAATTAAACTAAACTCAACTAACCAAAACTAAAAAAATAAACTAAATATAAAAGAACGAAGAAAAAAACTCACCACGAGGAGGGGCGGGCGGCGGCGGGCGGCGGCCGCGACGAGGGTGGCGGGCGGCGGCGGCTCAAGCATGGGGGCGGGCGGCGGCGATTTAGGTGGCGGGGGCGGCGGAGGGGGGAAGGGCGACGGCTTAGGCGCGGGCGGCGGCGGCTTGGGATGGTGCTTGCGGAGCGGCGGCGACGGAGTGGCATGGGACGGCGGCTGCTCGAGCACGGGCGGGCGAGACGGCTGGTAACAGGTGTGGCGCGGTGGCGGCGGCTCAGGCACGGGGGCGGGGCGGATGGCGACGGGGGAGGTGCGGACGGCGGCACGGGTGAAGGGCAGCGGCGGCTCGGGCAGGGGAGAGAGAGAGCGGACAGAGAGAGGGGTGGGGCGTGCGCTGGCCGCTTTTTAGTTAGGTCACAGCTCTTTGCCATCTGCTAGTAGATGACAAAGAGCCTAGCTAACAGACGTTAGGCTGGCCATCTGCTAGCAGACGACAAAGAAAGTGGCCATTAGGTGGTTCTTGCTAGTGGGCCACACTCCCTCTTTGCCGTCTTCCAGCGGACGGCAAAGATTCTATGTCGTCCGCTAGCTGATGGCAAAGAGTTGGCTGACGGCAAACATGATCTTTGTCGTCAGCTTTCCGTTAGCTGATGGAAAAGACCTTCTTTGCCGTCAGCTAGCTGACGGCAAAGATCCCGATTCCAGTAGTGTCTATTCATATTTTCAACCATTGAAATGCAATGACCATCAAGTTTGAATGCTCATATGATGTAGATATAAAGATGTATATCTTGTGTTGCTCAAATAGGATATGTGCTTGCCCAAGTGGCCGGCCATGTTTGAAGGTAACACCTCCGAGTGGCCTATGTTTTGCCGGAGTGTTGATTAATTTCCGTTCTAGCAAATTTCAGGCACTCGATATGTCCTTTTTTAGCAACGGTCGTGCCAGATTTTTCCGTGATTTTTGGCATGACTTGTGCCAGAATATGTAGGAAATATCGAGTGGCCTGGATTTTCTAGAAAGATAATTAAACGAAATTTCGGGTTGACTTTAAGTATGTCGAGGCTCCATACATGACAGTCAACAAATGAGTGAGGGAGAAAGTCTGCACCATATATGAGAGAAGAAGAATCCCGACTTTTGTCGTGGGGGTCGTTTTTCCTTCTTCTCCTTGTGCTAGACCTTTGTTATGCACTAGGGGAAGGACGAATAACGACCACCACCGGCGGTCAAAAAATCAGAGAGGGAGTGTATCCACCATATATGAGAGAGGACAAAGAATCCCGACTATTGTCGTGGGGGTCGTTTTTCCTTCTTCTCCTTGTGCTAGACCTTTGTTATGCACTAGGGGAAGGAGGAGTAACGACCATTACCGACGGTAGCAAATGTCAGAGAGGAATCAGTGAGGGAGAGTCTCCACCATCACTAGAAAAAAAAGACACATCCGTGACATTTTGGGCCGAACGAAAAAAAAATTCTGTCATACATATGACACTTCTATGACGATAATTGTGACAAAACCCGGTATAATCATAGATGTGGTGGGCTCCTACTTCTATGACAAAGAATCATGACAGAAAATGGGTTTTTTGTCCTGGGCGGGCCGAAGATGCAGCTGCATGACATTCTTTGGGCCGTCCATGACAGAAAAAACCGTGGTAGAAGCGAGGGCGAGGAAAATTTCAGGGAGTTGCTGGTTACGGTGGGAGGTCGGGGGATGAGCAATGCGCGTTTCTCTTGTACACGTGCGAGGCGTTGGCTCTAACTGAACCCGAGCGAGGCGTTGCACTCTAACTGAACCCGAGGGATTGCACTGCAGGCTACGCGTTAATGAACCCGAGCGATCGGTAGCTGTTAACTGAACCCGATCGAGCGATTCCTTCACTACTGCTGCTAACTGAAGTCGATCGATGCTACCTCTAGGATCAACGATGAGCGCTTGGGGGGTTGGATGAGCGGTGAGTGGTGGCGTTGCCTCTGAATGAACAGGACCCCGTGGTGTGGAGGGATGGATGAACAGTAGACGGTGGAGGGGTGGCCGTGGAGGGTGGTTGAATAGGACCCGTGGTGTGGAGGGCTGGATGTACAGAGAGCGGTGGAGGGGTGCCCGTGGAGGGTGGTTGAACAAGAGGCGGTGGAGTAGCACGCGGTGGAGGCTGGATGAACAGGGCCCGTGGAGGCTGGAGGAGGTCGACGGTAGCCCATGGAGGCTGGAGGAGGTCGACGGTGGAGATGAACAGATCCGTGGAGTCCCGTTTTGCACGCCACACCCTCCCGATGAACAGGACCCCGTTTGATCGTGGCGCCCAACATAAGTCCGTTTAGCCCATTTTGCGGTACGCCACACCCTCCCGATCAACAGGACCCTGTTTTCGACCGTAGGAGGTCCGTTTAAATCCGCTTTGCGATACGCCACACCCTCCCGATCAACAGACCCCGTTTACGACCGTAGGAGGTCCGTTTAAATCCGTTTTGCGGTACGCCACACCCCTCCCGATCAACAGGACCCCGTTCCGAACGTGGCTGGTCGAACACAAGGACGTTTCCTCCGTTCTGCGATACGCCATGCCTCATTTCCATTGCCTGTTCCGTCCAAGCTGGTTGGCTCCCACGCGTTCCATTGCCTCCCGATGAACACGACGCATTCCGTTGCGTCCCCATGAACACGACGCATTCCGTTGCCTCCCCATGAACACGACGACGGCGCTGTTTCTCCGTTCTGACCCAGCCATGTAAACGAGCCCTGGCCGTACGTATGCGCGAGTAGGCGTTCGAGACCCCGCCCATATATACACATACGTGGCCATATTTTCTTTCTTGCACCCTGGCCGCTGTACGTACGTGTACATGCTACGTGCGCGCCTCTACTACGACACGTGCGCGCCTCTACTACGACACGTGCGTGCCTCTACATCGACCAGTATGTACGTACACATTCGCGACCAGGATGACAACGCTACGTACGCTTCGACCAGGTGGGTCCCGACTGTCAGGAACTTCGTTGCCTGCGAAGATGTAGCTGGTGGGTCCCAGCAGTCAGGGGGGCGAATCGTTTTGTTTTTTTGCCCGGACGCACTTCCTTCCGTGCGAAGGTGTAGCTGGTGGGTCCCAGCAGTCAGGGGGGTGAATCATTTTTTTGCCCTGACGCACTTCCTTGCGTGCGAAGATGAAGCTGGTGGGTCCCAGCAATCAGGGGGAAACATTTTTTCCGTGAAATACAGTGGCCCGTCCAGTGGATCCCAGCTGTTAGGTGGAGGAATCATTATTTTCTGCGTAATAAGGAGGCACTTCCTTGCTGCGGTCGTGGACTCAGCTGTCAGCCTCTCCACGTACAGTCCACGTCCGATGGAAGTCGCTCCTTGACCATGTTGACCAGGCAGCGCCGAGAGCACCATGGCGGTGGACGACGGCGAGGCCTAGGAAGGGACGACGCGAGCTGAGAGACGCGCAAGGAAGCCCGCGGAGAGGAGTACGAGGGTTCACCGTTCGGCTGCGGTGTGAGGCTGCCGTTGCCGCAGGCCCGGCCAGCGGTGGGAATAGTAGGGCGGTGAGGCCTCAAGCGGCAAGACAGCCCGACACGGGAGGCAGGAGCATGCGGCACGACCGGCGCTGCTTTGGGCGGCTAGAGCAAGAAGACCAGAGGTTGAAGAAGCACTACGGCCGTTGGATGGACATCGTACGGTCACTGGAGCTAGAATCGTTCATATTGACTAAGTTGACAAAGCCCTCCGTCCCCGTCAACTTAGTTGGCCCACAAGTCATCCTCCCACTATGCTGGGTCCCAGCTAGCAGGGTGGGTATTCATTTTTTTGTGTGTAATAAGGAGGCACTTCCTTGCGTGCGAAGATATAGCTGGTGGGTTCGACATGTCAGCGGGGGGAACGTTTTTTCGCGAAATACAGAGGCCCTTCCGGTGGGTCCCAGCTGTCAGGTGGAGGAATCATTATTTTGCGCGTCCACGGCCAATGGATGTCGTTCGTTGACCACGTTGACCAGGCCGCACCGAGAGCACCATGGCGGTGGACGATGGCGAGGCCTAGGAAGGGAACAACACGGAGCCGGGGAAGACTCGGCAATGGTTGCCCATGATGTGGGGAGTACGAGGGTTTACTGGTCCGGCTGCCGTCGCCGGAAAATAACAGGATGTGCGGGTGAGTATAGGAATGGCCTGGCCAGCAATGAAGTAGGGTGGGGCGGTGCGGCCTGTGCGGCAGCATAGCCGGCCACGGGAGGCGGGAGCGAGCAGTCCCACCGAGCTGGTTTGGGTGGTCGGAGCAAGAAGATCGATATTAAAGAAGAAGATGGCCGTTGGATTAACATCCAACGGTCATCGCTACTAGAATCGTTGTGGACTAAGTTGACAAAGCCAAAGTACACGTCAACCTAGTAGACCCACAAGTCAGCCTCCAAATCTGTCCCAAACAGCATACAACCCGAAATTTCTAGCCATATTCAAATTAATTTTAAATCTAAATATACCTTAATTTAAATTCAATGAAATTTTACCCGCACAAAAACAATGAAATTTAGAATATCAAAATCCGAAAGAAAACAGTATTTTCGAACTAATTGCCTGTTTGCTGTATTTTTTTCATTTTATAGCCAATTTATTATTACTTATAGCCCATTTCTTATTACTTATAGCCCATTTCTTATTACTTATAGCCCATTTTCTGGGCAAAATGCATCCCTCCTCGTCTTGAAAGATTTCCGGCCCAGAAGGGCGTAGAAAAGCAAGTAGGCCTATGTTGGTTATTCTGCAAAAAACAAAATAGCTGCCTAGCCATTTTTCAGAAACGAAAAAAACAAACTGGGTTGGTCATGTGCTAAACATATGAAATAAAAGCCTAGGCTAGACGGGCCACGGGTCCCGCACAACCCAGTGGATACCCTTCTCCGTCCAAAAAAACAAAATTACTGCATGCGCTGCTGGGTCCCTACTGTCATCCTCACCATGTATAGTCATCTCCTTATTACTCTCGGTTGTTAACCATGTTGACAACATCGGAGGGCGGCGCCGCGGCGAGCGAACCAAGGCGGAGGACGATGGTGAGGCCTCGGACGAGAACGAACAGGAGTCGGGGAAGATCACAACCAGCCGTGGGAGGCGGGAGCAGGCGGTCCCACCGGCACTGGTTTGGCTTTGGCAGCTCGAGGAAGAAGAGACTGAAGAAACGCGACAGACGTTGAATGTCAATCCAACGGTCAAGGAAGCCACAATCATTATTTGACTAAGCGGACACCAAGTAGCATACTGATACGTCTCCAACGTATCTATAATTTTTGATTGCTCCATGCTATATTATCTACTGTTTTGGGCAATATTGGGCTTTATTTTCCACTTTTATATTACTTTTGGGACTAACCTATTAACCGGAGGCCCAACCCAAATTTGTTGTTTTTTTGCCTATTTCAGTATTTCGAAGAAAAGGAATATCAAACGGAGTCAAAAAGGAACGAAATCAACTGGAGAAGTTATTTTTGGAAGGAAAGCTACTGGATGGACTTGGAACCCACGTCAAGGAAGGAACGAGGAAGCCACGAGGGTGTGGGCGCGCCCAACCCCCTAGGGCGCGCCCCCTGCCTCGTAGGGCCCTCGTGGCTCCCCTGACGTGCTTCTTCCGCCTATATAACTCCATGTACCCTAAAACTTCCAAAACAGAGATTAGATCAGGAGTTCCGCTGCCATAAAACCTCCAGAGCCACCAAAAACCAATCGGGACCCTGTTCCGGCACCCTGCCGGAGGGGGGAACCCTCACCTGTGGCCAACTTCATCATCCCGGCGCTCTCCATGACGAGGAGGGGGTAGTTCACCCTCGGGGCCGAGGGTATGTACCAGTAGCTATGTGTTTGATCTCTCTCTCTCTCTCTCGTGTTCTTGGTTTGGCATGATCTTGATGTATCGCGAGCTTTGCTATTATAGTTGGATCTTATGTTTCTTCTCCCCCTCTACTCTCTTGTAATGGATTGAGTTTTCCCTTTGAAGTTATCTTATCGGCTTGAGTCTTTAATGATTAGAGAACACTTGATGTATGTCTTGCCGTGCGTATCTGTGGTGACAATGGGATATCACGTGATTCACTTGATGTATGTTTTGCTGATCAACTTGCGGGTTCTGCCCATGAACCTATGCATAGGGGTTGGCACACGTTTTCGTCGTGATTCTCCGGTAGAAACTTTGGGGCACTCTTTGAGGTTCTATGTGTTGCTTTGAATAGATAAATTGAGATTGTGTGATGCATATCGTATAATCATGCCCACGGATACTTGAGGTGACATTGGAGTATCTAGGTGACATTAGGGTTTTGGTTGATTTGTATCTTAAGGTGTTATTCTAGTACGAACTCTAGGGTTGTTTGTGACACTTATAGGAATAGCCCAACGGATTGATTGGAAAGAATAACTTTGAGGTGGTTTCGTACCCTACCATAATCTCTTCGTTTGTTCTCCACTATTAGTGACTTTGGAGTGACTCTTTGTTTCATGTTGAGGGCTTGTTATATGATCTATCTATGTTATTATTGTTGAGAGAACTTGCACTAGTGAAAGTATGAACCCTAGGCCTTGTTTCCTATCATTGCAATACCGTTTACGCTCACTTTTACCACTTGCTACCTTGCTGTTTTTATATTTTCAGATTACAAAAACCTTTATCTACCATCCATATTGCACTTGTATCACTATCTCTTCGCCGAACTAGTGTACCTATACAATTTACCATTGTATTGGGTGTGTTGGGGACACAAGAGACTCTTTGTTATTTGGTTGCAGGGTTGCTTGAGAGAGACCATCTTCATCCTACGCCTCCTACGGATTGATAAACCTTAGGTCATCCACTTGAGGGAAATTTGCTACTGTCCTACAAACCTGTGCACTTGCAGGCCCAACAATGTCTACAAGGAGAAGGTTGCGTAGTAGACATCAAGCTCTTTTCTGGCGCCGTTGCCGGGGAGGTTAGGTAAGCGGCACTCACACCCCGTCAACTAAGCTCTTTTCTGGCGCCGTTGCCGGGGAGGTGAGTGCTTGAAGGTATATCCTTAGATCTTGCAATCGAATCTTTTTGTTTCTTGTTTTAGCACTAGTTTAGTTTATAAAAGAAAACTACAAAAAAATGGAATTAAGGTTGCCTCTTATGCTTCAACTTTTTAATGTCTTTCGTGAAAATGATGGGAAGGAAAATTGTGCTCAAGTACTAGAAGAAGAATTACATAGAATGCTTGGCATAAAATATGTGAATGATGAGCATGATTGCAATGTTGTGAGTATGAATTCCTTGAATATCCATGGTGCTAATGATATGCAAAGCCACAAGCTTGGGGAAGCTATGTTTGATGAAGATGATATTTTTTGTCCCCCAAGCTTTGATGAGCAAATTTACTATGGTGAAAGCATGCCTCCTATCTATGATGATTATTGTGATGACACGTATGCTTTAAAGAATAATGATAACCATGAAACTTGTCATCTTGAACTTAATTTTCAATCACATGATAGTTGTTTTGTTGAGCTTCCTCCCACTACTATTTTGAATGAGAAGAATTTTGCTTATGTCGAGAGTAGTAAATTCTCTATGCTTGTAGATCATGTAAAGAATGTTTTAGGTGCTGGTTATATTGTTGAATTCATTCATGATGCTACTGAAAATTATTATGAGGGAGGAACATATGCTTCTACATATTGCAATAATATCAAGTTTCCTCTCTATGTGCTTAAAGTTTTGAAGTTATGCTTGTTTTGCCTTCCTATGCTAGTTGATTATTGTTCCCATAAGTTGTTTGCTCACAAAATCCCAATGCATAGGAAGTGGGTTAGACTTAAATGTGCTAGTAATATTCTTCATGATGCTCTCTTTATGTTTGAATTTTTATCTTTTTGTGAGCATCATTGAAATCATCATGCCTAGCTAGGGGCGTTAAACGTTAGCACTTGTTGGGAGGCAACCCAATTTTATTTTAGTTTCTTTATTTTTTATTCTGTTTAGTAATAAATAATCCATATAGCTTCTGTTTAGATGTGGTTTTATGTTTTAATTAGTGTTTGTGCCAAGTAGAACCTTTGGGAAGACTTGGGTGAAGTCTTTATGATCGTGCTGTAAAAAAAACAGAAACTTTAGCGCTCACGAGATTAGCTAAAACTTTTTACTGGAGAGTGATATTTAGTTGATTCTTTTTGCAGATGATTACTTGACAAATTTGTCAGGTCCACCAGTTTATTTTATAATTTTTGGAGTTCCAGAAGTTTGCGTTAGTTACAGATTACTACAGACTGTTCTGTTTTTGATAGATTCTGTTTTTCGTGTGTTGTTTGCTTATTTTGATGACTCTATGGCTAGTAAAATAGTTTATAAACCATAGAGAAGTTGGAATACAGTAGGTTTAACACCAATATAAATAAAGAATGAGTTCATTACAGTAACTTGAATTGGTGTTTTTTTTCTTTTGCTAACGGAGCTCACGAGTTTTCTGTTAAGTTTTGTGTTGTGAAGTTTTCAAGTTTTGGGTAAAGATTAGATGGACCATGGAATAAGGAGTGGCAAGAGTCTAAGCTTGGGGATGCCCAAGGCACCCCAAGGTAATATTCATGGATAACCAAGCGTCTAAGCTTGGGGATGCCCCGGAAGGCATCCCCTCTTTCGTCTTCGTTCATCGGTAACTTTACTTGGAGCTATATTTTTATTCACCACATGATATGTGTTTTGCTTGGAGCATCATTTTATTTTCTTTAGCTTTGCTTGCTGTTTGAATAAAGTATAAAGATCTTAAATTCTTAAATGTTAGAGAGTCTTCACATAGTTGTATAATTATACAACTACTCATTGATCTTCACTTATATCTTTCGGAGTAGTTTGTCATTTGCTCTAGTGCTTCACTTATATCTTTTAGAGCACAATGGTGGTTTTATTTTGAAGAAATAGATGAACTCTCATGCTTCACTTAGATTATTTTGAGAGTCTTAAATAGCATGGTAATTTTCTTAAATAATCCTAATATGCTAAGCATACAAGATTTGTAAGAATTCAAATGAGTGTGTTGAATACTAAGAAAAGTTTGATGCTTGATAATTGTTTTGAGATATGGAGGTAATAATATCAAAGTCGTGCTAGTTGAGTAGTTGTGAATTTGAGAAATGCTTGTGTTGAAGTTTGCAAGTCCCGTAGCATTCATGTATGGTAAATGTTATGTAACAAATTTAAAACATGAGATGTTCTTTGATTGTCTTCCTTATGAGTGGCGGTCGGGAACGAGCGATGGTCTTTTCCTACCAATCTATCCCCCTAGGAGCATGCGCGTAGTGCTTTGGTTTTTGATGGCTTGTAGATTTTTGCAGTAAGTATATGAGTTCTTTATGACTAATATTGAGTCCGTGGATTATACACACTCTCACCCTTCCATCATTGCTAGCCTCTTCGGTACCGTGCATTGCCCTTTCTCACATTGAGAGTTGGTGCAAACTTCGCCGGTGCATCCAAACTCCGTGATATGATACGCTCTTTCACACATAAACCTCCTTATATCTTCCTCAAAACAGCCACCATAGCTAACTATTATGGCATTTCCATAACCATTCAGAGATATATTGCCATGCAACTTTCAACCATACCGTTCTTCATGAGACATTCATCATTGTCATATTGCTTAGCATGATCATGTAGTTGACATAGTATTTGTGGCAAAGCCACCATTCATAATTCTTTCGTACATGTCACTCTTGATTCATTCCATATCCCGGTACACCGCCGATGGCATTCATATAGAGTCATACTTTGTTCTAGTATCGAGTTGTAATCATTGAGTTGTAAATAAATAGAATTGTGATGATCATCATTTAATAGAGCATTGTCCCAAAAAAAGGCCAAAAAAAAGAAGGCCCAAAAAAAGAGAAATAAAAAGGGGCAATGTTACTATCTCTTTTTTCACACTTGTGCTTCAAAGTAGCACCATGTTCTTCATATAACGAGTCTCATATATTGTGCTTCAAAGTAGCACCATGTTTTTCATATAGAGAGTTTCATATGTTGTCACTTTCATATACTAGTGGGAATTTTTTATTATAGAACTTGGCTTGTATATTCCAACGATGGGCTTCCTCAAATGCCCTAGGTCTTCGTGAGCAAGCAAGTTGGATGCACACCCACTTAGTTTCTTTTGTTGATCTTTCATACATTTATAGCTCTAGTGCATCCGTTGCATGGCAATCCCTACTCCTTGCATCATCAATTGATGAGCATCTCCATAGCCCGTCGATTAGCCTCGTTGATGTGAGACTTTCTCCTTTTTTGTCTTCTCCACATAACCTTCATCATCATATTCTATTCCACCCATAGTGCTATATCCATGGCTCGCGCTCATGTATTGCGTGAAGGTTTATAAGTTTGAGATTACTAGAGTATGAAACAATTGCTTGGCTTGTCATCGGGGTTGTGCATGATGAGAGCATTCTTGTGTGACGAAAATGGAGCATGACTAAACTATATGATTTTGTAGGGATGAACTTTCTTTGGCCATATTATTTTAAGAAGACATAATTGCTTAGTTAGTATGCTTGAAGTACTATTATTTTTATGTCAATATGAACTTTTGTCTTGAATCTTTCGGATCTGAATATTCATACCACAAGTAAGAAGAATTACAATGAAATTATGCCAACTAGCATTCCACATCAAAAATTATCTTTTTATCATTTACCTACTCGAGGACGAGCAGATTAAGCCCGGGGATGCTTGATACGTCTCCAACATATCTATAATTTTTTATTGCTCCATGCTATATTATCTATTGTTTTGGGCAATATTGGGCTTTATTTTCCACTTTTATATTACTTTTGGGACTAACCTATTAACCGGAGGCCCAGCCTAGATTTGCTATTTTTTGCCTATTTCAGTATTTCGAAGAAAAGGAATATCAAACGGAGTCAAAACGGAACGAAATCAACTGGAGAAGTTATTTTTGGAAGGAAAGCTACCAGATGGACTTGGACCCCACGTCAAGGAAGGAACGAGGAAGCCACGAGGGTGGGGGGCGCGCCCACCCCCCTAGAGCGCGCCCCCTGCCTCGTGGGGCCCTCGTGGCTCCCCTGACGTGCTTCTTCCGCCTATATAACTCCACGTACCCTAAAACTTCAGAACAGAGATTAGATTGGGAGTTCCGCCGCCACAAAACCTCCAGAGCCACCAAAAACCAATCGGGCCTGTTCCGCACCTGCCGAGGGGGGAACCTCACCGTGGCCATCTTCATCATCCCGGCGCTCTCCATGACGAGGAGGGAGTAGTTCACCCTCGGGGCTGAGGGTATGTACCAGTAGCTATGTGTTTGATCTCTCTCTCTCTCTCGTGTTCTTGATTTGGCACGATCTTGATGTATCGCGAGCTTTGCTATTATAGTTGGATCTTATGCTTCTTCTCCCCCTCTACTCTCTTGTAATGGATTGAGTTTTCCCTTTGAAGTTATCTTATCGGATTGAGTCTTTAATGATTTGAGAACACTTGATGTATGTCTTGCCATGCATATCTGTGGTGACTATGGGATATCACCTGATTCACTTGATGTATGTTTTGGTGATCAACTTGCGGGTTCCACCCATGAACCTATGCATAGGGGTTGGCACACGTTTTCGTCGTGATTCTCCGGTAGAAACTTTGGGGCACTCTTTGAGGTTCTATGTGTTGGTTTGAATAGATGAATTGAGATTGTGTGATGCATATCGTATAATCATGCCCACAAATACTTGAGTTGACATTGGAGTATCTAGGTGACATTAGGGTTTTGGTTGATTTGTATCTTAAGGTGTTATTCTAGTACGAACTCTAGGGCTGTTTGTGACACTTATAGGAATAGCCCAACGGATTGATTGGAAAGAATAACTTTGAGGTGGTTTCGTACCCTACCATAATATCTTCGTTTGTTCTCCACTATTAGTGACTTTGGAGTGACTCTTTGTTGCATGTTGAGGGCTTTTTGAATGATCTATCTATGTTATTATTGTTGAGAGAACTTGCACTAGTGAAAGTATGAACCCTAGGCCTTGTTTCCTATCATTGCAATACTGTTTACGCTCACTTTTACCACTTGCTACCTTGCTGTTTTTATATTTTCAGATTACAAAAACCTTTATCTACCGTCCATATTGCACTTGTATCACTATCTCTTCGCGAACTAGTGCACCTATACAATTTACCATTGTATTGGGTGTGTTGGGGACACAAGAGACTCTTTGTTATTTGGTTGCAGGGTTGCTTGAGAGAGACCATCTTCATCCTACGCCTCCTATGGATTGATAAACCTTAGGTCATCCACTTGAGGGAAATTTGCTACTGTCCTACAAACCTGTGCACTTGCAGGCCCAACAACGTCTACAAGGATAAGGTTGCGTAGTAGACATCACATACTTTTTATATATAGGAAGAAAACTGCGAGGAAAATGCGTTAAATGCATGTCCACCTCACGAGGAACGTTAAGCCACATAAGTGACTAGCACCCTTGGTTTTCAACTGAGAGGTCTTGGGTTCGAGTCCAAGGAACTCTCAATTTTGTCCTCCTTCCTTCCTTGCAAAAAAAAGGAAAGAAAATCAAAGACTTGGGAAGGCGTACAAAACAAGCTAGTGTACCAGTAAAGAGACGTTGCCGAGTTTTAGAAAAAACAAAGACGTGCTCCTGTAGCTGGTTCGAATCCAACCTAGACTATGACTATATATGGCGCCATACTACTCTGCAAGTAATGAAACTGACATATCCAACGTTTACTTCTCCTCTTCTCTACTTACTCTGCCTAGCATCAGAAGCTCTGGCTGCAGCAACCATGTCCGCTGGCTGCTCGTCCACCTGCTCTTCAGCAGGCAACAACCAGATATGCGCCAAGTCGCCACCCGTACCATCGCATGTGGGTCTCATCACACCCCCGCCGGCACGCGCACCGCAGCCGATTGCTCATCGCAACCCGCCGCCGTTGGTGTGGTGCCACTGCGGCAAATCACGCAGAGTCATCCGTCTTGTCTCAACCACAATCCGCAACCCTGGCCGAGTCTTCTACAAATGCCCGAATCATGGGGTAATAATATGTTTAAGTGTTGTTCTGCTGCTTTCAGTTGCTGATTTTTTTAATAGTTTGGTTGATGATCTTCCAATTTGATTCGTGCAGAAAAGGGAAGAATCGTGTGATTTGTATTTCTGGGAAGTTGCTGATGTGGGGGAATGCAACTACGCTGATTATTTGGTTAGTCGAGGAATCCCAATACCAGTAAGTTGGGGTGTTGGACAAGTAATCAAGGAACGACGAAGAGGAAGATGCGAGCGAAGGTTAAAGATGCAGTTCCTCTGATCATGGCCAAGCAACAGCTGCTGAACGGCCTTGACAACAATGAGGAGATGAACGAGCTTGTGAAGATAATGGGCAAAATTGATGTGCTCTGTAGGATGATTGTCGCTTTATTTGCAGTGTATGTAGCACTCGTGATGAATTCAGTGGCTACGACATGAGCACTTTGCTGAAACTAGTAATGAATGAAACCTGTGTAGCAGGCTGGGCGTAGTGTTGTGAACATCTAATGATTTCTATTAACAAAAATCAGGGGGTATCCCCTTTGCTCATATAAATAAATTGTAACATCCCAAAATTCTAAATTTTGGAATGTTATATTAAATAAATATTTATGCTTGTTTGTTTGATAGTGGTGTGGTTGCTTGTGTGAAATTGAGTGAAATTTGAAACTTTCTGAAAGTTGAATGAGAGGGAATGAAATGACTTTCCCAAACTTCCACCTTGCATTTATGATCTCCATGAATTCAAATTCTTTTCATCACAAAACCCTGGAGAGAAGATGACATGACTTCTTCCATTTATTTAAATGACAAGGGGTGTTGAAAATATTTGAATTTCATTTGGAAAATATTTCCAATTCTGAAACTTTATGCAACTCAATGATTTTCACGAGAAGATAAAATGACTTCTTCAAATTAAATGAAATATGAGTTGGGAGTTTTAAAAGAATTAAATCCAAAGTCCTTTTGAATTTATTTCCAATTTGGAGTTATTTGAGTTTTATTCAAAATATTTTTCTCCAAAAACAAAATATATGGAAATTAGGGTAACATGATTCCCTACATCAGAAAATTGGAGAGAAATTAATTTGAAGTCATTTTGGTATTTTAAAAATAATTTTTGTTGGAGTTTATTGGACTAGAAGCACTCTTTGCTTTATTTAAATTTGTGTGTATTTTATTTAACGCTATAATAATGTTCATCTTGTAGGAAATGTTTTTCTGAAAATTTTGATATATTATATGCCTATATATTATTTTTATCTATTTTGCTTTCTTCTTATTTTGTTTTTCTGGAAAAAAATGTTTATATATATATATATATAAAAGAAATCCGGCAGCGCCAAGGGCCAAGGCCCAAGGCCAAGCCAGAGGCCGGCCGGCCAAGGCCAAGGCCATCGCGCGCACCAGGGAGCCGCCGCTCATTTTCCTTTTCCTAGTAGGACTTTTGTCCTACTTCCGTTTATTCCGATTTGTTTCCAGATCTTTTCCCTCTTTGTTTCCTAATCCTAGTCTATTTCTTGTCCCCTACCCCAAGCAAAACCCACCCCTCCCCAATATAAATACCCAAGCACCCCCCTCCAACACATCAAACCAACACCTCTCCTCTCCTCTCCATGGCAGCAGCAGCAGCACCACCGCCGCCGCCAAGTGCCGCCGCCCTGCCTCGACCTCTCGTGAGGTTTATATGATCTCCTCTCCACTGTCCCGTGATCTCCTTTCCTCTAGGATCAACTGCAACATCGGATCCGATCTTCTTCCCCAACTCCGACGACTACTCCGTGAGATCCACGAAATCCCGTAATTCATTTTTTCAGAAAATAGCAATCTTAGAAAATTCATATCTTTTAGAGTTTTTAGTATTTTGAGTGATTCCAATTGCTATCGTCACAAATTTGCGGAAGTTTCTGTTAGTGTCTCTGTATTTCAAATTTGAGTAGTTTAAATTTGAATTTGATAAATTTTGTTCAGATTAGTATTTTGGCCATAACTTGAGTTTAAAAATAGGTTTTAATTAATTCTTTTTGCTCCTGGTCACTTATGATATTTTTTAGCTGTAGGATTTAGTTTGGTAATTTTGGAGTATTTTAAATTAGATTTTTAGTAAAAACAGTACTGTTTTGCTTATATAGTTGTTTTAGTTATGTAATTATTGTTTTTAATTATTTTTAGTTCATTCCTTTTGTAGATTTTCACTTGTTGTTATATGTTTATGTTTAGCTACAATAGATAAATTTTGTAGTTATTTATTAGTGTTTAGCTACTGTTTTTGTAATTGCTTGTTTAGTTCATAGTGATAGTGGATAAAGATAGTTTTATTAGTTTTAAAAGTAATTTTTTCCACTTCAAGTTATATTGTTTTTTCTGTTATTTGTGAACACATTAGTTGTTATATTTATTTAGTATAGTTTATTAATGTTTTAATAAATGATTTGCTTTTATAGTTGTCTTAGTGTTTTGATAGTTGCTATATTTGTTCTAGTATTCACTAGATGGTTATAGTAGTTTTATATTAGTTCTTTTTGTTACTTAGTAAATTAGTAATTTATTTTCTGTTATTTTATTAGATTTATATTTTTTTTGCTGTAGAAAAAAGAATATTAGAATAATTTAGTAATGTTATGTTAAGATTTGTGTGAGTTGGTCACCATTAGTTTTTCCTTGAATTTTTCTTTCGAAGTTTTTCCTTTGGTTTTCGACTTGGTTTTCTTGTTGCCTTTATTTTGATTGAGTATTGTTATGATTGATAGAATTGATTGCTAGGATGATTGCTTATATGATTGTCTGTGTAATATAGATTTTGAAAGGAGTGACGAATAGTTCTACCAAGTCTTTATTCTGAGAGCGTTATTATCTTCATCAAGTAATACCAGGCAAGTTCACTTTGACCATGTTTTTCATACCTATGTGTTTTATTGCATCTAGTGTCATCTTTGCAACAAACCCTCCAGTAGTGATATTGAATTCTTGTAATTGAGTAGTATGCATGAGGTAGGAACCCATCACCTTGTTACCAAGCCCGGGACGATATTTTATTTTAATGCTACGCTATAGTAGACGGGGTTTGGTATGAGTGCTCGGGAGTGGTGTGAGAATGGAGGATCTACGTCAATGACGACAACTCCATGATGGAATCTGCAAGGACTGCATCTTCAAGGCCTCAAGACTTCAAGACTCGAGACAAGAATTCAATACACACTACTGGGTGAAGGATGGTTGACGGGCACCCTGGAGAATCCAATGGTTGGCCGGGATGCATGGAGAAGCGCCATGACATCTTGCGGAAAGCTTCACCCAGACTCAAAGAGACGGAAGAATACTTCATGCCCGGAAGCTTACCTGTGCAACCGCAAGTCACTATGGGCTCGGCTTGGTTGACCCTAGTTGTGACTCGGCTAGGACGGTGCTAGCAGATGTAGAACTACGGTAGGATTGAATGAGCACCGGACGGTGGTCGGGGAACTCTTCGAAGACCATGTTTCAGATCATCTTGTTCTCAAACACCACGAAGTGCGAGAACGTAAAAAGAGGGATCGAATCTTGCGGGTAAAGTGTACAAACCTCTGCAGAGGGTTAAAAACTTAATCGATTAGCCGTGTCCCCGGTTACGGACAATTTGAGCATCTGGACTTGGATCTATCTTGGAACTCTCAACACCGGATTGATAACTTAATTGTGGGCAACTTATGATGATTTTGGGCTATGAGACATCGGTTGGCGGAACCATGTCATGATAGAAAACTCCATAGTACATACTTCATTTATTCCTTTGATGTAGGGAAAATAAATCAGCTTTTACGCAAACAAAACTCGCACACGAGCCACAAAGCCATATTGCATATAGTATAGTTTTATCATCTGTTTTCTCATGTTGTGATCTTGCCGGTACATTCAATGTATTGACCTACACGGCTGCAACGTATCATGTTGCGTATACTTTCTTCCGACGAGTAAGAGTACAGTGCAGGTTACGGTCTACACTCAACCTGCCGATGGCGTTGATGGGACTCCACACCGATTACTTGTTTCACTGAGACTTATGAGGTATATATCAGTTTTATGTTATTTATACATGTGATTGCACTTTGATATATACATTGATGTACCGTGTGTGCCAGCATACTGATCCAGGGATGGCACGGATACACAGAGACTTGACCGTCTGAGGTCGGGTCGCTACATAAATAAATAGCAGAGGCCCTTTCGGGTCAGCTTTGTTCTCATTCGAAGACGTCGAGCAAATTGCAGTCCAACAGCAAACTATGTCATCAAATTCAAGTTTCACGGCCAAATATGAGTACAAGTAAACAACAATGTCATCATGTTTTAGTTGTCATACAATCACCAAACACAAATCAGCATATATAACAAGTGATGTTCTCACAGCAAAATACTAAAAGACATGTTCATCAGGTTTCAGTTGTTATAGCAAACACAATTTCACATAGTAGATAAAAAACGTCTTCTGACAGGCAAATACGACAAAAGCAATGTAATCATCATCTGCAGCAGCAGCGTCAACATCTTCGCCATGTGTATCAGTCTGAATCGTAATTCCCCACGGTGTCATCTTCTTCTTCGTCCTCAACGTCCTCGAACTTTGGCTTCTTCTTGATCAACTCTTCTATGTCCACAAAGACGACAGCAATCTTTTCGCCAAGGCCATTGATGTGATGGTTCTCAAAGATATTAGGAACATCTGTGTTATCTTGTACATCAGGAGCAGTGTAAGAATCATCTTGTTGTGCAACTTCATTAAACGAAGTCCTCTGCTCAAACCTTTGCAATACTCTCCAGTCATCGCTACGTGCAAATGTGTCTTCCAAGAAAAATATCTGTGTTGCTTGATTTGCCAAAATAAAAGGCTCGTTGATCTGGTACACTGCCTTGACATTGATGGATTTGAAATAATCATCAGCTCTGGGTTTTGCGATCCTGGAAAATAGGTTATACCAATTACAGCACAACAGAACCACACACCGATGATCCTTGAAATTGAGATATATCGCAATCGAACGATTATCATTATGTTAGCATACATTTCAGTTGTCTCTTTGTCATACGTATCCGTGCTCATGATGGCACTGTTTTGTGTCTTCCCGCCTTCGTCTCGTGCAAGGGTGTTGTAGCGCACATCTCCAACAACGCAAGATTCATAATGTCTTACCCGAGTATCGGGACCCATTGCTAGTGAGTAAAGGGCATCATCAACTGCCTGCCCATCCTCCGCATCTTCTTAACCTATGGTTAGAAAATAGACAAGCTGATCATCTTATGTACTCAATATATTAAAAAACCGACAAGCACTTCAAAAGCTTACATGGTTCTTGAACCATTTCGCAAATCCTACCATAACCAGTTTGTCAATGTTTCTTGGATTTTGCGGCAGTAACTCCTCTTTGTAGATGCCGCACAACATAGTGATCGCGTCAAACATCTAAATATATAAGAATGTGTTGCAAGTTTAGTAGATTACGATGTATAAGCTGCCGTACTGCACTTACTTGATATAAGGTAGTATCTCAGGACAGTTATTCAACACATACCAAACCATTTTGTCCAAATCTTTAGGTTTGTCCTCTTGTCGACTCTTCCACGTAACTTTCGAATGAATAATCGAAAACATTGAGCCCGGATTGTCTTCACCCACCTCTTTGCTAAGCTGATCACTGTTTCAATGTATTTTGAGCAGAATGTCAACGCTTCAGTAGCAATGTAGGCCTCTGCAATGGAACCCTCGGTCTAGCTCGTTCCTAACATAGCCCTTGAAAGTGCCTAGCCGCCTTTCAATAGGGTACATCCAGCCATACTGTCTCGGACCTCTAAGTAGTGCCTCATCGGGTAGATGAACAGCCAAATGCACCATCACATCAAAGAAGGCTGGAGGATATATCTTCTCAAGGTCACATAGGATAGTTGGTATCTTGTCTCTAAGACGCTCAAAGCATCTATCCCGATATTTCTACTGCAGAGTTCCTCAAGAATTGTCCCAACTCTGCAATCGCTTTCTGTATAAGTCGTAGCAGCCCAATCCTCTAAGGATAACAGTAAAACCCTTTGAAGTAGGACATGGCAGTCATGAGTTTTCAACCCTTGTACCTTGTTTCCATCTGCACCGACTCTCCTTTCGGTGTTGGAAGCAAATCCATGTGGGAATCTCACACGTGATGGGACCTCGCAGAATTCTTTTCTTTTACCTTGTCCAAGACGTACACACCGGTGCCATATCCCATGGTTTACCTTCATCTTGCACCGCAAATCCTTTCGATACCAGTGTGTCAAATCAATCCTAGATTTTAAGGTATCTTTCGTCTTGCCTTCAATGTTAAGAAGTGTGCCGATAATGTTGTCACATAAATTTTTCTCGACGTGCATCACATCAAGATTATGCCGCAGATCCAAATTTTTCCAATACTCCAAGTCCCACAAAGTGGACCTGCGGGTAAACAATAATCTCTCTTCTACCGTGCCACGCTTCCTTTTCCCGCTACCATTACCAGGATGGTTTCCTGGTGTAATATGCCTGACCTTCTCTAATTCCACTTGCAACTCATCGGCGGTGAGCCTCTTTGGCGCATCAAGGTTTTCATGCTTTGCATTGAACACATGTCTTCGGTATTTTCTAGGATGCGGCTTGTCCTTGGGAAGGAAACGGCGGTGTATAATGTAACAGATCTTGCTAAGTATTGCGTATGACAGCGGATTCCTGTCACAGCGAACACATGCATTGTAACCATGTGTCGTTAATACGACATAGTGCCCAAAGCGGATAATCATGGATGCACCAAATTACAACAAAGACGTAGAAAGAAATCAGCTGGTGGGCTGTTATATAGGTCTCGAGTGAGAACACCCTTCCATAGCTGTTGAAGTTCCTCCACAAGAGGCTCCATGAGAAAATCAAAATCCTTTCCAGGACTTTTTGGACCGGGATGAGCAAGGCCATCATGTAGTTTGATTCTTTGGTGCGTACATTTGGAGGCATGTTGTAAGGATAACAAGCAATCGCCACATGCTATATGTGGCGCTCTGTGGCCAAATGGGTTAAATCCATCCGAAGCTAAGGCAAGTCTAATGTTTCTCGGTCAGCAGACAAACTCTTTGTGTTTATCATTGAAGCCTTTCCACTCACTACCATGAGATGGATGGCTCATTACATTCGATCTCTGTACTCCAGGTTACTAGAATGCCACAAGACATCCTCTCTTGTTTCAAATCATGAAACAACCTCTGCAATCTTGGTGTAATTGGAAAATGTCTCGAGAACATTATGAGGAATCCTCTTCAAAGCATCGCCATCTTTCCATCTTGATGATTTGCATTTCGGGCATTCACTTAAGTTGGCATAATCCTTCCGAATGTAACACAATTATTCTTACAAACATGGATCATATCATATGCAATTCCAACTGCACGAAGGAAATTCTTCATTTTATCAGTAGGTGTGTGGCAGCTCGAGACGCATCTAGGAAAGATTTGCGGAAGGCATCCAACATCGCATCGAATGATTTGTTGGTCATCCGCTCGATGTCTTCACCAAGAAAGGTGACCATAGCTGAGAATACCGACAGCTTATTTCCGGGGTGACAAAGAACGTTGCATTGTTCCAACATGCAGGCCCACCGTTTTTCTTCTGCAGGTGAAAGTTCATGGAATGCACGAGCATTTCGTAGCATTGTTTCAATGTTGGTCAAACTCACTGGCTCCGCCACCACCACCTCCTCCTCCTCTTCCACCTGAGCATCAGGCAGATCAAGATGGTGATCTGCTGCTTCCACGTAGTCAATAACATTCACGTTCACAGCTTCACCATGATGAACCCACCTAGTATATGTGACCGACATCCCATACAAGTGTAGATGATTTTGCACTGTTGACTGGGGTCTTGTAACGGAATTCATACAACTGCTACATGGGCAGAGCACATCTGATTTCGGACCACCGTACTCAGCTCGATAAAGTTCATGAAGTTTTCAACCCCTCGACATATGCAGCGGAGAATCTTCAAGCGAAGTTATCCAAGTCCTATCCATCATTAGACATACAAATTAGTTCTTCTACTAGATATTACAGGAAAAACATATATGCTTTTTTATGAAGTCCAGAAAAAAATACCTAGGTCGATGTCTAAAGCTATGGCAAGATATTTGGACGAGCAGATCTAAGTAAAGAAATATATGTAAAGCTAATTCAGCAAACAGATTTGAGTGCTAAATTATGGCAGGCTGTTTTAGCAGTCAATGAGGCCGGGCACACAACCATCGAACTATCGAAGGCCATCGCAGCAACAAAGATTGAGTATAAAACGGTGTAGAGATATTTCACCTAACAGATTGGCTACTAGACCATGGCAAATCTACGTCACAATAAATATATGGCAGGATATTTTAGCAACTAATCGGCCTTGGCATGCCATCTCACTAAGCGTATGGAGTGCGAGAACAGGCAAGGAATCTTCTTAAGCGAGCATATTGACGATAAACTACTTGACAAGCAAAGAAATTAACAGCGTCTATCAACTAACATTCAACGCTACACCGACATGAACCACTACAAAAAAATACACTTCCGTGATGATACGTGTTTGTCACAGTAGGTCGCGTTTTTTGTCATGCATGTACATCCATGACAAATTTATGACAGAATCAAGATAGTCATACCGTCTTTGTCATAGAAGTGTTCCATGACATTACCAAAATTATCATCACGGAAGTGTCCACTTCCATGACGATAAATCGTGCGTCACAGAAGTGCTTTCGTCAAGGGTGACCGACACGTGGCATCCACCGTAACGGAACACCGTTAAGCTATCGGGTCGGGTTTTGGATCCGATAACCCGTTAACAGCCCCGACCAATGGGGATTTTCCACGTGTAAAATCATCATTGGCTGGAGGAAACACGTGTCGGCTCACCGTTGGGACAGATGTCATCCACTCATTGGACGGAAGCCGCCTATGGTACGTCGACACGTGGCACGGCCCAACAGAGGCCCATTCCTGTGAAAAGCCCGGCCCAGTAAAAATTAGCAGGCCAGCCCATATAAGGCCTACTTGTGTCAGGTCCATTTAAGCCCACGGCCCATACGAGATGAGCCAATTCGGCCCGTCAACGGCCCGTTAAAGATTTGACACCATTGTAGCCCATCGTCAGTTCGGGCCCGTTAACAGCCCGCTATATATCTGGGCTCAATATCGGCCCGATGAGATTTCGGCCTGTTAACGGCCCGTTTAATGGATGGGCCAATTTTCAGGATGTACATCTTTCGGCCTTTTAGCGACCCATTTAAATGTTGGGCTAGTTTCCGGCCCGGTGTGTCTTTCAGCCTGTTGACGGCCCATAAATCTGATGGGCCATTTGTTGTCGGACCTGAGTTTCGGCCTTTTAGCGGCCTATTTAAGTGTTGGGCCAATTTTCTGGCCCAGTGTCACTTTCAGCCTGTTGACGGCCCATAAATCAGTTGGGCCATTTTTAGTCGGACCTGAGTTTTGGCCTTTTAGCGACCCATTTAAGTGCCCGGCCCTGTGTGACTTTTGGCTTGTTAACGGACCATAGATGAGTTGGTCCATTTGTAGTCGGACCTTAGTTTTGGCCCTTTAACGGCCCATGCCCTTCATGGACCAATACCAGCCCGGTTTCTCTTTCGGCCTACTAAAGGCCCACAACACAGTTGGGCCATTTACAATACGACCTGACTTTGGGCCTCTTAGCGGCCCATGGTCTTCATGGTCCAGTACAAGCCCGTTGTCTCTTTCGGCCTGCTAAAGGCCTACAGTATAGTTGGGCCATATGTAGCCCAAACTTAGTAACGGCCTGTTAACGACCCGTGAAATAAACTGGGCCACCTGTTGCCCGCTTGAAGTCGGCTCGTTAACGACCGGGAGGTAAGAGGGCCGACAATTAACTTCGTTTAGTAACGCCCATTAACTTAATGGGCCCACTAAAGTTCAGACATGTCTTTAGGCCAAATTAGATAATTTGAGCCCATTATGACGAGCAATTATGCACGGGACCAAAACCGATCACGCAAAGGTACGGCATACAGGAATAACGTTGCACATCCAAAGATATACTACAGAAATTACATCCACCGGGCAATCAAAGATTGATGCCCGTGCAAATAAATGAGCAGAACCTAACCATCTACAACGTCACAATCTGCAACCTCAAAGCAGATGACGCCCATAAGCATGTTGGCAAGTTCTTTCGCTTTGCTACACTTTCTCCGAAAACATTGATCGCTTATTGTGTCGCACGACTCTGCACCTCGATTCATCCACCATTTTCATCATTGCTTCAGCCATTAATTGGTTCACAAACATACATTTATTCCGTTGCATTCGAGACAGAGGATACTGAACAGATTCAGATGGCGATTTTGGCAGGCTTGTATTATTGATAGTGGAGAGTGTATCGACCACTTCATCATAACATAAATTAGGACGGGAACCAAACAGATTAATAATGAGTTATTGCCATATTACCTGGCCTAGATTTACTGGAAAGAAACAATGGGGTTGACTTGCTGTTTTCAGAGTTTGTCTTCTTATCTTCAGCAGCCTGCACAAAATTAACACACTAGCATTGCTATCATTGGCCAAGTCAGATAATAGGAAAGCAACATTGACAAACGAACGTTTGGGCAAGTAGCCTACACCAAATTAACACAATATGGCACAGCTATCATCAGCCAGGTAAGGTAGTACGAAAGCAACATTGACGCAATGAATGAATGAGCAACCAGAGAAGCACTACAATTTAGTAATGTGCGTGATATGAGATAGTACATTCATGCAGCTCAGTATGCAAAACTACCAGGCAGTTTTCCTTACAAAAATCAACATTGGCGCCTTTAACATTTTGCTACAACTAATTTTAGATCAGATAAAGGTTAGATTCACGCCGATTAACAAAATACATGTTGATGTAAAAATATAGTGATATACAACAGGTACTTACATCAGCATTGGAGCACAGAGAATTACTGCAAGATATTTTCCTCGAATACGATCCCAATGGAGGAAGTCTTCTATCGTTTAACCTTATTTTCTAAAAGAGAGATGGGTAAGAAACATGTAGAAAATATTATCAGAATGCTATAAAATTTCATGATGCGAGGATACGCACACGCTTCTTAGAATGGAGTTGACATTCTTTTCTTTGATGGAGCGGACTAGTTCTTTGGCCACCGAATCTGCTTATTGTCGATGGGAGTTGGGTTTCTCTGTCTTTGGAGCAGTATATATGAAAAATGGAGTTGGTTTATTATTTCTGGCGTTTGGATCTTTTGCACGAGACCTGGTTTGTAACCCTTCGTTTCTAACAGAGCGTCTTCCCTTGCATGCCTTATATAGAAGAATGGTGATTCAGTTATAAAACATGCTACAGCAGAGATGGAATAGGTACTGAAGAATAGAAAGGCATGACATATTGACATGTATTCCCTCCATCCGGAAATAAATGGACGGGTCTAGGCATATTTCAGTTCTAGATACATCCAGTTTTATCCATTTCTGCAACATTTAATCCGGATGGAGGGAGTATGATGCAAGAGCAAGGGATACGACAGGACAACACAGTAAAAAAACACTAAAAAAGCCACTGCAGAACCAAAGTATTCAAACCCACTGATATGAGATAGTAAACTCATGCAGCTCAGGATGCAAAACTACCAGGCAGTTTTCCTTACAAAAATCAACATTGTGGCCTTTAATCATACATTTTGCTACAACTAAATTTAGATCAGATAAAGGTTGGATTCACACCGATTAACAAAATAAATGCTGATGCAAAAATATAGTGATATACAACAGTTACTTACATCTACATTGGAGCACAGAGAATTCCTGCAAGAATCTTTCCTCATAAACGATACCATTGCAGCAATTCTTCTATCTGTTAAGCTTATTTTCGAAATTAGAGATGGGTAAGAAACATGTAGAAAATATGATCAGCATGCTATAAAATTTCATGATGCAAGGATACGCACATGCTTCTTAGAATTGAGTTGACATATTTTTGCTCATTTGGCGGAGTAGTTCTTTAGCCACCGGAATCGCTTATTATCGGTAGGAGTTGGGTTTCTCTGTCTTTGGAGCAGTATCTATAAAAACTGGAGTTGGTTTATTATCTCCTCGCGTTTGGATCTTTTGCAAAGGCCTTGTTTGTAACCCTTCGATTCTAACATAGTCGTCTTCCCCTTGCATGCCTTGTATAGAAGAATGCTGCTTTAATTATAAAACATGCGACAGAGAGAGATGGAATAGGTAATTGAAGAATAGAAAGGCATGACATATTGACATGTATTCCTCCATCCGGAAAAAATGGATGGGTCTAGGCGTATTTCAGTTCTAGATACATCCTTTTTTATCCATTTCGGCAACATGTAATCCGGACGGAGGGAGTATGGTGTAAGAGCTAGGGATACGACAGGACAACACAGCAAAAAAATAAACTAGTTGATTGTAAAACTATATGCTAGCGGAATATGTACAGAAATAACCAAGGCAACATACACGTGTATGATTGGGAAAATAAGATGGCATTGCAACAGAGCACTAGAACAGCACTTCAAAGTAAAAAACATGGTATGGCGTATGGATGAAGTACATCTTGATGAATAACAATGCATAAGATATTCAAGCATGATGTCCAAATTAAGCAGATGGCATTGCGATACAATAGAGAATGACAAGATTGAATTTGAAAACATGTTATCATGAATGGAATAGGTACTGAAAAATAGGAAGGCATGACATATTTACATGCATGATCAGCATGCTAAGCACATGGCATTGCAACAGAGTAGATACACTCCGGGACATTATATGCATGTTGTACCCATATCACAGGCCAAGTTAGAGCAAGGACCTTGTGGGGTGAAGAGGATTCATCATCTTTCTGCAAGTCTTCTGAAGAACTGCCTTTACATGTTCCATCATATCGGGTATCATTGACATCAAGTTTATTGGCCTTTACATTGCTCTGTGAGGTTCTTGTGGATATATCAGTGTGTGCAATTATATCTGACATGCATGGAAGACAACTAGTAGTTAGATTTATGTAAATGAGTGCCTGTAGGAGACGACATAAATAGTAGGACTGGGGTTAACTAGCAGCAACAGGTCTCATAAACTAAAGGGAGAACACAGATGAAAGCTACATAATATGTATCATTTATACTCGAGATTAACTAGATGGCACACAAAAGTATTAAAGAACAACATAGGTAATACTAGAAGTGGTATAATACTATAATCACCAGCCTGTGGGATAGCATTGGCTGATGGATGATAACTATGGAACAGCGTTACCTAAAGAACAAGTATCTTAGCTGAACTATGGAACAGCGTGAACTCCTGAACAAGACCCGTAAGAGATCAGCATGAATATACAGTGAAATGTGATGATGTATTTTCTGTGCTTAGATGAATAACAAAGCCATAAATGTTGCACACAAGTAAGATGAGGGTACAACCTATCTGGCGGCCATCCATAGGAGTGAGCATCATGTGCTGACTTGTCGATGGCCCTGCAGTTGTTGTGGCTGTCCATGTCAGGCACGCGCATTCGATGCAGGGAACTGTTGAGTGGGGACTATAGCTCCCTTCTGGTGTATGCTTCCCTTGTTGGAGCAGCTGCGGTCAGTCGGAAGACGGTGTGTCTGAAGATGCAGATAACCCATAAAGTTAAGAACGACATATCTCTTTGATCCGAAGAAATACACTAAGAGATCAACAGCAAGGTACGAGAGTGGTCACACGTCTGCTGATCAAGACTAAATTGGGGTCACACAATTTTATTTTATTTTGGTATCGTCCGATCTCGCGGATGGCTTGATGGCCGTCTTGTGCCTCCCGGTGACACTGTTCGAATCTTCCCGAAGAGCCAGCGACCAGCGGCAGAGCAGCCTGCCTCCGCTGTTCGTGGCCCGTCCCAAAACCCGCTCCCGCCCCCATCAGACTTTGCCGTGGTTGCGCTGCCCCCGGGCCAATCCACAAAGACTCCCTGTCATCCAGATCCGGCGGCGGCAGTACCTTCAGCCCACGCAACTCTAAAAGATAGCCATCTAAGCGCTGCTTCCGCGCCGAACTTGCGGCCCCGCACCCTTATGTTAGACACCAGCCAACCGGCAGCCTAGGAGCTCCGCCGCCTCGAGGGGTGCTGCTTCCCATTGGGAATGGATTGGCCCAGAATAAAAATTCAGACAACTGACGCCTAAATAAAGTGATTTCAGATGAGGGTGCGACCTATTGGCGGCATGGTGAAGTAGGCAGGTCCAGCTGCCGAGTCGGTGAGGCCGGCACGGTTGCGGTGGTGACCAGCAGCAGGGAAAGAGCGATGTCGTGACGGTTGATGGCTACGCGGAAGCAGCGCCAGGACTCTGGACGGATCCGAAGTTGGAGCCACTCCGGCGCCGTGAACAACAGCGGGGGTGAATTGGCTCCGGTATGGTTCACACGGCCGTCGTCGAGGCAGCACCAGCAGCACAGATTAAGAGGCACACGGCCCAGTGCACAAGGCAATTGGACAGCGTCTCCGGCATTAGGGAGGAGGGCGGCTGTGAAATTGGTGCGGTGGGGGCGCCATGGAGGTGGGGCTGAGGTTTCGCGGCTCGGGAGAAGGGAGCTTCCCAGGGAGAAGGTGATTTGATGCCCACGAGGTATGAATGGGGCGCGGGCGGGGAATTGGGAGGAGTGGAACCATGTCTTACTGGACGCATTTATGCTGAAATGTGAGGGGAGTTACATTCTACCCTTGCCTATAGGCTTCTCGGCTTGGGTCTGTGTCTTGAGGGTCGGGATAGTAGAGTAACTTTGCTTCTCCCCAAATAGTGGGCGGGAGCGATTTGAAGCAGGAGGCGTGTTTTGAACTATAGTGGGCGTGGCGAATTCGGGCGAGGAGAGCGTGTTTTGAAATAGTGTGTGCGAGCTATTTCGGGCGAGGAGAGCGTGTTTTGCCGACCACGGTTTATGAATTATTCGGCACATGTCATTTCGGCCGAGGAGAAGGCGCGCTTGGATGAAGTTACGAACCTACCCTCGATGTACAACGGGCCAATTGATGTGTGTCCCACATAGGACGGTAATTTCGCGTCTCCCATTTATTTGCTTGGGCGAATTCCACCGAGCAGAGAGGATGTTTAACGGTTTGTTCAAATTTTGGGAGAACGAGCATCCACGTCTACCTTACCAAGTCGATTCGAATCAAATTTTGAAATATTAGCTTGCCACTTCTTTTTTAGATGGAGAGATGATGCTCGGGAGTAATGTGTTTTTACATGCTCGTTGCTAGCGATTTACTATATGACAAATAGTTGACCCACTCAAAAACGCGAATCAAACCCAAAATGAAATATCTCGATTCAATGAACTAGCTCGTTCAGTAGGTCAAAATAGTGAACTAAATCTAAAATTGAACACCTCAATCGAGTAGCATGTTGTACAGTATTATTGTACTCCATGAACATGTTGAAAGTCAAATTAATGAACTTGTTTGATATACGCATATATCCGTTCATGTGTGGATTGCAGACAACATGGTCTCCAATTTATATATTTGAATGCAAGTTTATATCAGTCTTTGATGCATAAAACGCGACCTCCCCCTCTCCCGGACTCCTGTTCTCTCTCTCTCTCTCTCTCTCTCTCTCTCTCTCTCTCTCTCGCCGACAATCTTCAATTCTGTCGCACGCATCCGACACAAAAACCTTGTTGGTCCCTCTCCCTTTCTCTCTCTCTGTGTGTGTGTGTGGGGGGGGGTCTTTCTAGTCTGCATTCATATATACACCATCTATAGGTCTCTCTCGCACACTATGTATGATACTCTAGCTAGTCCAAGCTAGATATCTTGGGTGCACTCATCGTATGCACACAAATTCCTTGGCTCTTTGCCCGTAACTCTCTCACGCACCACTATGTCGTCTCGGAGCTCTTCCCCCCTCTCTCAAACTCTCCATCCACCTGGGTCACACATACACATGCATATCTCACTCTGCACTGATAGGCCCATCTAAAACTCTATCTCTCTCCATCGTTCTCTCTCCATCTCACACGCACACACACACACAATCTCATGCCCAGCTATCCAAGTATGATGGTCTCTCACTCAATTGTAGGCACACGCAGTCCCCCCTATATGTATATGACTAGCTAATCTTAGTCTCCATCACAAACATGTGCATGGTCTATCTCGATTTCTCTCGGGGCATCTTTCTATCGCGCACGCACTCCCTCGATCTTTGTCACGCCCAAGATGCGACCCTATCCTAAAGGAACTCGAAGGTCCCACCAAGGATAGAAGCGCATCTTGAAGACGCTTTTGCAAGGTGGATATCATTACGTCAACATTACATAATAGTGGGGATACATCCAATACATACAAAGTCACATGAATACAACATCATCTTACATAAGATCAACATCCGACTACAGATGAAACTCAAACAAAAACTCAAACAATATCCACCCTGCTAGCCCAGGCTGCCGACCTGGAACCTATCCCCTGAATGAAGAAGCAGAAGAAGAACTCCAAAATAAGTAAACATCGCTCTCGCGTCATTATCATCGCATAACCTGTACCTGCAACTGTTGGTGTAGTAAACTGTGAGCCACGAGGACTCAGCAATCCCATTACCATGGGTATCAAGACTAGCAAAGCTTCATGGGTAAGGAAGGGGTAAAGTGGTGAGGTTGCAGCAGCGACTAAGAAAGTATGGTGGCTAACTTACGCAAATAAGAGCGAGAAGAGAAGCAACGAAACGGACGCCAACTAGTAATGATCAAGAAGTGATCCTGAACTCCTACTTACGTTAAACAAAACTCAAAAACCGTGTTCTCCTCTCGAACCACCCCGAAAAGAGACCATCACGGTTACGCACACGGTTTGTGTATTTTAGAAGAGTTTACTTCAAGTTTACTACAACCGGATATTAACAAATTCCCATTTGCCACATAACTGCGGGCACGGCTCTCGAAAGTTTATACCCTGCAGGGGTGTCCCAACTTAGCCCATGATAAGCTCTCGCGATCAACGAAGGATATTCCTTCTCCCGGGAAGACCCGATCAGTCTCAGAATCCCGGTTTACAAGACATTTCGACAATGGTAAAACAAAACCAGCAAGACCACCCAGATGTGCCGACAAATCCTGATAGGAGCTGCACATATCTCGTTCTCAGGGCACACCGGATGAGCACTCCGTACAACTAAAACCAGGCCTCAAGTTTCCCCGAGGTGGCGCTGCAAAAGGACTCTAGTTCGGACCAACACTCGAAGGAGCACTGGCCGGGGGGGCTAAAATAAAGATGACCCTTGGGCTACGGAAACCCAAGGGAAAAGAAGGGCATAGGTGAGGCAAATGGTAAAACCAATGTTGGGCCTTGCTGGAAGAGTTTTATTCAAATCAAACTGTCAAGGGGGTCCCATAAATCACCCAACCGCGTTAGGGACGCAAAATCCGGGAACATAATACCGATATGACGGAAACTAGGGCGGCAAGAGTGGAACAAAACACCAGGCATAAGGCCGAGCCTTCCACCCTTTACCAAGTATATAGATGCATTAATAATATAAGAGATATTGTGATATCCCAACATAAACATAATCCACCATGGAGCAATCTTCATCTTCACCTGCAACTAGCAACGCTATAAGAGGGGCTGAGCAAAAGCGGTAACATAGCCAAACAACGGTTTGCTAGGAGGGGTGACAAAGGTTGGAGGTTCATGGAAATTTGGGAGGCTTGATAAGCAAGTGGTAGGTAACGCAACATAGCAATGATAGTAGTGAGATCCAAGGTGACGGTCATCTTGCCTGAGATCTCGCAAGGAAGAAGAACGAGTCCATGAAGAAGACGAACGGGAGTAGTCAAACGAATCCTCACAATCGCAACATTACCGGAACTAAGAAGCAACACCGGAAAGAAACAAACAACATGGTAAATGCACAAGCATAAACATGGCATGATGCACAATCAAGTATGACGTATGTCCGGTTTAATGAGGCATGGCATGGCAAAGTGCAACAAACAATACTACAAGTTAAGTGGAGCTCAATATGCAATGAGTTGCATATTGACAGAACACCACATTCAATTATTTAGTTCTCTCTCGTTTAGGTACTCAACAATATTAAATGTTGCTAAACATGGCAAGAGGTGAAACAAAAGTAAACTAACTATTTAGGCAAGTTTAAATGAGGCCGGAACAACAAACAACAATTTCGGAAAATCCCCATATGCATATTTCGAATTTGCTACTGTTCTACCCTAAACACAATTTTAATGTTGTTAAACAGTGAAATAAAGTTCACCATGTTAAACTAGGCATTTTCCTACCCCATTTACATATAAAGTTTATTTAAAACCGAGCTAGGGTTATTTAGTTATGAAATAAATCATTTTAGCATGGCATTTAAGCAAATTTAAACAAACAGCAAGTTAAACATTTTTAACATGGATGAAAGTGGCATATTATTAATCTACACAAAATTCTAAGCATTTTACATGTTTAAATCATTTTAATCCGATGCACCAATTGTGAGTTATTAAATGCATGAACAAGGATGGGCAATCTGTAAATATGCAGTTTTCTGGATAAAAGGCAAATTCGTCCAAGGGAAAAAAACGTCCACGGGATGAAACTGACTAGCCCAACAAGCACAGGAGAGGGGCTGGGCGCTGCTCACCATGGGCCATGGCCCGGTCGGTGGAGCAGAGGAGAGCTGGGGCAGGGCCGCGAGGCGCAGGCTGGGCCTTGGCGCGTAGGAGGGACTTGGCGGTCCAGCGAGCGAAGCAGAGGGGCGAGCGGCTTGAGTTGCTGCTGCTCGTTTCTGAAGATCAGAAAACAGCAGCAGGGAACAGCGGCGCGATGCAAGGGCTTGGCGAGGCGGGACTTGGACGATGGCACGACGGCGCTCGGGTGACTCCGGCAGGAGGAGGCTGGGAACGCAGGGCCTCGCCAGATCTTGCGGAGGCGGTTGGTGCGGTCAACGCGAGCTAGGCTTGGGGCTGGCGAAGCATGCGAGCAGAGGCGGGTTGAGGAACTTGGTGGGGCGACGGCTCCCTAGTGGCGACGAGCAGCTCCAGTACTTGGCGCGACGAAGGAGGAGCGGATCCGGGCGTGGGGAGCTCGTTCCCGGCGGCAGAGAGGGAGATCCGGCCGGAGAGCTCGAACGGTGGCGGCGGGGTCCCTGTGATCCACGGGAGAGAGACCATGAGAGGGGAAGAAGAAACGAGATGGGGAAAAAGGAAGGAGAGGGAAGGGCGCGGAACGGCGGAGCACTGGCCTGGTCGACGGCGGTCGGCAAGGGCCGCGTCGTGCTCGAGGACGAGCTCGGGCGTGGAGCGGAACCATGGAAGTAGGGGCTTGCGGGAGTTGCAGGGAGCACCTCCTGGACGTTGGATCTCTATCCAAGGGTCCAAATGGATGGATCTGGGGGTTGGGTGGTGGCTGGACGAGGAGGAAGGTTGGTGGCTGTGGTTGGCTCGATGTGGACTCCGAGGAGGATTTGGACAGGGGGTGGCGGCGGACGACAGGGAAGATGGGACAGCTCCCTAGATTTTAGGGTTTGGTCTCAAATGGATTAAGGTTTGACTATATATAGGGAAAAGAGAGGGGGTTTGGATCATCTGATCGAAATCGGATGGTCGAGATAAAATAGGCTAGGGAGTCTAAATAAGAAAAGGGAGATATTTTATAGACGTTTGGGGATGATCCGGATCCATCGGTAAAGACATAGCGGGTCGGGTTCGGGACAACTTTTGGACGCGCGCGAGGGGTCAAGAGAGGTCAACGAGGACAGGGCCTGACAAAATGACAACGGAGGCAAAGAGAGAAAAGGGCAACTGCAAACGGCTACGAGGTTTTATGAAAACATGCGGATGCAATGCGGATGATGCGATGAGATGAGATGCATGGCATGAACAAAATGCAAAACAACAGACAAAACCCAACCACGGAGGAAATAACATATCACATTGCCGGAAATGGCAAGAGTTGGAGTTACAATTATGGAAAGTTGTATCCGGGGTGTTACAATCTCCCACCCATATAGTCCCCTCACGATCTCGAGGGGATCTCTCTATCACAAACACACCCTCTCTCCCTCCCCATGCGTCCATGCATCCATGTGTCCCTCTCGACCTTTTTTCCTTGTTGGCCAGACCTCTATTGGACATGTGCTACAGGGGTGTCTCTCTCCATTGCAAACAATCACACACTAGCTATCTTCGTGTACCTCCTCGCCTCGCTTTTCCATCTTGGAGATGCATGCGTGATATGTTCGCATAAGAAACGAAAAAACACACTCTCTCTAATTTATCGTTTGTTGTCACTTTCTCTTTCACACACATATTCTTTTTGCACACTTACTCATTCTCCTTCACACGCACTTGATCTGTCTCGACTGAGGCACTCACCTCCGTCCATAGCGCATAGATTTATTGAAAAGTCAAACATCACAAAGTTTGACCATGTACGTGGAGAAAAAGAATTACATCTAGTACGTCAAACATATACCATTAGATTCACCATGAGATGTAGTTTTGTATGATGTATCTTTGGTATTGTAGATATAAATAACATTTGTGTAAACCCGATCAAAGTTTCCAAAGTTTGACTTCTAAAAAATTTACATGCACTGCATTATCGAGCGGATGGAATATCTCTTTCCCCCTCTCAGCTATCTGACGCACCACTCAGCCTTATTGGGGCTCCTCAATCTCTCTCAAACTTTATTGGTCATTTTGGTTCGTGACCTGACCCTCATGCTTTGATGGTCAGTACTGCCTAGTGTGGACGTGAGATGTAAAATATTTCTGCCTGGCCATGCTTGTGTGGTGCTGAAGCGTTTGGTTCATGCCTGGGCCAGGTAAAGCATCAACGTACCATCAATCAATCCATGCATCAATTTTTTAATGCTAATATCCATCCATGTTGCTGTTAGCCTCGTGGCCACACAACCAGGCACGACCAGGCATTCGAAATCGGTCGCTTGGGCCAGGCTACTTGCAGTGTCTGGAGTTCAGCCAGGCTAATTAAAGTGCAAGGGAACCCAGCCCAGGGGCTTTTTTTCACAGGTAGCAACCAAACAAGTGTGCATTAAATCCAGCCACAACCCCTGTGCCACGCAAAAGATGCTCATGACGCAAGCCAAACAGGCCTTATATCTCCCTGGTTCACACATACACATGTCTCGCTTCGCGCTATACATATAGACCCATCCAACACTCTCCGCCTTTGTTCTCTCTCCATATGACACGCACCCCTAAGTACCATAATCCCTCACTCCATCATAGGCTCTGTTTGGATCCATGGGTTAGAGTTAGTTTGGGTTAGTTTGGAGTCAACTAACCCAAAAGATCCAAACAGGAGGGTTAGTTTAGGTTAGATGCATCTAACCCATCCAAAAAACTAACCCATCCAAGAGGTGCTTATTTGGGTTAATTCTTCTCGGGACCACTAATAAACACTTTTTCTCTCGCTCTCCCAGTGCAGATCCTCCCGCTTCCTCGAAGCTTCTTGTCCTCTCCTCCCTCCCTCGCGACCGCCTGTGAAGGTGCCTCGCCGTATCCGCGCTCCATCTAACCCTGCCATCCAAACACCTCTTTACTTAGAGTTAGTTCAGGGTTAGAATCTAACTCTAACCTCTAACTGAGTTAGAGTATCCAAGGCGCAAGCACTCCCCCCCCCCTCCTAAGTATGATTATCTCTTACAAGCCATCAGGAACACACGTATTGTCTCCTTCCATACATACGTCTATCTCGATATCTCTCGGGGCATCTTCTATCGCGCACACACCTTGTCACTCAATCTCCCACCCATGTAGTCCCATCACCATCTCCAGGGGATCTCTCTATAACAAACATACACTCTCTCCTCCCATGTCTGCATTTTCTCCGTACGTCTCTCTCGACCTCTCTCCCTTGTTTGTCAGACCCCTCTTGGCCACGTGCTAGGGGTCTTCCTCTCTCGGTTCCAAACAACCACACACTATCTCCTCACCTTGCCTCCGTTGTCGAAGATGCATGTGTGATATGTTTGCATAAGACACACACGCTTTTTCTCCACTTTTATCGTGTGTTGTCCATGTCTCTTTCACACACACACACACACACACTTTTTTCACTCACTATCTCTCTCTCTCTCTCTCTCTCTCTCTCTCTGTCTCTCTCTTCAGGGACTCTGTCACGTCCATAAGCATATGGATGTTCTGAAAAGTCAAACCTCAGAAAAGTTTGACTAGGTATATGTGGAGAAAAACATTTACATCTGGAACGATCATTAGATTCATCACAACATGTACTTACTTCATACTATCATTTATCTTTGGTATTGCCGATATAAGTAATTTCTTTATAAACTTGGTCAAAGTTTCAAAAGTTTGACTTTAAAAAAATGTTGTAACTGCATTATCGAACGGAGGGAGTAGCTCTTTCTCTCTCTCTCTGCTATCTCTCACGGGCCTCCCCTCTCACTCGAACTCTCTATACCGACGGATTATACGCTCACTGTGTCAGCGTATGGCTCTGTATATTTTTTAGTTGATCGGTCAACCAATCCACATGCTGCATTGTCAGCTCGTGTTTGTATCTTGGTGTGCTGGCCCATGTGGCAGTGGGTGAAAATAAGTAAACTAGAGGCCCATCTGACACGCGGTGAAGGAAACAAAGTTGAAACCACTCGGGGTAGCACCCCGCACGCTAGTAAATTGAGGGCGATTGAGGACAAACTTCTTGCGCTGCGAAGGGCGACTTTTCGCGCACAATTCACCACTCGCGGCGGCATGCATGTAAGGGACTTTTCGCACACCCAGCACACAACACACACCAGCACACGTGTACACCGGCGTCGCCGCCGGTTGAGATGGACAGTGAGGCAGCCAACAAGCGGAGGCCGCTCGAGCCAAAACCGCATCCGGCGAGCCTGGACTTCATCAGCAGCCTCCCCGACGACATGCTGCTCGTCATCATCGGCCTCCTCCCCACCAAATCTGCCGTGCGGACCGCCCTGCTCTCCTGGCGGTGGCACCCCTCTGGCGCCACGTCCCCTCAACCTCACCGCCGATAGCTGCCTCTGCGGCGGGATTGCAAATGCATGGCGCGATCTCCAAGATCCTTTCATCGCACCTGGGCCAGCCAGCGCCTTGACATCCGCATGTTCGGTACCAACCGCAAGGTCCAACCCAAGTTCGACGAGTGGTTCTTATCCCCCGCCCTAGATCAGCTCGAGGAGCTCAGCTTTGAAGCTGGACGATGTCGCTCTCTGCCGCCGTCCGTGCTCCGCCTCACGCCAATGCTGCGCCGCGCCAGCTTCAGCTCCTGCTATCTTCCCAGTTAATGCCGCGCTGCCTTCTTCTCCCTCAACTCAAGCAGCTCGACCTCTTCGACGTTGTCATCTCGAAGAAGGCTATGGAGCACCTGCTCCACAGTTGTATCAAGCCGAGTACCTTCGTCTTGAGCAGATCCACGGGTTCATTAGCCTCCACATCGCCTCGATTTAATCTCCGCTGGATTTATGTGTCTTGCTGGCCCCACAACAAGACATCAATTGGGAAGAGATCACTCCAGCTGTTCCATGTTATGGTCATTGAGAATGCGCCTTTCCTTGAGAGATTGCTTGTATCGGATCTAGAAGGTCCAACAAAAATCAGGGTCATTGACGCGCCGAAATTGACAGCGTTGGTGTACTCGTCTGCCAAATTCTCCGAACTCTTTATTGGATCCGTAATCGTTCATGTACAACACTCATCTTCTTCTCCGTCTTCTTGAAATTCACATTTTTAAATTTCTTCTTGATGTATTTACGACCGTCTTCCAGATAATGATTCCCACAAGCTTGACCCAGTCCATGCGCACAGTGAAGATCTTAGCACTAAAATCTATCGGCCCCAATCTGGATCAAGTTGTTGGATTCCTTACATGCTTTCCATGCACGGAGAAGCTACTCATCGAGGTGAAACTTCTTTCCTATTAGTAAACGGTAATCACAATGTAGCTCAATTTTTTTGTAATTTTCCCAAATTACGATGACAAGTGTAGTGTTCAAAACTACATCTACGCCTTTGCATCGAAAGAAATGTTTTAGTAATTTTTTCACGTGATCACCTGCATCATTTTTATGCTGTACTACTATAGTAGCCTAGGCTAGTCATAGTGGAAAGTAACTTAGACTACTCCAGTAACTCTATGGTTACCCTAAGGGCAAGTACTACCTCCATCCTGGTTTACTCTTCCAATTTTGTAGTATCAAAATTTGACCATAGGTTTAACTGACAAAATGTTAATGCATGTCACTAAGATCTATATCGTTGGATTCGTATTTGAACACAAATTCAAATGGTGTAATTTTTACTGACATGCATTGGCATTTTCTTAGGTAAATCTATGGTCAAAATTTTATACTAAATACGAGGTAGTATTCCCTCCGTCCCAAAATTCTTGTCTTACATTTGTTTAGATACGGATGTATCTAACACTAAAATGTAACTAGATACATCCATATTTAGACAAATTTAAGACAAGAATTTTGGGACGGAGGGAGTACAAAAGTGGGCTATGTAGGCCAAAACATGTGTCAAATTCACGTGTGATGCATTTGGCATCGATGCCCCTCCATTGCTCACCGGTGCCCCAATCTGGAGCACCTACTTTGCTCGGTGCCAAATTAACTCACATAATGAAAAACACTGCGTGGGAGAGAGAGAGGACTGAGGCAATAAAAAACACTTGTTTGGGAGAGTGAGAGGCTGGTGTAGTTGGTTTGATTGATTTGTTTATACATGTGGGTGCTGTGCACGGCGGTGCCAACTCTCTCACATCGCGAGAGCGGTGCCAAAATCTTTGATTTGACATCGATGCATATTATGTGGCATACTTTTGCGAAATATGGCATCGGCCACATAGTGGAAGGCAACAAATGCCCAAGCTCTTCACGTGCTCCTAGTTAAATGAGAGGAAACAGAAGAGAGAGAGAGAGAGAGAGAGAGAGAGTGAAAAATATCACTAGCCAGCCAACCCTATCGTATGAGCGAATGATATTGGTACCTCTTAATGACACGGCAATCTTATGCAGCCAGCTGCTCTAATATGTTCTCTTCTTTTGCGAGATAAAAAGACCCGAAGTGAAAAATGTGCTGCACTATAACAATCTCATCGAATGCCTTGATCTCCATCTTACGAGAAATTGATTTGATCGACTACCGAGGCAGCACATCTGAGATTAAATTGGCGTGTTCTTTGTTCGGAGGCAAGTGTGCTCAAGGTAATGAGGTTTGGCGTTCTCTGGCGCAACAATGAATGGCGTTGATGATCACATAGCGTCTAAGCCTAAATGACAAAGTCTCCGCAGAAGCTGAATTTGTTTTTGAAATAGCAAGTGGTCAGAGACTCGAAAACTTATTTGCCCATTAGTGACTTGTCAGGGCAGTGGATTTTAGTTTGTACGATAACGCTGCATCCACCTAAAGAAACGAAAGTTCTTACGTGAACTTCCTAGTAATTCCCTCTTCCTAGGTGCAGCATTACTCCTAACATTTGTAATATCAGTTTGAAACTTGTAATATTGCCGTGTCCTATTCCTGTGTTTTCAAAATCCTGCGAATCAAACAGGTCCTAAGTTGGTGATGATGTTGTGCCTCCCATCTTTCACCAGTAGCCATCGGATCTAGATCTGACGCATACAAACCAAGCTTCTCCATTTTTGCAAAAAGATGCCCGCACTTGTTCCCTATTTACAAACAACTCCTTGTCTCTCACAATCAGCCTTATCTCCTCCCCACCACATCTAGAAGGCCGTGGAAAAATCTGGCATGATAGCCGCTGCCGGAGCAGTCCACCCCCAATCTTGGTGTTCCGTGCAATGCACGTGCATCTACGCACTGGAAATTATGTCAAACAGGGTTGTAAGCAGGCTAGCTCTACAGCCATGATGATAGTGACTGCAGACGGTGAGGCTGACTATGGTATGCCGAACACGGCGCCTATACTCAGGTGTCATCTCCGGCGCAGGGTCTTGTCACTTCACTGTGAGGAGCAGCACGTAATAATTTGACCAACGGGTAGTACAGTGCTAGTACTCCTAGGAGTACTACTACTAGTACTAGTAGCACCACCGTCTGGATTTAGGAGTACTACCACGTCCATCTGGATTTTAGTATTTGACTAGCAATATCTAGTAATGCATGTCACAAAAATGTACTACTCCTCTCAGAAATAAATACATGGTGTTTTATTCCTATCGTGAGAGAACTTAATGTTTTCTTGCTAACTAGAGTCTTAATAGGATTACATGCAATGAACTAAACACTGCATGTCATGTTTGGTAGTCTCAAGTCATTGAAAGCATGCACGGCCCACATCTCTCATTGGTTGATATGTCACGAAATAAGAAACAAGGAGGGAGTTAATGCACCGTGCCTAAGTGTTTTGGGATTATTTGGTTTTCGTAATGTGACTTACACAACATTTTTGTTTACATGCATTAACATTTTATTAGTTAAATCAAAGGTCAAAACTTGTCGCAAAATGCAAAGGGGGCCAATAAACCAGTGAACATCAAACTTCTCTCGTTTGGCCCCAACTAGAGGTCCGGTGAGATGACTATACTGCACCGGCACGGAGGGGGGCACAGCTTCATTGACTTACGGCAACTGCCTTTGGGTGAATGACACGTGGGCCCAGGGGGTGGCTGGCCCACCTATCATACAGCCAAAGGCAGGTGCAGTAGAGGGCCGAGGAGTAGTACTAAATCCTACGCACCTACGCACGCTAACCAAGGGCAAGAGTGATCACTCGAATCGCAAGATCAGTTGACTAGTAGAAGCTAAGCTAGACCCATGGAGGCGATGAGCGCGAGCATTAGCCAGCTGTGCCAGATGGTCCACGACGCCGGCCTGCGGCCCGGCAACGAGGAACGTCTCCAGGTAGTATTGCTTGAGGCCGGCAGGGCGAGGGCCGCTTGGACGACAGCTTGTCTCCTTGTTCGACGAGGTCCTCGTCGGTTTCCTCGACAAGTTCACCGTCGTCAAGAAGCTCGCGGACGACTTTGACGTAAGCCTTCAGCCGACGTGCCCAGGCTCTGCGATGCCCGCCACCCTCAATTGCCACTATGGTGACAACCTCTTCGACGCACTAGTGGCCCTGCGACTGCCCGCCGTCGCGCCGGAGAATGTCCACCTTGAGGTCGCCCTCGCCGCGCAGCGCCTGGCGCAGCAAGACACCATGGACATAATCACCCACGTCTACGCGCATGCAAGAGGAGGACGATAGGACGCTGGCCTTCTTGGACCACAGGGCAACCTTGGACGCACTGTTCAGAAGCACATTGAGCTCGCCGCCAATGCCGCTGCTCCTCACACGTCGGTTGGTGACCCGGCGCACTAGGGCGTGAGGATGTCGTTGATGGATCCGTATGTATTTTTATCTTTCCGTCAAATCCATGTAGTAGTATATGATACTACAGTAATTATCTTACCTTTCGCATCAACTTCATAATTTTCGTACGTCCTCCATGCATGAACGGCGCCAGAACCAAACTTCTCATTACTCTAGGCAAAATCGTTATTTTCTATCTATCGATCGCGCCATGGAGCAGAACCATATTTTATAAGTTACGAGTTCAAAAGGAAAAGCCTGCCGTGTTCACGTCGCACCCCCACACGGTTGTTCTGGCACGCCGCTCAAGCGGGAATGTGTGTGGTGTTGCATTTTCACTTACAAGTGGGACCGTAGTTGAGCAAACCGACTATCGGCAAACTCCCACCTCGCCCACCGCGCGATGGCTGAGAAAACAGGAGGGTGAAGAGATGGATGTAGCACGGACTCCAAGAAAATTGGTGTCGGATGGGACTCGTGTGGGTGGCGTGTGCCGTAGTCCTAGACGTGAATGCTAGTTATGGCCCATGCCACCCCACTATATCGAGCCTATATCGAGGTACAGTACGTAGAATAAATTTCCTGCAGTCCGTGCTCAGCACTCCTCTATCTCTCTTCTTAGCCAGCCAGCGGACGCGCGGAGCCCATCGTCTGTTTGCTCACATGCGGTCCCACATGTCAGTGAAAACGCAAGCGGACCCACTGAACCTGCACATCTTTCACCTCGACGTGCTGGTGATGAAAAACAAATCCAAGAAAGATCTTCGGTGGCCGCTTTTGGAGTTACTCAAGAGTAGTAAGATTCTATTTACAGTTTAACCCAAGATGCACATCTCGTGGCTTCAACTTATCAACTATACCACTCTATTTTCTTTCATGACACGACCTGGATGCTGGTGTCCCACGTGTCGGCAAAAGGAGGAAGAACCCGACCAAATCTTTGGTTGTGCTCTCGGATTAGACTAGTTGTGCTAACTTAAAAAATTTATTATGTACTCCCTCCGTTCCAAAATACTTGACTTTCATTTGTGCAAAAATGGATGTGCCTATATACTAAAACATGTCTAGATACATATATATTTTGACAAATAGAAGGCTTGTATTGTGCAACGGAGGGAGTAGAATGGATGCAAGTTTTTGTATTGGGAAGAAGAGTACATCCATATATTGATAGAGCGCAATTTAGTAGATGTTCTATCACTTTTAGCTAGCACAGAGGCTATAGATGAGATTAGTGCACTTGTTGATACTCCTACTTGGTATGCGTGTTGCTGCTTAGACGAGAGAAAAACGGACCGGAGGGAGTACTAGAATAGAGGCTAGACATGAGACTAGATGCGAGGAAGCAACGTCTACTTCTTTACACTCGAAGAAGAAAGAAGCACGCAAGATCGAGCCTCCGCAGATCAACAATGAATGCATCGAGAAGGCACTAATCCAACTTACAGGAGTAGTAAAATGTATTCTTGTGGTTCTTGTTTTCTTTGGTCTTGCTTTTCTAGTCAAAATTATCATTGGAGTTCGTGGAAAACGGAGGTCCGTTTGGGGTCGTGCGGTGCAATTGGCCTTACAAGTGGGACCGCAGTTAAGGAAACCGACTATCGGCAAACCCCCACCTCGCCCGCCGCGCGATGGCTGAGTTAGAGAAATGATGAGGTTTAAGAGATTGCTCTATACGGACTCCAAGAAATATGATGTTAGATGGAAGTCGTCTTTGGTGGCGTGTCTGTACTCACGGGCGTGAATGCTTGTTCTGGCCCATGCCACCCTACTACTCCTACTAGTTAGTACTACAATATAGTACTACTAGTAGTATCGAGGATTCGAGGTGTTGGTTACGTAGTACAGTATGGCTACAGTAAAAACACCCGCACGACACGCAAAGCATGTGAAGCTAGTACAAATAGTGTACTACTATTGTTGATTGGCCCCATCCGATAACCTGTTGCAATGCACGTACAATTATGTATTCGGAAAATATATTTTTTGCCTCGTCGCACCACTCACTCACAGAAGCAACTCGAAAGCCATTCATAAATTTAGTAAGTTTATCATAGGCATATCATTTTATTACATACAACAGGTCATCAACCCACATCGACAACGAGGATACATTATAAATACTAAAGTTTTCACCACACAACAAATAACAATTAATGAAATGAACTCCAACTCAACCATTCCTCGGCGTTGGAAACACTTGCTTTGAACCACAAGTGATTCTCTGGGACGGGCCATCCGTTGTCGATCTGGAGACCAATGCAGGACTGATCATCCAGGCTGAAGCGGCCTACTATATCAGTACCATGGTAGGGAACCACCCAATTATCTGAGGTATAGACACAGTTGCTTCTCATAAATGGTAGTAACGTTGTGTCAACAGCAGTTGGATCGCCTTTCACCATCATTGGATAGTTTTGTCCAAGGAAGAGCGAGTTTTCTCCAAGACTATCAATTCTATACCAGGGAGAAGGAGTTGGCGCTAGCACACTAGTATCCATCCCGAATACCATGCAACGGGTGTTGGAATAGGTCCGGAGAGTGCGACCATGGGAGACTACACCTTCTTCCTTAGCAGTAACATCATCAGTGGGCTGTATACACACGAGAAGAGGTGATCCATCGGAATTAGTTGCCAGGCACCAAATAGTATATGGGCGCTGCTCGTCCTCATGCTCGTGATCATCACCATCATCATCTCCCCCTTGGTTATAAAAATCTTCAAGTATAGGTGGTGGAATGTTCACAGGACCTTGGAAACACAAGAAGAAGGTTGGATGCATGTGGATGAAACAATTAGAATTACGGTGGAAGACAAACGTACCGAAATAACGAGGATGCCATGCAAAAACAGTGCCACGAGTGGTGGCTGCAAACACAAGGCCCTCGTATTGAATTGCATCACAGTACTCATCCGTGTATAGAAACTGATTTTTGAGCAATATCCATCCAGTCAAACCACTGACGACGGCAACAAGCTTGTCGAAGATAGCAACAACTTCATAGTTGTTGTAATTCCAAGAGCGGTTGGGGACTCGAGAAATTGCTATCTTCCATAGAAGACAGTCACCATGATTGTATTTGAGCGTCGTACAATACCGTGTGCTCAACCTCAGGCGATCTGCTGAGATTTTTGAAGTGGAACCCGTCACGAGTGTACACATTCACAAGTTCCCACTGCAGTTGGACCCAATGTAAACAACCCAATCTCCATTTGCGCCTGCCCAAGCCTTGCCCTCAAGCGATGACATCTTAACATCATACGTATCATTATCAAGCAGCATCAACTTGCACAGGGCGAGGCCTCCGTTGTGACGGCGCCAATCATCAGGGTCACGGCGAAGAAGATAGGGGAGATCAAACCGCTCCTTGACTCTTGGGTTCCTTGTAATGATGTTATTAGTTGAGTCGAGAATGGGCTTGAACGAACCTGCCATGCTAGCCGAGGTGATGATGTCGCACCGATCAATGAGTTCCTCCACCACGTCATCTTTCAGATCGGGGCAAGAATAACGGTGTCGTTTCCCTCCTGTTCCCTCCATGGAGAAGACGATCAAACAATGGCAGACGAAAGGGTGAAGGGCTGAAGGAAAATGGAGGAGGGAGAGGAAGAGTGTGCGACAGCAGTTCCAAATCGAGAGGGAAAGGCGAAGAGTCGGTGGACGGTTGCCAGTTTGCCACGGTTCACGAAGGGGCGCCCCGGCCTACACGTCGGTTCGGAAATATTCCTACTACTCGCCGTCGTCATATGTGGATCTGGACCACATGTCAACGAGACATGGTGTGTAATTTCTCGTGCAAAATGCAATCTGGCCGCATTGGCCCGAGGTGCCGCCCTAGTTATCGGCCTTTATTTTTTTAATGGCGCGCCGTTCAGTTTTGAAGCACGACTAACTAGTACTGTATGCAGAGAAAATATAAACTACTCTACCACTACTCCACCTCCAGTACTAGTAGTATAAAGAAGATATATAGGCTGGAGCTTCAGCGCTTTCTTGCCAAGGGCTTCCCACTTGCTTCTCACACTACCACCCTCTCTCCAGGTCTAAAAAAGACGGCCCCTCTCTCCCTCCTCACCGGTGGTCACAGATCCGCCGGGGAAGAAAAGGACGTGCGGCGTTGACGCACTCGTCGTCGGCGAGCAAGGTCACGCACTGACGACAAGGCCGTCCTCTCAGACCTAGCGCCCGCGTGGGATCGTTGTTGTAGTGTGTGCGGAGGACGACGACCACGAGCGAAGCCACTTCCCGTCGACCCTTAGGTATGCTACCTCTTTTTGAACCATACCCTTGTTCTATTGCCCCATCTGGCACGTCGTTGCATGTGGATCTTTTTCCACTCCACCATCTTCCCAATTTGCTATCCTCTGCTCTGCTGGCCACGCAGCATTTAAAACCATAATTTGCACTATTAAAGGAAACCCTACTTCATGCAGACTAAAGCATGTCTGGGTTGAATAAGGAAAGGAAGGGAGACTGTACTGTCCAAGAGAGTAGGCATCGAACCCGCATCTAGGTTGAAAAGGGGAAAATCAGTAGCTAAGGAACGAGTCTCGTGTCTCTTGGTTGAAGAAGGGTAGAAAGACATGACAACGCAATAGAGAATGACCAGGTCGATCGGTTTGTTGTCCTCACATAGGAAAAAGGTGGCTAAAGAGAACAAAAATGGGACGTAATCCACATATGCTGCCTGGATATTTGTTGCTCTGGGAAACCATACCTCCCTCACCACTCTGCGTCCGTGGAGGTACATCGTACTGGTGTGCCCACTGTCCAAATGGGCCTCCCATGCTCTTATTGCCACTTTTTTGCTGTTAGTATAACGCCAGCAGATCAAGTCAAGCAATGCTACTGCTAAAGTGATGCCACATTTAACTAATGCCGCTCTTAGTCTAATGCCACAGATAAATTTAAGCAAAGCCATTTAATGTCCTTTGGATCATTTCGTGGTTAGTGTTGATTGTGGATGTATTAAAGATTTTTCAGCTAAGGCATTCTAATGTTGTTGCACAGCCAAGATACCAATGATGAAACTTGTTACTACCTTCAGATTTTTGCAATCATTAATGCTTATAGATTACATACCTCACTTTCATGAGATAAGTTAATTTTTTTACAAAGTGTCACCAAAATGCCAAGGCGCGATGTCATTTTATTTTGGTTAAACCGCATGCACAACTATGAAGACAAGAGGAAAGGTCAAGAGGGTACCTCCTCCTCCGGTTGTTCTCTTGATTATCAAGAGGAAAGATCAAGTTTTTATGTTTGATCGATTATCAAGATTGGGATAGCAATTTTAAGGTCCCCGAGTTCGAAATGATATTTACCTTGGAGGTACATGGTTTGCAATTTTTTATACTGTCATTAGTTAATAATGCTAGTTACCTTCGGACTTATGTATTTTGTTTAATGCTCATGCACAGCTAGTATACCAATGCCGAAACTTGTTACCTTCACATTTTGTATTGTTAATTCTTATAGAAACCTTCCAGTGCTAGAGTTTATTGAAATCTGTTAAGTAAAACCATTGTACTGTACCACGTAATAAACTAACTACTCTCTTGTTGCACTAGCCAATGGATTAGTGTATATTTGTAGTATTCAATGGTGTTGCATTAGCATATGGACATAAATAAAGTGTGGCAAGCTTTCCCGGATATGTGCTCAAGAAAACTACTACCTGTTTTTCTAAATACTAGGCGTTTGGGCTTTAAATTGAACCGCAAAACGTCTTATATTGAGGAACAGAGGGTGTAGAGTTCACTCAAATTATCCTGGTAAAGCCAGTCACACCTTTGTTAAAATTAATGTTCATTATGTTATCGGAGGAGGTCTGTATGTTTGTCTCTAATGCCTGTCTACTACATACCCGACATCATGATGTAATGTTAAGTCATTTCCTTTTATGCAGTGTAACTAAATTGTCAAAGCGGTGATGGCATTTTATTTTAGTAGAACTGCACAAAATTTGCTTAAAAGAAGAGGAAAGGTCAGGAATGGCTCAGTTTTTCAGAAAAAAACTATGTATGCCTTCCTGACATCAGCTGATGTTGCTTTATTTATTCCTTCAAACAGGTGGTTAGAAACAGTGCTACCTTTTCCCATTAAGAAATTGGAATGCTTATATTTGTGAGTCTATGCTTCAACTAGTGCCACTTTCATAGTAATCACACTTTCAATATCTATGCAAACAGGGATGCTCGATTTTAGTGGAGCTGCACAAAAAGTCCAACTGGTTCAACATTAGGAGCATGTTTTTTCCAAACCTTTATATCCAATTGGTGGCACTATGAGCTGTTCATTACTATCTTTTTGTACATGGTTTGCTACTATCTTGCTACTCTTTTTGTACTATCATTAGATAGTAATAATAGTGGTTTGCATGTGAATTTATTGGCAGGGTGGACCTACATTGGAGGTGCAGGACAGGATTCAATGATTGGATGCTCAATTTTGGTTGTATCAATTTCACCTCTTCCATCACTGTGAACATGGTGTGGTATATGTTTACTAGCTGCTTGATATTTGTGCAGACAGAGATGTCTGCCCATTGCTATTTGGCAAACAAACAAAGTGTCCGCAATTTTGGTTGAACTGCACAAGAGAATAGTATAGTCACGGCATGCAGTGCCATTTGAAAATAGACACAAAGATTGGATAGTCACTTCATGGACTGCAGAAAAGTAGTATTGTACTATTTATCGCCAACACTTGGTGCTTCATTGCTTTGGTCTGATTATACAATGGGCATCATTTTCCTAAGTTAAAGTTTGTATTCGAAAATAGTCTCAAGGTGTGATCGAGAGAAGACCAAATCATATTGCAGTGGATGTTCCTCCATCATGTGTGGTTCATTCTCATGGTTCCAGCTGTTGGTGAAACCACTTACGTTTGCAAGAGGAATTGTAGACTTCACAAACAAATTTGTCTTTCAATCAGTCTTGAATGTTGGCCAAGAGAAGCATCCATGTTAGTAGGAAGAACAGATGTTTTTTCTAGATCTTTGCTTTTGGAGCTACATATTTGTATATGATCTGTGAATCATTGAGATGCATTAACATGTTGATCTTATGTATGGGAATCGTACTAGTTAGTTTTAGTTGCGACGCAAGATCCGAAGTGGTTGATCTTTGCTTTTGGGGCTACATATTTGTATATGATCTGTGAATCATTGAGATGCATTAACAGTTACTTATTTCTGTTCGCTCAGTGTTTACAAGTTACTGATCGATCACTAGCTAGCCTACAAATGCGCTTTGGCAGTTTTATTTGCGGCGAAGATGCGAAGTGGCAGTTTTTGAATAAAATGCCTACCTCTGAAGAAACCGACAAGCTACACTATCAATTCTACACGGATAAAAATGCCTACCTCTGAAGAAACTGACAAGCTACACTATCGATCCTACACGGATAAATAGCGTATCACACACGTACTACCTCCTTTCCGGTTTGCAGGGCTCAATTCAAGAAACGACCTACTCGATCCTACACGAATAAATAGCGGATCACGCATGTACTAGTACCTCCTTTCCGGTTTGCAGGGCTTAATTCAAACCTCTCACCAACCAAGGTACTCCCTCCGTCCGGGTTTATTAGTCTCGTGAGCAAAGCAACAAGACCAAGGCATGGCAATAATTAATGGCATGCAGAATTTTAAGCCTAATTAATTCCAGCGATTTAAGTGGCTGCATGCGTGCCCTCGGCTGCGACTCGTTGCATGCTGCTTCGCGTACTGCCTGCGAGCGATTCTGAGTGCCTGCATGCAGCCGGCCGTAATTAAGGCAGCTAACTGATGCGAAAAAAGATACGCTTTAATTGTTGCGGGCTTTTTAAATCCGTGAAATCATTATTGACAAGGAGGGAGATGATTCGAGTGCACTCGTTTGACCGCCATGCCGGCGTATGACCCGAGCGGACGGGGCGTCACAGTCATAATTTCAGTTTCCCTAGTTTTCCACGGCAAGTTGGCGTGCTAAGCCATTATGCATTGAATTCCGATGACCGTCGCGCTACCTTCCCCTATAAGTATTGTTTCCCGACATTCTCCAGTGCCACCGTGACCCAACTCGCCGTATCCTCATAAGCCCCCACCAGCCCGACGTCGCTCGCCACGTCCGCCATGCCCCCGCCCGTCCGTGGTAGGCGACGCCGGAGGCGGTCACCGCTGGAACTAGTGTTCGGTTTTTCACCGGAAGGCAGGCAGAGGGAGGAGGCATTCTATCTGTCTTTAGATGGCAATGCGCAGACCGAGGAGTTGTTGGAGCGCGACCGCATGGCGGAGGAGCAGGAGTTGTTGGAGCGCGACCGCCTGGCGGCGGAGCAGCGTAACGCCGATTTGCGCCGCCAGCGGGACATGAAGCAGCAGCGCACCGACGCTCTGAGTCACGAGCAGAGCGCCCGCAACTGGGCCGACTACGTGGAGGCCGGCGCCCGGCAAATAGCTCTGGAGGCTGTCGGGCACGCACGCGTTCGCGACGCCGATTTTTACTACCAGCTCGTCAAGTGGGTTTCCCGCTTGGAAGTCGAAGCTTCGGTGGACCACGCCGGCATGGAAAGGGCCAACACGCGCGAGCAACGCGCCCTATCGCACCTCTGGCAAGTCCAGGTGAGGCGCAGGACGCCGGTGCCGGCGTTTAGCGTGTACCGCCGGCATCGTCTAGTTAGCTAAGAGTAAGTTAGTACTTGTCTAGTGGGAGTAGATAGTTAACTTGGCTATGATGGTTGTCAACGTGGAAGTTCAGTACTCTATATGTGGATCAGACCTGTTACTTTGCTCTGAATGTTGAACTTTCCATTTGACCGTATGGAATGGGCTGTTATTTTTTTAAATGGGTTGTATTTTTCCTCCACGGGTTTAGAGGCTGACTTGTGGGCCTCGCAAGTTGAGCGTACACAATCAGGAGATGATTGTATGTGGAGAGGATGACAATAGGGACCCGCCAAGGTCATGGCAGTACGCAAGCAATTGCCTCCTTATTTCAAGCCAATAAAAAAATGGCTCCTCCTAGTGGATTTCTGACATCTGGGACCCATGCCATTGTCAACGTAGTCAATAAACGACAGAATTGCACAACGAGCGGCTGACACTAGGGACCCAGTAGCTCGCCCAGTTATTTTTGTTTTGGGTTAATTTGATAAATGCCTCCGAGAAATGCCACTGCAATTTCCAAACTTTGAAAAATGCCATTTCATGCCATTTCTAGTGGCATTTTTTGAAGTATGGAGTGGCGTTTTTCAAAGTTTGCAAACTGTTGTGGCGTTTTTCAAAGTTTGCAAAAATTGTAGTGGCATTTTTCAAAGTTTGGAAATTGCAGTGGCATTTATATGAATCGCCATAATTGGAGTGGCATTTATCTAATATGTTTTTGAGACGGAAGCAGGGTGTCAACTGGGCTGTGTGGGACACTCTGGCCTGTCTAGACAACCTTTTCTTTTATGTTTGCCACAGACCAGCCCAGTAGTTTTTTTTTCTTTTTGAAAATGGCTAGCCCAATTTTTTTGTGATTTGTCAAGTAAGTCACTTTATCAGGCCTGTTGGGCTAGACGAGGAGAGCTTCATTCGGCTGGCCAAGAAAATGGCCTATCAGTAATGAGAAATGGGCTGTACATTTTTAAAACACATCAAATCGGCAATTAGTTTCAAGTATCTTTTTTTTTCGAGATTTTAAATTGCATTGATTTTTATGTGTGGACAATTTATTGGATTTTATATTGATATACATTTATTTTTAAAATCAGTCTGAATGTGACTCGAAATTTTGGGATTAAAAACAGTTCAGACCGCACAGACATATGCAAAATTTCATATAATTTTTTAACCGTGGCCACAATATGGGCTGTAATGCTAACAAAAAGAATATGGGCTCCAAAAAAACCCGTAAGAATTAGCAAATGGGCTGTAAACTATTTGAAATAATGGCAGATGGGTTGTATGCTGTTTTCCATAGATTTGAGGCCTTCCATAGATGGCCTGTATACTATTGGATGTCCATCCAACGGCCGTCGTGCTTCTTCAATCTTTGCTCTTCCTGCTCCAGCCGCTCAAACAAGCGCCATGGACTGCTCGCTCCCTCCTCCTGCGGCCGGGTGTGGCCTTGCCAGAGCCTCACCGCCCCACCATACTCCCATCGCTGGCCTAGCTATCCCTCTACTCACCCTCAGTCCCACACATGTTGTTATTCTCCGGCGATGGCATACGAACCAGTAAACCCTCGTACTCCTCTGCATGGGAAATAACAGCCGAGTATTCCCTGGCTCCGTGTCGTTCCCTTCCTAGGCCTCGCCGTCGTCCACTGCCCTGGTGCTCTCGGTGCGGCCTGGTCAACGTGGCCAATGAACGACATCCATCGGAAGTGGACTGTATGTGGAGAGGCTGACAGCTGGGTCCCGCAAGGAAATGCCTCCTTATTACGCGCAAAATAATGATTCCTCCACCTGACATCTGGGACCCACCGAAAGGGCCTCTGTATTTTGTGAAAAAAAACGTCACCGCCGCTGATAGCTCGGACCCACCAGCTATATCTTCGCACGCAAGGAAGTGCCTCCTTATTACGCCCAAAAAAAGAATACCCCCCTGCTAGCTGGGACCCAGTATAGTGGGCCTACTAAGTTGACGAGGACGAAGGGCTTTGTCAACTTAGTCAATATGCACGATTCTAGCTCGACTGACCGTACGATGTCCATCCAACGGCCGTAGTGCTTCTTCAACCTCTGGTCTTCTTGCTCCAGCCGCCCAATGCAGCGTCGTTCGTGCCGCATGCTCCAGCCTCCGTGGCGGCTGTCTGCCGCATGAGGCCCACACCCCCATACCACTCCCACCGCTGGCCAGGCCATCCTCCACTCCACTCACCCACACCCCGTTATTCTCCGGCGAAGGCAGCGCAGCCGAACCAGTGAACCCTCGTACTCCTCTCCGCGTGGGCATCCACTGCTGCGTCTTCCCCGGCTCCGCATCGTCCCCTTCCTAGGCCTCGCCGTCGTCCACCGCCGTGGTGCTCTTGGTGCGGCATGGTCAATGTGGTCAACGACCGAATTCCATCGGAAGAATATCAGACGTGGAGAGGCCGACACCGGGTCCACGGCAGCCGCAAGGAAGTGCCTCCTTATTACACGGAAAATAATTATTCCTCCACCGACAGCAGGGACCCACCGACGGGCCACCAGTATTTCACAAAAAAACGTTTGCCCTCGATCACTGGGACCCACCCGACAGCCACCGATTTCGCGAAAAACGTTCCCCTCTGTCACTCGACCCACCGGAAGTGCCTCCTTATTACGCACAAAATAATGAATACCCCAGCTAGCTGGGACCCACCTTGGTGGGAGGCTGACTTAGGGCCTACTAAGTTGACGGGACGGAAGGCTTTGTCAACTTAGTTAATATAAACGATTCTAGCTCCAAAGGACCGTCGATGTCCATCCAACGGCCGAGTGCTTCTTCAACCTCCGGTCTTCTTGCTCCACCCGCCCAAAGCAGCGCCGGTCGTGCCGCATGCTCCTGCCTCCCGTGGCGATTTGTTGTCATGAGGCCTCACCGCCTCTACTATTCCCACACTGGCCAGCCCTGCGGCCATGGCAGCCTCACACCGCCGCCAACCAATGAACCTCAGATTCCTCTCGTGCGTGCTTCCACTTCCGTCTTCCCGGCTCCCGTCGTCCCTTCCTAGGCCTCGCCATCGTCCATCGCCCTGGTGCTCTCGGCGCGGCGTGGTCAATGTGGTCAAGGAACGATTTCCCTCGGACGTGGACTGTATGTGGAGAGGCTGACAGCTGGGTCCACGACCGCAGCAAGGAAGTGCCTCCTTATTACGCGTAAAATAATTATTCCTCCACCTGACAGAGGGGACCCACCGGACGGGCCACCGTATTTAGCGAAAGAAACGTTTCCCCCTGTCTGCTGGGACCCACCAATTACATCTTCGCACATAAGGAAGTGCGTCCGAAAAAAACGATTCGTCCCCCTGACTGCTGGGACCCACCAGCTACATCGTCGCACAGAAGGAAGTGCCTGACAGTCGGGACCCACCTGGTCGAAGCGTATGTAGCGTTGTCATTCTGGTCGCGAACGTGTACGTACATAATGGTCGATGTAGAGGCGCGCACGTGTCGTAGTAGAGGCGTGCACGTAGCATGTACACGTACGTACAACGGCGAGGGTGCAAGAAAGAAAATATGGCCACGTACGTACATACGGGCAGGGTCTCGAACGCCTACTCGCGCATACTTACATGGCTGGGTCGGAACGGAGAAACAACGTCGTCGTCGTGTTCATGGGGAGCCAACTGGCTGGGTCGGAACGGAATGCGTGGTCGTGTTCATCGGGAGGGCTTGGACGGAACAGGCGATGGAAACGCGGCCTGGCGTACCGCACAACGGAGGAAACAGCCTTGTGTTCGACCGGCCACATTCCAAACGGGGTCCTGTTGATCGGGAGGGGCTTGGCATACTGCAAAACGGACGAAACGGACCTCCTACGGTCGAAACGGGGGTCCTGTTGATCGGGAGGGGTGTGGCGTACCACAAAACGGAGGAAACGAACCTCCTACGGTCGAAACGGGGGTCCTGTTGATCAGGAGGGGTGTGGCGTACTACAAAATGGACGAAACGGACTTGTGTTGAAGCGCTACGGTCGAACCGGGGGGGAGGGGTGTGGCGTGCGCAAAACGGACTCCACGAGATACTGCTCATCTCCACCGTCGACCTCCTCCACCTCCACGGGCTACCGTCGACCTCCTCCAGCCCCCACAGTGCTCCTGTTCATCCAGCCTCCACCGCACGCTACTCCACCGCCATTGCTCAACCACCCCTCCACACGGGCACCCCTCCACCGCCATCGTTCTTCCAGCCCTCCACACCACGGGTCCTGTTCAACCACCCTCCACGGCCACCCTCCACCATCTACTGCTCATCCAGCCCTCCACACCACGGGTTCCTGTTCATCCAGAGGCAACGCCACGCGCCATCGCTCATCCACCCCCGCAACGCCACTGCTCATCCTGAGGCAGCATCGATCGACTTCGATTAGAAGCGATGCGGCGAATCGCCCATCGGGTTCGCTAACAGCCATCGATCGATCGCTCGGGTTCAATGAATGCGTAGCCTACAAGGCAATCGCCGGGTTCACTTAGAGCCAACGCCACACACACGCAGCAGACGTCACGAGAGGAACGCGCATCGCTCCGCCCCCGACCTCCCACCGTAACCGGCAACTCCCTAAAATTTTCCTCCCCCTCGCTTCTACCACGGTTTTTTCCGTCATGGACGGCCCAAAGAATGTCATGCAGATGCGTCTCCTGCCTGCCCAGACGAAAAGCCCATTTTCATCATGATTTTTTGTCATAGAAGTAGGAGCCCACCACATCTATGATGATACCGGTTTTGTCACAATTATCGCATAGAAGTGTCATATGTATGACAGAAAAAATTCGCTCGACCCAAAATGTCACGGATGTGTCTTTTTTTGTAGTGAACGGGCCTCGATCTAGATTGCGCGTCATCAGGAGAAGCTGACCGCCATGCGTCTCCACACGAAACGGCGCCAGTGGTGGTGGCGCGACACGCCGGCGCCCACAAGAACGTAGCTGAGGTGGCGGCGCGGCTAGAGGACGGCTGTGTATGAGAGCGTCATCAGGAGCGAGAGGATCGCTGTCGGCCCTCGACGAACTGCGGCACCGACGATCGGCGCCAAGCGGGAGGGCGGCTTTGGCGGAGCGAATGGAGTGGAGGGGAGGGGAGGGGTTTGGGGAATATTTGGCGAAGGGCGGTTGAATCGGATTTGGGGGAATTTTTGTGTGTGTGGGGGGAGGATTTTCGCGGTGGGCGGGGGGAGTTTGGCGCATGGTCGGTTCCTCCAAGTGCAGTCCCACGTGTTAGTGAAGAGGCAAGCCGAAGCGTGTTCCATTTGCGGAGCCGTCTGCAGGACCGAACGTGTGTGGGGTGCAATGCAACCGCGACATGAGTGATGTGAGTGTACCGCCTTTTTTCCTTTTAAACTAGGTGCTTCGCCCCCTCAAAAAAATTGTTGCTTCGCGCGATCCATCGATACTACTACTAGTAATCCGGTAATCCCGACTAAAACGGCGTGGCTTAGTTGGGTTTTTTAGATTTGTCTCGGTTCAATAAAAAGCAGAGTTGGTGATGATGTTGTGCCTGTCATCCTGCAATATAGGCTGTCCGATCTATATCTAACGGATAGGAAGGAAACTATTACAATTTACCCGCACTCCTCTCCACATTTCCAGATAAGGCTTTCCCTCGTTCATCCTTTTCTCCCACAAGATCTTGGTCTTCCATGCAACGCACAGGCATCTTGCTAGTACTCCTACAATATGTATATTATTGTGAAAGTTCATATACACCGTCCGAGATTAACGCAAACACGGCAGATTTTCATTACATTTCGAACTTTTATAGGACAGAAAAATAAAAGAAACCTGACCCTAAACCTATTCTACGGCGGCGACCGACGTCCTCCATCTGCGATCTCTATGTACGGGGGCGGGGTTCAAGACCCGTGAAGTGAAGGTGCGGTCTCCGACGAGGAAGAGTAGAATGCGGGATACGGACAGGCCAGTTGGCACACCATGCCCTGCCGCCTCCCATGCCCTACTCATCCTCGGAGGAGTCCCCGACCTCGGCAGTGCTGGACGTTGGACGGCGGCAAGTAGGACGCGTGGCTGACGGTGCTCCCGTCGTCGGCCGCCAGCGTGGCCACCGCTTGTGCGGTCGCGTCCGCGTCCGGCTACGCTGCTATTGCATCGCGAGAGGCGACTTGAGCGACGGCGGCGACCTCGAGCTTCATCCCCGAAGACAAGCTCTCCCGCAGAGCATTCGCACTTGCGGTCATGGCGGATGTGGTGCCAGGTAGGAGGACAATGCGCTATGGTGTGGAGGTTAGCTAGGCGTTGCCGCTTTAAGTAGCGCATTCCGGTGAGGCCAAGCGTCTGGGTGCGTCATTAAGTCGCTGGAGTTGGTTCCTCGGGCACCGAGCCTCTTAATGACGACATACGAACGGACGGCATGAATGCGGGCATCTAGCGCTGGCTAGGAAACACCGCGCGACGGCGCGAGGGACGAGGGCTTTGGTGTGCCAGGGTAGTCAGCTGCGGTCGTGGAAACGTTGGAGATGCCCTTTGCTCAAATGCGATCCCCACATGTCATTGAAAAGCAAGACGACCGGCATGGTCTCAGTCCGAGGATGCAGTTGGCGCTACACCACTCCACGGACGCGTCGCGGCGCCCCATGCATCCTCGACGAGCCGGGTGTTGGGGTGTGCTTGGATTGTGGCCAAAGTGCACCTTACCAAAATTTTGGTCATGACCCAAAGATTGGTCTTTGTTTGATGGTTTCCATTTTTTGGCATGCCAATGAACTCTAGCCAACTCTAGTTCATTTTTCTTGCCAATGTCGGCCAAATCATGGGCAACCAATACCTCAACCAAAATTTTGGTCATGACCCAAAGATTGGTCTTTGTTTGGATGGTTGTCATTTCTTTGGCATGCCAATGAACTCTAGCCAACTCTAGTTCATTTTTCTTGCCAATGTCGGCTAAATCATGGGCAACCAATACCTCAACCAAAATTTTGGTCATGACCCAAAGATTGGTCTTTGTTTGGATGGTTGCCATTTCTTTGGCATGCCAATGAACTCTAGCCAACTCTAGTTCATTTTTCTTGCCAATGTCGGCCAAATCATGGGCAAACAATACCTCAACCAAAATTTTGGCTACCCAATGCTTTGATGGGGCAACCTTGGGCACAAATCAAACATACCGTTGGTCGTGCCATAGCACTAACGCCACCCTCGGCACACTGAAACCGACCGTGTCTAGCAACGATATGAGTGTGTCGCTCACCGCGATCGCCGTGTCCAGAGGCGGTGCTGGAGCTGCGCCTCGTTGTTGGCCCCAACGACCCACATGAACGGTTGTCAGTGGCGAGTAGGTCGTGGGACAGCTCCTCCATTGGACTACTCTGCGCTACATCGTCCCGACGGGTGTGCCCCACATGTCGGTTCCCTTATTTTCCCGACCATATTCGAGCGTCAGTGCTCCGAGTTGCGCATTAGGCCTTTCACTATGTAGGCCAAGCGAGACAACTTATTCTTTATTTGAGCCGTTCAAGTGTAATCATGTGGCGTTTCCTTATTTCTCATTCCTCTCCAACCCTCTTCTCCATCGATCATGTCGCCCTCCAGTCGAGTCCATCCTCCTGCATGCCTCATTTGAACATTCGGCCGAGTATCATTCACATGTACCGACCCTAGTCCTCTTTCAATAGATCTCCGGACCCCGAGATGAAATCGAGAGGGAACGAGTGAGGGCACGTGATACCTAAGGCAGATTCAAAATTTTGAACCGGTGATCATAGCATCCGCAAATCATATATAAATGGTATTCAATGTTCGTTTTGTTTTGAACGCATAAATATACTCCCTCCTATCCTTTCTACTTTACATATAAGTTTTATGTGTAGTCAAAGTATCTCTACTATGATCAAAAAGGTATGAACATTCAACAACGCCCAATCAATATTGTTAGATTCGTACGTACTCCTAGATTTGTACTCGAGATGGTTTCCAATTTGACTATTGACAAGATTAATAGTACATGAGATGTATAATGTGAAAATTATATCATTGGAAACTCCTTCCAGATACAAAATTGACCGTATGCTTTGTGTAAGTTGCATGTCATATATTATTACTCTAACATTTGGTCAAAGTTAGCCTCGAAAAACGCAGTAGACCCTGTATGCTTTGTGTAAGTTGCATGCCATATATTATTACTCTAACATTTGTGTAAGTTGCATGTCATATATTATTACTCTAACATTTGGTCAAAGTAGTATAGTGGAAGTGGATCCTCTGACGTAGGTATCCCTGCCTTACCCTCCCTTTTGGTCACTTACTGGCGGACCCCATGCTTGCTAGGCCCCGTATGTTAGTTACTCAATGGGTTTGGCCACGTCAGGGGATCCTCATCCGTAGTATACTCCCTCTGTTTTTATTTACTCCGCATAAAACGGAGGGAGTGGTGGTATAATAAATGACACGGGCGGGGGAGGGGGAGGGACGTCAGTTTGCTCTCAACTGTGGTCCCACAAGCGAGCGAAAACGCAAGATGAAGCACGTTCCATTCGGTGAGTGACATGGAGGGTCCAGCGTGCCGGGCTGCAACGCGAACGCGACAAGAGCGATGTACAGTCGAAACCGATTGACTGGTCGTCACTGGAACCACTATTCACACAAGAACCTTCGCTGCTCGGCCTATGCCAGCCACTGCCCTAAAACCACACCAAATCTCCAGCCCATTCCCCCACCTTTCGATCCGCTAGCCCGAATCAAGCGTCCCCTAGTTCGCCGGAAAGCCATGGTGTGCCGCAAGATCACTTACTACAAGATGCTGACGCCGGAGCACCGCGCAGAAATCGCGGCGGCGGTCGGCACCACAGAACTCCGTTCCCAAGCTCGCTTTGTGGCGGGCCAATCCCCGAGTTCTCTGGAGCCAAGCTACGAGGAGGAGGAAGCCGATCCAATGTTCACTGTGTTGGAAATATGCCCTAGAGGCAATAATAAAAGTGTTATTATTATATTTCCTTGTTCGTGATAATTGTCTTTTATTCATGCTATAACTGTATTATCCGGGAATCGTGATACACGTGTGAATACATAGACCATAACATGTCCCTAGTGAGCCTCTAGTTGACTAGCTCGTTGGTCAACAGATAGTCATGGTTTCCTGACTATGGACATTGGATGTCATTGACAACGGGATCACATCATTAGGAGAATGATGTGATGGACAAGACCCAATCCTAAGCATAGCACAAGATCGTGTAGTTCGTTTTGCTAGAGCTTTTTCAATGTCAAGTATCTCTTCCTTAGACCATGAGATCGTGTAACTCCCGGATACCGTAAGAGTGCTTTGGGTGTACCAAACGTCACAATGTAACTGGGTGACTATAAAGATGCACTACAGGTATCTCCGAAAGTGTCTATTGGGTTGACACGGATCGAGACTGGGATTTGTCACTCCGTGTTACGGAGAGGTATCACTGGGCCCACTCGATAGTGCATCATCATAATGAGCTCAAAGTGACCAAGTGTCTGGTCACGGGATCATGCATTACGGTACGAGTAAAGTGACTTGCCGCTAACGAGATTGAACGAGGTATTGGGATACCGACGATCGAATCTCGGGAAAGTAACATACCGATTGACAAAGGGAATTGTATACGGGATTGTTTGAATCCTCGACATCGTGGTTCATCCGATGAGATCATCGAGGAGTATGTGGGAGCCAACATGGGTATCCAGATCCCGCTGTTGGTTATTGCCCGAGAGCCGCCTCGGTCATGTCTCGTGTCTCCCGAACCCGTAGGGTCTACACACTTAAGGTTCGGTGACGCTTAGGGTTGTATGAATATGAGTATGCAGTATACCAATGTTGTTCGAGTCCCGGATGAGATCCCTAAGTCACGAGGAGTTTCGAATGGTCCGGAGGTAAAGAATTATATATAGGAAGTATTGTTTCGCCATCGGGAAAGTTTCGGGGTCACCCAGTATTGTACCGGGACCACCGGAAGGGTCCCGGGGGTCCACCTGGTGGGGCCACCCATCCCGAGGGCCCCATGGGCTGAAGTGGGAGGGAACCAGCCCATAGTGGGCTGGTGCGCCCCTTGGCCCACCTCGCGCCTAGGGTTGAAACCCTAGGGTGGGGCGCCCATTTGCCTTGGGGCACTCCACCCCTTGGCCGCCGCCCCTTGGGAGATGGGATCCCCAAGGGCGGCTCCCCCACGGGGGCCTATATAAGGGGGGGAGGGGCAGCCGCACCAAGTTCCGCGCCTCCTCCCCTGCTACACCTCGTCCTCCTCCCGCAGCAGCTTGGCGGCCTCGCCGGAGTTCTGTTGCATCCACCACCACGCCGTCGTGCTGCTGGATCATCATCAACCTCTCCTTCCCCCTTGCTGGATCAATAAGGAGGAGACGTCTCCCGTCCCGTACGTGTGTTGAACGCGGAGGTGCCGTCCGTTCGGCGCTAGGATCTCCGGTGATAGGATCACGGCGAGAACGACTACTTCATCCCCGTTCTTTTGAACGCTTCCGCTCGCGATCTACAAAGTGGTATGTAGATGCAATCTCTCTCCCATGACTCGTTGCTTATATGAACTCATAGATGCATCTTGGTGAAACCGTAGGAAAAATGTTAATTTTCTGCAACGTTCCCCAACAGTGGCATCATGAGCTAGGTCTATGCGTAGTTCTCTATTGCACGAGTAGAACACAGTTTGTTGTGGGCGTAGATGTTGTCAACTTTCTTGCCGCTACTAGTCTTATCTTGCTTCAGCGGTATTGTGGGATGAAGCGGCCCGGACCGACCTTACACGTAAGCTTACGTGAGACTGGTTCCACCGACTGACATGCACTAGTTGCATAAGGTGGCTAGCGGGTGTCTGTCTCTCCCACTTTAGTTGGAGCGGATTCGATGAAAAGGGTCCTTATGAAGGGTAAATAGAAGTTGACAAATCACGTTGTGGCTTTCACGTAGGTAAGAAAACATTCTTGCTAGAACCCTATTGCAGCCACGTAAAACTTGCAACAACAATTAGAGGATGTCTAACTTGTTTTTGCAGCAAGTGTTTTGTGATATGATATGGCCAAAGTTGTGATGAATGATGAATGATATATGTGATGTATGAGATCATGTTCTTGTAATAGGAATCACGACTTGCATGTCGATGAGTATGACAACTGGCAGGAGCCATAGGAGTTGTCTTTATTTTTGTATGACCTGCGTGTCATTGAAGAACGCCATGTAAATTACTTTACTTTATTGCTAAACGCGTTAGCCATAGAAGTAGAAGTAGTCGTTGGCGTGACAACTTCATGAAGACACGATGATGGAGATCATGGTGTCATGCCGGTGACAAGATGATCATGGAGCCCCGAAGATGGAGATCAATGGATCTATATGGTATTGGCCATATCATGTCACTACTATATAATTGCATGTGATGTTTATTATGTTTATGCATCTTGTTTACTTAGAACGACGGTAGTAAATAAGATGATCCCTTACAACAATTTCAAGAAGTGTTCTCCCTAACTGTGCACCGTTGCTAAAGTTCGTCGCTTCAAGCACCACGTGATGATCGGTGTGATAGATCCTTACGCTCACATACAACGGTGTAAGACAGTTTTACACATGCAAAACACTTAGGGTTAACTTGACGAGCCTAGCATGTACAGACATGGCCTCGGAACACGAAGACTGAAAGGTCGAACACGAGTCGTATGGAAGATACGATCAACATGAGAATGTTCACCGACGATGACTAGTCCGTCTCACGTGATGATCGGACACGGCCTAGTCGACTCGGATCGTGTAACACTTAGATGACTAGAGGGATGTCTAATCTGAGTAGGAGTTCATTATAATAATTTGATTAGATGAACTTAATTATCATGAACTTAGTCTAAAAACCTTTGCAAATATGTCTTGTAGATCAAATGGCCAACGCTCATGTCAACATGAACTTCAACGCGTTCCTAGAGAAAACCAAGCTGAAAGATGATGGCAGGAACTATACGGACTGGGTCCGGAACATGAGGATCATCCTCATAGCTGCCAGGAAACAATATGTCCTAGAAGGACCACTAGGTGATGCACCCGTCCCAGAGAACCAAGACATTATGAATGCTTGCCAGTCTCGTGCTGATGATTACTCCCTCGTTCAGTGTGGCATGCTTTACAGCTTAGAACCGGGGCTTCAAAAGCGTTTTGAGCAACACGGAGCATATGAGATGTTCGAGGAGCTGAAACTAGTTTTCCAAGCTCATGCCCGGGTCGAGAGATATGAAGTCTCCGACAAGTTCTATAATTGTAAGATGGAGGAAAACAGTTCATCGGTGAAGACATACTCAAAATGTCTGGGTTGCACAACCGCCTTGTCCCAATGGACATAAACCTCCTGACAAGGCGGTCATTGACAGAATCCTTCATCGCTCCCACCAAGCTACAAGAGCTTTGTGATGAACTACAATATGCAGGGATGGTGAAGACCATTCCTGAAGTATTTTCAATGTCAAGTCAGAGAGGTTGAGATCAAGAAAGAACATCAAGTGTTGATGGTCAATAAAACCACCAAGTTCAAGAAGGGCAAGGGAAAGAAGAACTTCAAGAAGGACGGCAAGGATGTTGCCGCCCGCAAGCAAGTTGCCGGAAGAAGTCAAAGAATGGACCCAAGCCTGAGACCGAGTGCTTTTATTGCAAGGGAAGGGTCACCGAAGCGGAACTGCCCCAAATACTTAGCGGATAAGAAGGCCGGCAACACTAAAGGTATATTTGATATACATGTAATTGATGTGTACCTTACCAAGACTCGTAGTAACTCCTGGGTATTTGATACCGTGCCGTTGCTCATATATGTAACTCACAGCAGGAGCTGCGGAATAAGCGGAGATCGAAGGGCGACGAGGTGACGATGCGCCGTCGGGAATGGTTCCAAGGTCGATGTGATCGCCGTCGCACGCTACCTCTACATTTACCTATGGGATTAGTTATAAACCTTAATAATTGTTATTTGGTGCCAAGTTTGAGCATGAACATTGTATCCGGATCTCGCTTGATACGAGATGGCTACTCATTTAAATCCGAGAATAATGGTTGTTCTATTTATATGAGAGATATGTTTTATGGTCATGCCCCTATGGTCAATGGTTTATTCTTAATGAATCTCGAGCGTAATGTTACACATATTCATAGCGTGAATACCAAAAGATGTAAAGTTGATAACGATAGTCCCACATACTTGTGGCACTGCCGCCTTGGTCACATTGGTGTCAAGCGCATGAAGAAGCTCCATTCGATGGACTTTAGAGTCTCTCGATTATGAATCATTTGACACATGCGAACCATGCCTCATGGGCAAAATGACCAAGACTCCATTCTCCTGGGACAATGGAGCGAGCAACCAACTTATTGGAAATCATACATACCGATGTAAAAGCGGTCCAATGAGCGTTGAGGCTCATGGAGGATATCGTTATGTTCTCACTCTCACGCATTTACTTAAGTAGATATGGGTATGTCTACTTGATGAAACACAAGTCCGAGACCTTTGAAAAGTTCAAGGAATTTCAGAATGAGGTAGAGAATCAACGTGACCAAAAATAAAGTTCCTACGATCAGATCGTGGAGGAGAATATTTAAGTCACGAATTTGGTACACACTTAAGGAAATGTGGAATCGTTTCACAACTCACGCCGCTGAACACCTCAGCGTAATGGTGCGTCCGAACGTCAGAATCGCACTCTATTGGATATGGTGCGGTCTATGATGTCTCTTACCGATTTACCGCTATCATTTTGGGGATACGCCTAGAGACAGCTACATTCACTTTAAATAGGGCACCGCCTAAATCCGCTTGAGACGACACCGTATGAATTATGGTTTGGGAAGAAACCTAAGTCTGTCGTTTCTAAAAGTTTGGGGATGCGATGCTTATGTTAAGAAACTTCAACCTGAAAAGCTCGAACCCAAGTCGGAAAAATGCGTCTTCATAGGATACCCTAAGGAAACCATTGGGTATACCTTCTACTTAAGATCCGAGGGCAAGATCTTTGTTGCCAAGAACGGATCCTTTCTGGAAAAAGAGTTTCTCTCGAAAGAAGTAAGTGGGAGGAAAGTAGAACTCGATGAAGTACTACCTCTTGAACGGGATAGTAGTGCAGCTCAGGAAAACGTTCCTGTGATGCCTACACCAACTGAAGAGGAAAATAATGATGATGATCAAAGTACTTCGGATCTGAAGGAAATATGCCCTAGAGGCAATAATAAAGTTATTATTTATTTCCTTATATCATGATAAATGTTTATTATTCATGCTAGAATTGTATTAACCGGAAACATAATACATGTGTGAATATATAGACAAACAGTATGTCACTAGTATGCCTCTACTTGACTAGCTTGTTAATCAAAGATGGTTATGTTTCCTAACCATGAACAAGGAGTTGTTGTTTGATTAACAAGGTCACATCATTAGTTGAATGATCTGATTGACATGACCCATTCCGTTAGCTTAACACTTGATCGCTTAGTATGTTAATGCTTTCTTCATGACCCATACATGTTCCTGTAACTATGAGATTATGCAACTCCGCTTACGGAGGAACACTTTGGTACTACCAAACGTCACAACGTAAATGGGTGATTATAAAGGAGTACTACAGGTGTCTCCAAAGGTACTTGTTGGGTTGGCGATTTGAGATTAGGTTTTGTCACTCCGATTGTCGGAGAGGTATCTCTAGGCCTTCTCGGTAATACACATCACATAAAGCCTTGCAAGCATTGCAACTAAAGAGTTAGTTGTGAGATGATGTATTACGGAACGAGTAAAGAGACTTTCCGAACGAGATTAAACTAGGTATTGGATACCGACGATCGAATCTCGGAAAGTAACATACCGATGACAAAGGGAACAACGATGTTGTTATGCGGTTTGACCGATAAAGATCTTCGAGAATATGTAGGAACCAATATGAGCATCCAGGTTCCGCTATTGGTTATTGACCGAGAATAGTTCTAGGTCATGTCTACATAGTTCTCGAACCGTAGGGTCCGCACGCTTAAGGTTTCAATGACGGTTATTATGAGTTTATGTATTTTGATGTACCAAGGAGTTCGAGTCCCGGATGTGATCACGGACATGACGAGGAGTCTCAAATGGTCGAGACATAAAGATTGATATATTGGATGGTTATATTCGGACACCGGAAAGGTTCCGGAAGTTTCGGAGAAAACCGGAGTGCCGGAGGGGTTACCGAACCCCCGGGAAGTTATGGGCCTTATTGGGCCAAGAGGGAGAGAGGGGCTGCACCAGGAGGTGGTGCGCCTCCATGGGGAGTCCGAATTGACTAGGAGGGGGGCAGCCCCTTTCCCTCTCCTCTCTCTCTCTTCCTTCCCTTCCCTCTTCCTAGTAGGACTAGGAAAGGGAGTCCTACTCCTACTAGGAGGAGGACTCCCCCTCCTTGGTGCGCCCAAGGGCTGGCCGCCCTCCCCTTGCTCCTTTATATACGGGCAGGGGGGCACCCTAGAACACACAAGTTGATCTACGGATCGTTCCTTAGCTGTGTCGGTGCCCCCTCCACCATATTCCACCTCGGTCATATTGTAGCGGTGCTTAGGCGAAGCCTGCGACGGTAGAACATCAAGATCGCCACCACGCCGTCGTCTTGTGGGAACTCCTTCCCGACGCTTTGCTGGATCGGAGCTCGGGATCGCCATCGAGCTGAACGTGTGCCAAGAACTCGGAGGTGCCGGAGTAACGGTGCTTGGATCGGTCGGATCGTGAAGACGTACGACTACATCAACCGCGTTAATATAACGCTTCCGCTTTCGGTCTACGAGGGTACGTGGACGGACACTCTCCCCTCTCGTTGCTATGCCATCACCATGGTCTTGCGTGATCGTAGGAAAATTTTTGAAATTACTACGTTTCCCAACAGTGGCATCCGAGCCTGGTTTTATGCGTTGATGTCATATGCACGAGTAGAACACAAGTGAGTTGTGGGCGATACAAGTCATACTACCTACCAGCATGTCATACTTTGGTTCAGCGGTATTGTGAGATGAAGCGCCCGGACCGACATTACGCGTGACGCTTACGCGAGACTGGTTTCACCGCTGTGAGCACTCGTTGCTTAAAGGTGACCGGCGGGTGTCTGCTCTCTCACTTTAGTTGAACTGAGTGTGGCTACGCCCGTCCTTGAGAAGGTTAAACGGAGTCTATTTGACGAAGTATCGTTGTGGTTTTGATGCGTAGGTAAGAACGGTTCTTGCTCAGCCCGTAGCAGCCACGTAAAACTTGCAACAACAAAGTAGAGGACGCCTAACTTGTTTTTGCAGGGCATGTTGTGATGTGATATGGTCAAGACGTGATGCTATATTTTATTGTATGAGATGATCATGTTTTGTAACCGAGTTATCGGCAATCGGCAGGAGCCATATGGTTGTCGCTTATTGTATGAAATGCAACGCCATGTAATTGCTTTACTTTATCACTAAGCGGTAGCGATAGTCGAGAAGCAATAGTTGGCGAGACGACAACGATGCTACGATGGAGATCAAGGTGTCGCACGGTGACGATGGTGATCATGACGGTGCTTGGAGATGGAGATCACAAGCACAAGATGATGATGGCCATATCATATCACTTATATTGATTGCATGTGATGTTTATCCTTTATGCATCTTATCTTGCTTTGATTGACGGTAGCATTATAAGATGATCTCTCACTAAAATTATCAAGTAGTGTTCTCCACGAGTATGCACCGCTGCCAAAGTTCGTCGTGCGAGACACCACGTGATGATCGGGTGTGATAAGCTCACGTCCATCTACAACGGGTGCAAGCCAGTTTTGCACACGCAGAATACTCAGGTTATACTTGACGAGCCTAGCATATACAGATATGGCCTCGAACACGGAGACCGAAAGGTCGAACGTGAATCATATAGCGATATGATCAACATAAGATGTTCACCATTGAAAACTACTCCATCTCACGTGATGATCGGTTATGGTTTAGTTGATTTGGATCACGTGATCACTTAGATAACTAGAGATGTCTGCCTAAGTGGGAGTTCTTTAATAATATGATTAATTGAACTTAAATTTATCATGAACTTAGTACCGATAGTATTTTGCTTGTCTATGTTTACTGTAGATAGATGGCTCGTCTTTGTTGTTCCGTTGAATTTTAATGCGCTCCTTGAGAAAGCAAAGTTGAAAGATGATGGTAGCAATTACACGGACTGGGTCCGTAACCTGAGGATAATCCTCATTGCTGCACGTAAAAGTTACGCCCCGGAAGCACCGCTGGGTGACAGCTCTGCGCAGATGCCGAGCCGAAGTTGTGAACGTCCGCAAAGCGAGCTGATGACTACTCTATAGTTCAATGTGCCATGCTTTACGGCTTAGAACCGGTCTTCAACGACGTTTTGAACGCCATGGAGCATATGAGATGTTCCAGAGTTGAAGTTGATATTTCAACAGAATGCCCGGATTGAGAGATATGAAGTCTCCAATAAGTTCTATAGCTGCAAGATGGAGGAGAATAGTTCGCAAGTGAGCACATACTCAAAATGTCCGGGTATTACAATCACTTGAATCAACCGGGAGTTAATCTTCCGGATGATTGTGTCATTGATGTAATTCTTCAATCACCGCCACCAAGCTACAAAGGCTTCGTGATGAACTATAATATGCAAGGGTTAGTAAAGACTATGCTCGAGCTCTTCGCAATGCTAAAAGCTGGAGGTAGAAATCAAAAGGAGCATCAAGTGTTGATGGTCAATAAGACCACTAGTTTCAAGAAGAAAGGCAAAGGGAAGAAGAAGGAACTTCAAGAAGAACAGCAAACAAGTTGTTGATCAGAGAAGAAACCCAAGTCTGGACCTAAGCCTGAAATCGAGTGCTTCTACCGCAAGCGATGGTCACCGAAGCGGAACTGCCCCAAGTATTTGGCGGATAAGAAGGATGGCAAAGTGAACAAAGGTATATGTGATATACTTGTTATTGATGTGTACCTTACTAGAGCTCGCAGAGTACACAGGTATTTGATAACGGTTCATTGCTAATATTTGCAACTCAAACAGAACTACGGATTGCTTAACACCGGCAAAGGACGAGGTGACGATGCGCGTGGGAACGGTTCCAAAGTCGATGTGATCGCAGTCGGCACGCTACCTCTACATCTACCTTCGGGATTAGTTTTAGACCTGAATAATTGTTATTTGGTGCCGCGTTGAGCATGAACATTATATCTGGATCTTGTTTGATGCGAGACGGTTATTCATTTAAATCGAGAATAATGGTTGTTCTATTTATATGAATAATATCTTTTATGGTCATGCACCCTTGAAGAGTGGTCTATTTTAATGAATCTCGATAGTAGTGATACACATATTCATAATGTTGAAACCAAAAGATGCAGAGTTGATAATGATAGTGCAACTTATTTGTGGCACTTGCCGCTTAGGTCATATCGGTGTAAAACGATGAAGAAACTCCATCTTGATGGACTTTTGGAGTCACTTGATTATGAATCACTTGGCACTTATGAACCGTGCCTCATGGGCAAGATGACTAAAACACCGCTTCTCCGTACTATGGAGAGAGCAACAGATTTATTGGAAATCATACATACGGATGTATGTGGTCCAATGAATGTTGAAGCTCGTGGCGGATATCGTTATTTTCTCACCTTCACAGATGATTTGAGCAGATATGGGTATATCTACTTAATGAAACATAAGTCTGAAACATTTGAAAAGTTCAAAGAATTTCAGAGTGAAGTTGAAAATCATCGTAATAAGAAAATAAAGTTTCTACGATCTGATCGTGGAGGCGAATATTTGAGTTACGAGTTTGGTCTACATTTGAAACAAAGCGGAATAGTTTAGCAACTCACGCCACCCGAACACCACAGCGCAATGGTGTGTCCGAACGTCGAATCGCACTTTATCGGATATGGTGCGATCTATGATGTCTCTTACAGATTTACCGCTATCATTTTGGGGTTATGCTCTTGAGACGGCCGCATTCACGCTTAAATAGGACACCGTCAAAATCCGCTGAGACGACGCCTTATGAACTATGGTTTAGCAAGAAACCAAAGTTGTCGCTTCGAAAGTTTGGGGTTGCGATGCTTATGTGAAGAAACTTCAACCTGATAAGCTTGAACCCAAATCGAGAAATGTGTCTTCATAGGATACCCAAAGGAGACAATTGGGTACACCTTCTATCACAGATCCGAAGGCAAAACATTCGTTGCTAAAAATGGATCCTTTCTAGAGAAGGAGTTTCTCTCGAAAGAAGTGAGTGGGAGGAAAGTGGAACTTGATGAGGTAATAGTACCAGCTCCCTTATTGAAAGTAGTTCGTCACGTAAATCAGTTTCGTACACCTACACCAGTTAGTGAGGAAGATAATGATAAAGATCATGAAACTTCAGATCAAGTTGTCACTTGAACTTCGAGATCAACTAGAACAAAATCCGCACTGTGAGTGGTACGGTAATCCTATTCTGGAAGTCATGCTACTAGATCATGATGAACCTACGAACTATGAAGAAGCGATGGTGAGCCCAGATTCCGCAAAATGGCTTGAAGCCATGAAATCTGAGATGGGATCCATGTATGAGAACAAAGTATGGACTTTGGTAGACTTGCCCGATGATCGGCAAGCTATTGAGAATAAATGGATTTTAAGAAGAAGACCGACGCTGATGGTAATGTAACTGTCTACAAAGCTCGACTTGTTGCAAAAGGTTTTCGACAAGTTCAAGGGGTTGACTACGATGAGACTTTCTCACCAGAAGCGATGCTTAAGTCCGTCCGAATCATGTTAGCAATTGCCGATTTTATGATTATGAAATTTGGCAAATGGATGTAAAACTGCATTCTTGAATGGATTTCTAGAAGAAGAGTTGTATATGATGCAACCAGAAGGTTTTGTCGATCCAAAAGGTGCTAACAAAGTGTGCAAGCTCCAACGATCAATTTATGGTCCGTGCAAGCCTCTCGAGTTGGAATAAACGCTTTGATAGTGTGATCAAAGCATATGGGTTTATATGACTTTTGGAGAAGCTCAGATTTACAAGAAAGTGAGTGGGAGCTCAGAGCATTTCTAATATTATATGTGGACGACATATTATTGATTGGAAATGATATAGAATTTCTGGATAGCATAAAAGGATACTTGAATAAAAGTTTTCAATGAAAGACCTCGGTGAAGCTGCTTACATATTAGGCATCAAGATCTATAGAGATAGATCAAGACGCTTGATTGGACTTTCACAAAGCACATACCTTGATAAAGTTTTGAAAAGGTTCAAAATGGATCAGGCAAAGAAAGGTTTTTACCTGTGTTACAAGGTGTAAGATTGAGTCGACTCAATGCCCGACCACAGCAGAAGATAGAGAGAAATGAAAGATGTTCCTATGCTTCAGCCATAGGCTCTATCATGTATGCAATGCTGTGTACCAGACTGACGATGCTTAGCTGTAAGCTTGGCAGGAAGGTACCAAAGTAATCCAGAGTGGATCATCGGACAGCGGTCAAGAACATCCTGAAATACCGAAAAGGACTAAGGATATGTTTCTCGATATGGAGGTGACAAAGAGCTAGTCGTAAATGGTTACGCCGATGTAAGTTTTGACACTGATCCGGACGATTCTAAATCGCAAACCGGATACGTGTTTTATTAAACGGTGGAGCTGTCGGTTGGTGCAGTTCTAAACAAAGCGCCGTGGCGGGATCTACATGTGAAGCGGAGTACATAGCTGCTTGAAGCAGCAAATGAAGGAGTCTGGATGAAAGAGTTCATTTCCGATCTAGGTGTCATACCTAGTGCATCGGGACCGATGAAGATCTTCTGTGACAATCTCGTGCAATTGCCTTGGCAAAGGAATCCAGATTTCACAAGAGGACCAAGCACATCAAGAGACGCTTCAATTCCATTCGGGACCAAGTCCAAGTGGGAGACATAGAGATTTGCAAAATACATACGGATCTGAATGTTGCGCACCCGCTGACTAAGCCTCTTCCACGAGCAAAACATGATCAGCACCAAGACTCCATGGGTGTAAGGATCATTACTTTGTAATCTAGATTATTGACTCTAGTGCAAGTGGGAGATCAAGGAAATATGCCCTAGAGGCAATAATAAAGTTATTATTTATTTCCTTATATCATGATAAATGTTTATTATTCATGCTAGAATTGTATTAACCGGAAACATAATACATGTGTGAATATATAGACAAACAAGATGTCACTAGTATGCCTCTACTTGACTAGCTTGTTAATCAAAGATGGTTATGTTTCCTAACCATGAACAAGGAGTTGTTGTTTGATTAACAAGGTCACATCATTAGTTGAATGATCTGATTGACATGACCCATTCCGTTAGCTTAACACTTGATCGCTTAGTATGTTAATGCTTTCTTCATGACCCATACATGTTCCTGTAACTATGAGATTATGCAACTCCGCTTACGGAGGAACACTTTGGTACTACCAAACGTCACAACGTAAATGGGTGATTATAAAGGAGTACTACAGGTGTCTCCAAAGGTACTTGTTGGGTTGGCGATTTGAGATTAGGTTTTGTCACTCCGATTGTCGGAGAGGTATCTCTAGGCCTTCTCGGTAATACACATCACATAAAGCCTTGCAAGCATTGCAACTAAAGAGTTAGTTGTGAGATGATGTATTACGGAACGAGTAAAGAGACTTTCCGTAACGAGATTAAACTAGGTATTGGATACCGACGATCGAATCTCGGAAAGTAACATACCGATGACAAAGGAACAACGATGTTGTTATGCGGTTTGACCGATAAAGATCTTCGTAGAATATGTAGGAACCAATATGAGCATCCAGGTTCCGCTATTGGTTATTGACCGAGAATAGTTCTAGGTCATGTCTACATAGTTCTCGAACCGTAGGGTCCGCACGCTTAAGGTTTCAATGACGGTTATTATGAGTTTATGTATTTTGATGTACCAAGGAGTTCGAGTCCCGGATGTGATCACGGACATGACGAGGAGTCTCGAAATGGTCGAGACATAAAGATTGATATATTGGATGGTTATATTCGACACGGAAAGGTTCCGAAGTTTCGGAGAAAACCGGAGTGCCGGAGGGGTTACGGAACCCCGGGAAGTTATGGGCCTTATTGGGCCAAGAGGGAGAGAGAGGGCTGCACCAGGAGGTGGTGCGCCCCCCTCCATGGGGAGTCCGACTGACTAGGAGGGGGGCGCAGCCCCCTCCCTCTCCCTCTCCCTCTCTTTCCTTCCCTTCCCTCTTCCTAGTAGGACTAGGAAAGGAGTCCTACTCCTACTAGGAGGAGGACTCCCCCCCTTGGTGCGCCCCAAGGGCTGGCCGCCCTCCCCTTGCTCCTTTATATACGGGGCAGGGGGCACCCTAGAACACACAAGTTGATCTACGGATCGTTCCTTAGCCGTGTGCGGTGCCCCTCCACCATATTCCACCTCGGTCATATTGTAGCGGTGCTTAGGCGAAGCCCCGCGACGGTAGAACATCAAGATCGTCACCACGCCGTCGGCTTGACGGAACTCCTTCCCCGACGCTTTGCTGGATCGGAGCTCGGGATCGCCATCGAGCTGAACGTGTGCCAAGAACTCGGAGGTGCCGAGTAACGGTGCTTGGATCGGTCGGATCGTGAAGACGTCTGACTACATCAACCGCGTTAATATAACGCTTCGCTTTCGGTCACGAGGGTACGTGGACGGACACTCTCCCTCTCGTTGCTATGCCATCACCATGGTCTTGCGTGATCGTAGGAAAATTTTGAAATTACTACGCTTTCCCAACAGGATCAAGTTGCTACCAACTTCAGAGGTCCACTAGGACACGCTCCGCACAGAGTGGTACACAGCAACCCTGTCCGGAAATCATGTTGTTAGACAACGGTGAACCTTCAAACTATGAAGAAGCGATGGCGGGCCCAGATTCCAACAAATGGCTCGAAGCCATGCAATCCGAGATAGGATCCATGTATGAAAACAAAGTATGGACTTTGACAGACTTGCCCGATGATCGGCGAGCGATAGAAAATAAATGGATCTTTAAGAAGAAGACGGACGTGGATGGTAATGTCACCATCTATAAAGCTCGACTTGTCGCTAAGGGTTATCGGCAAGTTCAAGGGATTGACTACGATGAGACTTTCTCTCCCGTAGTGAAGCTTAAGTCCGTCCGAATCATGTTAGCAATTGTCGCATACTATGATTATGAGATATGGCAGATGGACGTCAAAACGGCATTCCTTAACGGTTATCTTAAGGAAGAGCTGTATATGATGCAGCCGGAGGGTTTTGTCGATCCTAAGAATGCTAACAAAGTATGCAAGCTCCAGCGATCCATTTATGGGCTGGTGCAAGCATCTCGGAGTTGGAACATTCGCTTTGATGAGATGATCAAAGCGTTTGGGTTTATGCACTTATGGAGAAGCCTCATGTTTACAAGAAAGTGAGTGGGAGCTCAGAGCATTTCTCATATTATATGTAGATGACATACTTTTGATGGGAAATGATATAGAACTCTTGGACAGCATTAAGGACTACTTGAATAAAAGTTTTCAATGAAGGACCTTGGAGAAGCTGCTTATATATTAGGCATCAAGATCTATAGAGATAGATCGAGACGCCTCATAGGTCTTTCACAAAGCACATACCTTGATAAGATTTTGAAGAAGTTCAAAATGGATCAGTCCAAGAAAGGGTTCTTGCCTGTCTTCGCAAGGTGTGAGATTGAGCTCAGCTCAATGCCCGACCACGACAAAAGATAAAGAAGAGATGAGCGTCATCCCTATGTCTCAGCCATAGGATCTATTATGTATGCCATGCTGTGTACTGGACCTGATGTAAACCTTGCCGTAAGTTTGGTAGGAAGGTACCAAAGTAATCCCGCAAGGAACACCGGACAGCGGTCAAGAATATCCTAAAGTACCGAAAAGGACAAAGGACATGTTTCTCGTTATGGAGGTGACGAAGAGCTCGTCAGAAGGGTTACGCCGACGCTAGCTTCGACACGAGATCTGATGACTCTAAGTCACAAACCGGATACGTGTATATGTTGAATGGTGGAGCAATGAAGCTGGTGCAGCTGCAAGCGAGCATCGTGGCGGGATCTACACGTGAAGCGGAGTACATGGCAGCCTCGGAGGCAGCGCATGAAGCAATTTGGGTGAAGGAGTTCATCACCGACCTAGAGTCATACCCAATGCGTCGGGGCCGATCAAACTCTTTTGTGACAACACCGGAGCTATTGCACTTGCCAAGGAGCCCAGGTTTCACAAGAAGACCAGCACATCAAGCGCCGCTCAACTCCATCCGTGAAAATGTTCAAGATGGAGACATAGAAATTTGCAAAGTGCATACGGATTTGAATGTCGCAGATCCATTGACTAAACCTCTTCCGCGGGCAAAACATGATCAACACCAGAACTCTATGGGTGTTCGATTCATCACAATGTAACTAGATTATTGACTCTAGTGCAAGTGGGAGACTGTTGGAAATATGCCCTAGAGGCAATAATAAAAGGGTTATTATTATATTTCCTTGTTCGTGATAATTGTCTTTTATTCATGTTGTAACTGTATTATCCGGAAATCGTGATACACGTGTGAATACATAGACCATAACATGTCCTTAGTGAGCCTCTATTTGACTAGCTCGTTGGTCAACAGATAGTCATGGTTTCCTGACTATGGACATTGGATGTCATTGACAACGGGATTACATCATTAGGAGAATGATGTGATGGACAAGACCCAATCCTAAGCATAGCACAAGATCGTAGTTCGCTTTTGCTAGAGCTTTTTCAATGTCAAGTATCTCTTCCTTAGACCATGAGATCGTAACTCCGGATACCGTAAGAGTGCTTTGGGTGTACCAAACGTCACAACGTGGCGGGTGACTATAAAGGTGCACTACGGTATCTCCGAAAGTGTCTGTTGGGTTGACATGGATCGAGACTGGGATTTGTCACTCCGTGTTACGGAGAGGTATCACCGGGCCCACTCGGTAGTGCATCATCATAATGAGCTCAAAGTGACCAAGTGTCCGGTCACGGATCATGCATTACGGTGCGAGTAAAGTGACTTGCGATAACGAGATTGAACGAGGTATTGGGATACCGACGATCGAATCTCGGGCAAGTAACATACCGATTGACAAAGGGAATTGTATACGGGATTGTTTGAATCTCGACATCGTGGTTCATCCGATGAGATCATCGAGGAGCATGTGGAGCCAACATGGGTATCTAGATCCCGCTGTTGGTTATTGCCCGAGAGCCGCCTCGGTCATGTCTACATGTCTCCCGAACCCGTAGGGTCTACACACTTAAGGTTCGGTGACGCTAGGGTTGTATGAATATGAGTATGCAGTATACCGAATGTTGTTCGGAGTCCCGGATGAGATCCCGGACGTCATGAGGAGTTTCAGAATGGTCCAGAGGTAAAGAATTATATATAGGAAGTATTGTTTCGGCCATCGGGAAAGTTTCGGGGTCACCCGGTATTGTACCGGGACCACCGGAAGGGTCCTGGGGGTCCACCGGGTGGGGCCACCCATCCCGGAGGGCCCCATGGGCTGAAGTGGGAGGAACCAGCCCATAGTGGGCTGGTGTGCCCCTTGGCCCACCCTATGCCTAGGGTTGAAACCCTAGGGGGGGGGCGCCCACTGCCTTGGGGGCACTCCACCCCTTGGCCGCCGCCCCTTGGGAGATGGGATCCCCAAGGGCCCCCCCCCCTGGGGGCCTATATAAAGGGAGGGGGGAGGGGGCAGCCGCACCCTGAAGTTCTGGCGCCTCCCTCCCCCTGCTACATCTCGTCCTCCTCCCGCAGCAGCTTGGCGAAGCCCTGCCGGAGTTCTGCTGCATCCACCCACTACTAGGAAAAGGGCTATAGATGGAAATGACACTAATGGCGCACCGGAAAGATGGTGCGCCATTAGTATATACTAATGGCGCACCACCATCCGATGCGCCATTAGAGTTCAAACTACTAATGGCGCACCATGCTTGGTGCGCCATTAGTACCAATTTTTTTAAACTAGTGCGCTGTTCAAACATACTAATGGCGATCCTGCCAAAGTGCGCCATTAGTAGTTGTAACTACTAATGGCGCACTGTGTGTGTGCGCCATTAGTATATAAACTTTTTTTGAACTAGTGCGCTTGTTCAAACATACTAATGGCGCACCCACCTCGGTGCGCCATTAGTAGTTGTAACTACTAATGGCGCACCAGGGTGTGGGTGCGCCATTAGTATAGAAACTTTTTTTGAACTAGTGCGCTTGTTCAAACATACTAATGGCGATCCTGCTTAGGTGCACCATTAGTAGTGGTAACTACTAATGGCGCACCATGCAAGAGGTGCGCCATTAGTAAGTGGGCAGCAACAAGATATTTGGGACAGCCTCTCCTACCCACACACTCACTTTCTCCCCACTTCATTCTCTCCACCTCCTCCTTGTCTCGGTGCCTCCTCTTTTCACCTCATTTCCACCATAGATTCATTCAAATTAAGTGGTTAAATTACCTTGTTTTAATAGGTAAGTAAGGGGAAGCTATATTTAGGTTGTTCTCCTTACAACAATGTGCACATGCACTTTTTACGGCCTAGCTAGATCTATGTATGTTCGTGGTGTTGCATATGTTTGTGGTGTTTGCATAAGTGTTTGTGTTTGGAGGTGTACCGTATTTGAAATGCGATAGTTGCCAATATTTTGCCGAATGTTGATTCATTTCCGTTTCAAGCGAGAATTTTGGCATTAAGCATCCTTTTGGTCCTATTTTAGGGAAAGTCATGCCAAATTTTTTCTTGGTTCTAAAATATCGCTTTGCTCTACCTCGCAGCGACCATGGTCCGCACGATGACCGAAGGCATCGTGAATAGGTTTTTGAGGTCCGCGAAGGCGAGATGCTTCAAAAGAACGAGACGGAGATAAGATGTCCGTGTCGAAGATGCAAGTCAAGAGCCTTATTGCGGACCCGGATTCCGGCAGGTGCGGGACCACCTGCTGTTGCGTGGTTTCATGGATGGCTATCGGTGGCAAGGTGATGAAGATGACTACGAAGTCGCCCATGCGGGCGGGCAAGAAATGAGGAAGGGCAGCAAGACAACCACCGCGGCTCGGGCGGGCGAGAAGACGAAGAATCCCGGTGAGATGATCACGACCGTGATGTTGTACACAGTCATCATGTAGAAGATGCAGGACATGATGATGAGGAAGATGCGGAGCAGGCGACGGGCATGATCATGAAGATGATGATGCCGGGGAGCGACGACGCTGGACCATCGATGGGCTGGGTGTAGGACCCTCATATTCAAGAGCTGCTTCTCAAGCGCACGGATAACGCAAGAGCTGCCGCCGAGAGAAAGCCAAGATGGATCAACTTGAGTTAGACGCGTTACTCCATTGTATGAAGGATGCAGCCCGAGGATACCCGCCGAAAGTAACGCCATGGCCTCGGAGATGAAGGTAAAACACAAAATGACCGACGATGCTTCGACGAGAACATGTCATTCTCGCACTAACGCCTTCCCAAGGGGAACAAGTGCCCACCAGTTTGGAGGAGGCGAAGAAAATCGTGTGTCCTCTGGATTTACCGCACGTGAAATACCATGTGCATGAACAATTGCATCATTTATCGGGACGAGCACGCGAGTCTACCATATGTCCGGTGTGCGGCGCCACTCGATACAAGAAGAGGAAGAAAGCTCCTCGAAAAGTGGTGTGGTACTTTCCGATCACTCCTCGCCTGCAGCGCTATTTCGCGGACCCTAAGGTAGCAAAGCTCCTGCGCTGGCACGCCGGATAGGGAGGAGAAGAAGCGGAAGATGACGCAAATGATCCGGAGATAGATAAAAAGACAAGATGCTGAGTCACCCTAAGGATGCGAGCCGCTGGCAAGCGTTGAACTTCAAGACTCGAATTTGGGAACGATCCAAGGAACATCGTGGCCGGGCGCGAGCACCGATGGAGTCAATCCGCTTGGCAGCCGAGAAGCACACATAGCACCTGGCCTGTGTTTGTGTGGATGTACAACCTTCCCCTGGTTGTGCATGAAGAGGAAGTACATTCACATGAGTATGCTAATTGAAGGGCGAAACAACCAGGAACGACATCAATCAGATCGGGCTGCTGAAAGAGGAGCTTGACAGCTGTGGAAAACGCCACCAATACGTGGACGCCGCAGAGAAAGAATATTTCCCTATGAGAGCCGCACCGCTCACGACGGTGCACGACTATCTCGTTACGGATATGTCGCGGGCAGGTAGTCCACGGATTTTCTGGATGCGTAAGGTGCATGGATGACACAACGATCGCCAGCTAGATAGAGATCCCGGTCTTCGAAAACCGTGTTCATGGGACATCAAGGTGGCTTCGCGACGATGACCCGTGGAGGAAACGCAAGGATCTGTTCGATGGTGAAACCGAACTCAAAACGCCTGTACGAGGAGCGGCGAGGAAATAGACAAGCTGTTGGAAAATTGGAAAGACTGCCCACCGCCGAAAGAAGCAAAAGGCGCCAGAGCCGGAAAGAAGCGAAGGCGCCAGAGCTGCTGCTGAAGGTATGGAAAACGAGGTCTGTTTTTCGACTTGCCGATCGAAGATCCACCGTGTGCCTCACAGCCTTGATGTCATGCATATCACGAAGAACGTGTGCGAGAGTCTGCTTGGTACCCTGCTCAACATGCCGAGAGGACCAAAGATGGGCCAAAGCAAGGGCAGACTTGAAATCAATGGGCATCGTGCAGGAGCTTCACGCTATATATGATGATGATGATGATGATGATGATGATGATGGCGAAGCAGGACACGTAAAGTCGCCGCAAAGGCAAAAGGCCAAGAAGACCGAAATGACTACCCTCCCGCATGCTTCACTCTAAGTCGAGGAGATCGAGCAGTTTTTCACCTGCCTCCTAGGAGTAAAACTTCCTTACGGTTACGCTGGGAAGATAAGCAGATACCTAGACCCAGCGGGGCGAAGTTCAGCGGATGAAGTCTCACGACCGTCACGGTTGATGACGCAGATACTTCCGGGCCAAACCATGGGATCATGGACGCGCACGTCCGCGGAAATGCTATTTGGCCTATGCAACTTCTTCGACGCCATCTCGGAAGTCGATTGGCGGAGGCAACTCGAAGGCTATAGGAAGAGATCGTGGTGATACTATGCGAGCTTGAGATGTACTTCCGCCCGCATTCTTCGACGCTATGGTGCATCTGCTGGTCCATATAGTGGAGGATATCATCCAACTCGGGCCGACGCTCCTGCACAAAGATGATGCCGCTCGAAAGGATGAATGGTGTCATCAAAGGATACGTCGCAACATGTCACGCCCGTAGGGAAGCATAGCCGGGGCTTTCGATCAAGAGTGCATCTCCTATCGCATTTAATTATCTAGGCATCGAGAACCCCGCTGGTCTGCCTGTCAACAGCACCTCGGCAGGCTCGCTGGATGGGGTCACCGTGAGGGTCGCCATAAATGCATGTCGACTTCGAGGGTCGACTCACCGACTTTGAAAGAGCAAACCTAGTCGCGCTACAACACATAGACGTGGTCGATCCTTGGGTGGTAGAGCACAAAACCTTTATTAAAAAGACGACAATGACCGAGGCCAACAGAGGACGGACGGAGATACACTCAAAGAGCACAACTCATGTTTCACGCGTTGGTTCAAGCATAAGCTTCGTCGCACTTTACATGAGGATTCTTCCGCGAAGAACAACTCATATTCGCTTTGTCACAGGCCCCGAGCACAACCTCGATGACCTATGAGGCGATTTATATCAACGGCTACACATTCTACACCGAGGCCAAGGACATGAAGAGCGATGGTTATCGAACTCCGGGTAACGATGGAATCCTACACCGTAACGACAAGGACAGATACTACGGAAGGATCGAGGAGATCTGGGAGCTGAGCTACGCCGGAGAGAAGGTCCCATGTTCCGTGTCGATGGGCCAAGAACGCCATAAAAGAAGACCGGTATTTCACCACCATGGTTATACCCGGTTAATCCAAGATCATGGGCGCAAACATCACCGCTAAAAATGAGCCATGGGTACTGGCTTCCCAAGTGGACCAATGCTTCTTCATTACCGACCCGCCAAAGCCCAGTCGTGTTGTCGGAGGAGAGGCAAAAGGAAGATCATCGGAATGGATGGAGTAGCCAATGAGCAAGACTTCGACAAGCACGGGCGACCCGAGGATCGAACATGACGACGATGATGAAGTAGCAGCATACACCACAAGAAGAAGCAGGACCACCCTACCTAAAGGACGTCTGCTCCACGTAAGAACTCCATTTGCGAAAAAGAAGGGCAAGAAGATTGTGAACAGATAGCTAGCTAAGATCGATTGTATTTAAATCGTAGCCTTCATTTCTCGATTGTATTTCATGGGTACTTTTGAACTATCATGAATATTTTAAATTTCATGGACACTCGATCTCGATCCCCCTCCATCTCGATCGCTATCCCACCTCGCCAGATCCGACCCCCGCACCTCGATTCCCCTACTCAACCGCCACCATTCTGCACCTTTTAAGCAAGACCGCCTTATAAAAAAAATAAGTATCAAACAGCTTTTTAAATGCTACTGTCTTATAAAAAAATATTACTGTTATTATTTAAACAAGTTTGAACATTTTTAAACACAAATAAGTATCAAACAGCTTTTTTAAATGCTAAAAAACACAAGCCTCAAAGGGAATAAAGTGAACAATGCTGCCCTCACGAAGATGAGCAAGGCCCTGTCTACTTGGAAAAGCAATGTGAAGAGAATGATCGAGAAAGGTGAGAGTTATGAGAAGATCAAGGAGAAAAATCCTTCGATCACCGAAGATGACTACAACGACTTCAAGATCAATTGCTCGAGCACCGCAAGCTCCCAATCAAGTGAGTGGGGAAACAAATGCGGAGCTGAACATAGGGGAACACACACTGTCCCGGCGGTTACAGAGTGGCGGAGCCTATATGGGACAAGGAGGAGGCGGACTGCGCAGAGCAAGGCCTACCGCCTCTTTGATACATACGGCGGTGACAAGCAGACCAGGAACTTTGTCGGGGCCCGTACAAGAAGGACCCAAAACAAAGGAGCTTACCACGGATCCAAGACCAGGCAGCTTGAGCTTGTTCTCGTAAGGAATACACCCCCGTAATTAGCTCCATATGGTTGCATTCTCATTAATGAAGCCGAATTTCTAAATGGTTCACATTCCTTCCGCAGCGATCGAAAGCAAGAGCGCTGGGTCGACTCGAGCAACCCTTGGGACACCAATCTAAATAGGGGTTGAATGTAATGAAGAACAAGGATAAGCTCAGAAGTCCGACGCCACCGGTCGTGTGGCCGCAAAGGCTTGTAGACAAAATGGGGTCATACTATACCGCTGGTGTGCGGAAGGAGAAAAGACCAGCTCGGAAAGCCAGTAGCGAGAGGTTCAAGAACTCAAGGCACAGTGGCGCGGATTCGGAGATTGTCCAAGAGCAAGTGGAACAACGACTCGCGCGACGATCACCGCCCTTGTGCCTACCTTGATCTCGGGTTGAGTGCGTGGATTGCGGGCGCCAACAGGGCCGCCTCGATTCCTAGCTTCACGGCCAGCAACTCGCATAATGCGATGGCGGGGCTATTGGTGCCTCCAGCGGAGGCGGCATTGGTGTCTCCGACGCCGCACGGGAGCTTAATGCACCGGGTGTACGCCGCCGCACCTTCTGCAGCAAGCGCCCCTCCGTCAATCGCACGCTACCGCTGGCGGTGCCTCTACATTAGCCGAGCTCGACGCCATCATCACGGTAACTAATTGCCTCTCTTGCCGAGGACTTCATCTCCTTGCCTTTGATCGGGCATCCCCGACGCCTCTACATGTTTTCGCAGGCGCCGCCGACGTTCCGCACTCTCCTCCACTTCGTGAACAACGAAGTTGGTCGATGTCGCCAAGGGCAAAATCGCTCAACCGAAACCCCTTGTTCCACGGTACCCGTGATGCCACCCAACTTGTTTAGGGTTCAACTGGTTCGGTGCTGCCAGGCTGCGACGACTTGTTACCTCCGAATCGACCCGTCGGGGCGACGATGATGACGTGATGACCCTCGGCGCCGCCTGAGCTGGCCCTCGCTTTGGCAAGAGCCAGATTCGCTTGGGGCGGGGACACCACCCCAAAGACAACACCGCCAGCGTGCCGGCGCCAAGTCGGCCCCATGGCAAGACCGCCAGAACGGTGCCGGACATCCCTATGCCATCGATCCAAACATGCATATGGCACAGGATCGTAATGACGACGACGGCGACTATGATACATTTGGCAACGCCGATCAGTACTTTGCCGAGCATGGGTACGATGGCGACTTCATGGGGCCTCCTTCTCAAGAACCAAACCCAACAAAAGACGTGTGCGATCTAGCTCGCATCATGGAGAAGCTGTTGCAACAGCGCCGCCTCGGCGCTCAGCTCTCGTGAGACGCCTCCGGCTGCCGACTTCACCGAGCCTCGAGATAGGCGAGGTGCGAAATATTATCAGCCCCAACACACTCAAGAAGGCGGTCTGTGAGCAAAACTCGGTCCCATTACAGGACAAGAAGAAGGCACGCAAAATAAAGACTAAGAAGGGTGCGAGCCAGCCGCACCGAGTACGATCCGTGCTCAGGGCGGGCCACCTTCACCGCAGGATATCTCGAGGAGGGTGCATGTGGCGGTAGGGCGATCCTACCGACAAATATGCTCAATGCTGCAACCGGTGCTATGCGGAGTCTGCATGACAGTGTTCTTTCTTTGGAGAAGCGGCGCCTCGGGGAGAAGGATGTGGCATACCCGGTTTTCGCGCCAAGGTGCCAGAGGGCAAGGGCTTTGTGGATAACTCCATCGGGCGCACGATCGTCCCTGTGTTTTGATGACATCCACGCTATGTTGAACCTTCATCCGCTGCACTACACCTTCGCTCGCTATTTTCGCTGAGTATGGAGATGCGGATCATTCGCGACAAGACCCGGACATCGTGATAGTCGACCCCTTCTACATGCGTGCCAAGATCTTGGGCAGCGCTGGGACCGCAAGTCGCGAGTTCTTACCTCGGCGCCATTCGGCAAACCAAGATAAGGATAACTTCCTCGTGCCTTACTTTCCCGAGTAAGTCCTCCCTCAACCGCCCGTAACATATGAATTCTTACATTTCGATCGCTTTTCTTTAACATTCCGTGTTTTCTGCAGTGACACACGCTGCACGCCATCCTCCTAAGCCCTAAATATTCCATGGCCACGTATTTCGACCGGACCGTCATCGAACGAGACTACACAAATGTCAAGAAGGTTCTTGATGATGTTCTCCCTGCCACGCCAAATCTGGAGGCACCTTCACCAGGCCTATTCGTAAGCACGGCAAGCACGTGTTCTCCCACAATACGACGCTCGCTCGCGTCAAGCAGCCGCTGGCGGTCGAAGGGTGCCTACTACGCCATCCATCACATGCGGGCGATCGACGGGACCATCATCAACTTCGCTACCGAGTAAACTCCAAGATTGGGCCGCGAGCGTGTCGGCAATCCAGACGCGGACCGACAAGAATTCTTTCGCATCCAAATGAGTTTGCGGAAATCATCCATCAAGATGTCCTTCGCACTCGGGCAGTTCTACCTCGAAATCAACCGTCCAACAAAGACATCGACACAATGCTACAAATGCAGGATGACAACTCCCGCTCTTTCATGACTCCCACGATAGACGGCGGCTTCATCCACGCCCGTCCCTTGAGTCGAGTTGTCTAGTTCTGAAACATCGATTGGGTCATGTTGTAATTAAACTTTAATGAACTTGTAGTATGTCTCTTTGGTTTCGAGAGTCGCTCAACTTAGATGTAATCGATGCTATTAATGTCTTGCTTTTCTCTCCGATCGCTCTGCTGCATACTTATATATTGCTTATGTATTGTCTGTGAATTGGTACTAACGCTTCGCTTGGCTAGTGCATAGCGATGCCGACGTATGTCGTGTACAAGGGTAAGGTTCCCGGAGTCTCGATGATCGGAGGAGTGTCGGAGACAGGTTCACCGATTCAGCGGTAACAGTTACAAAGGGTACACCACTAGGGCCGAGGCCGAATCTAGATACGCCCGCTATCTAGCGGGAGAGGGGAGGGAGCGTTGGAGGAACCGGATGAAGACGAGTTTCATCGTGATGATGCTCATCGTGATGACCGCAGCTCTCTCTATGTGATGGTAGTTTAGATGATCGATATCGACTTGTAATGCGAAGATAAACTCGCTACTCGCGGTCTCGAGACTTGTAATATAATGTTCTATCTTTGTTCGGTCTTTTCAATTCGGAGACTAATATGATGAATTGTATTCGGAGACTAATATGATGAATTGTATTCAAGGACTAATCTTCTATTGTATTTGATGAATCTATTGTTGATGTGTGCTGTCTATATTTTGTCAAATTATACATTTTGTAACCTGTGCAAAAAACAGAAAATAAAAAAAACCTAATATTCATACTAATGGCGATCACATGATAAAGGCGCCATTAGTATGACAGTGCATACTAATGGCGCATCATCGGAAGTGCGCCATTAGTATGCTGCGTTACTAATGGCGATCCGGGGTGGTGCGCCATTAGTATGCCAAAGCACTGGTATACATGCCCCAGGGAGGCATACTAATGGCGCTCCCTTGCATATACTAATGGCGCACCAGGTGGTGCGCCATTAGTATACCAGATACTAATGGCGCACCAGGTAGTGCGCCATTAGTAAAAATTACTAATGGCGTGCTGTCAATGGCGCACCTCTGATGCGCCATTAATGGCCATATTAGGTGCGCCATTAGTAGTGGTATTTCTAGTAGTGACCACCACGCCGTCGTGCCGCTGGATCATCATCAACCTCTACTTCCCCCTTGCTGGATCAAGAAGGAGGAGACGTCTCCCGTCCCGTACGTGTGTTGAACGCGGAGGTGCCGTCCGTTCGGCGCTAGGATCTCCGGTGATAGGATCACGGCGAGAACGACTACTTCATCCTCGTTCTTTTGAACGCTTCCGCTCGCGATCTACAAAGTGGTATGTAGATGCAATCTCTCTCCCATGACTCGTTGCTTAGATGAACTCATAGATGGATCTTGGTGAAACCGTAGGAAATTTTTTTAATTTTCTGCAACGTTCTCCAACACACTGCGGAGGTCGCGGCGCAGAAGGCCCTCGATGGGTATGAGACGATGGACGTCGACTTCATGTCGGCGTCCGAGTCCCCCATGGTGCAGGCGGACCAGCGGTTCAACATGGCAATACTAAAGGAGGACCGGGAGGCAGAGGCTCAACTCTACACGGAGCGCGGGCATGCCGCTGCCATCGAGGCTCTCCTGCAGGCGGAACCGGGTGTCGTGGATGTGAACCGGGCGGCGGAGGCTCAACTTGAGGCGGAGCGCGCGGATGCCGCTGCCATCGAGGCCCTCCTGCAGGCGGAACCGGACATCCTGGACATGAACCGGGCGGCAGAGGCTTGACTCGACGCAGAGCGCGCAGATGCCACTCTCATCGACGCCCTCCTGCAGGCGGAACCGAACGTCCTGGACTTGAATCGGGCGGCGGAGGCTCGACTCAACGCGGAGCGCGCGGATGCCGCTGCCATCGAGGCCCTCCTGCAGGTGGAACCGGACGTCCTCGACTTGAACTGGGCTGTGCTCTCGTCCGTGCAGAGCGCCCGCATGCTCCGCTTGAACGAGTAGCTGGAGGCCGAGGACAACCACGGTGCGGAGACACACGTCGGCAGCGATGGCTAGTTCGCGCCGGTAGCCAAAGACGACGAGGTTGTCTCTTTCCGCGAGCAATGATAGTTTTTCTTTATGTTGTTGTTTTTATAGATCTTTTGATGTGTAAAACATACTATATTGTTATGCAAGTCGCTGACTTGGGTCGATCTACCATTTCAAAGGTTGGATGAATATCCTACATCTCCTAACCCTTCTTTCCTTCTTCCTCACCTCTTCTTCTTCCCCAATGACCACCGCACGGGCGGACGGATACTCCCCAACATGCGGTTGGATAAACATACTCTATGAACGAAAATTATGTGTCAGCAATAGGATGGCTGAGTTTGGTTTGTTCACATGCAACAGCACGTGTCAGTGAGGGTGCGTTCCCTTGGTTGGGTTTGCGGCGTGTAGGAGCGACTGTGTGAGGGTGCGGTGCGACCGCGGTATGCAAGAGCGACCGTGTGAGGATGCGTTGCGACCGCGACAGCCATGCGCAAGTGTACCTCCTTCTCATTTTGAAAACTTTAGGCAAGCTTGGCAAAAATGTGTGGCGAAGTTTTGCAATGCAAGGCCTAGACCCAAACAGGATAAGTACGTACGTACTAGGAGTACTAGTGTTAAAAAAGAAAGGTGGGGTTTTCCTTCGCGGGATTTAATCGATACAAATCCTCGTTTCACGTGTCAATTAATGCGTATTTTTTTCTTGAAAGACCAAAGAGCTAACCATCTCACTCCTCATCGCTTGATTAGTGCAGCGCCATGCAAACCAACCTTCTCACTTCCGCATGCATGCAGAGGATATTAATGTCCTTGGTTGCTAACCCCATCAATTTTGCCTTGATTAGTGTTAGTGGCCCTTTGCAAATTGTAATTTTGGTATACTGGCCTTGTGTACAAAAAAATGGAGGTAGTAACTATATTTGACTTCCTTCCCCATTGTGGTGACGTCGACGATACTTTTTTTTGTGGTTTGGCGAAGTGCGTTCGACGGAGAACACCATTGAGGGAGACCACGGTAAGTCGTTCGCAAGTGCCGCCTCCAAGCTGAGACAACCGCCTTATTTGCATCTAGGAAGTCCTTTACTAGTACTACTACTAGGAGTACTAGTGCGGTGAGATGGTTTCTCGAAGAAGACGATGGAGAAGCAGAGTCAGCGAAGAGTGAAATGATGGTTGCTTCGTCCGCGCTTTGTGATTTGACGCCTCACTACTTTGTGATTTGTGATAGAAGGGACAGGGGAGTAGACTCTGTGCTCTATATTGTACTACATGCGTCCAAGCATGGGAGAAAGAGGAGAGACGTTGCATTTTTCTATTCCTTCAATCAATCAATTAGGGAGCTTCGGTTCCATCTTTTTGGCTTTGGCAACACCATCCACAATGGTTCCCATGGTGCCAAAAGCTATTTACACATTTGGCTACACATTGTGGATGCCCTTAACCGTACCACTTGGTTTTGCTCCTGTGTGCTATCTATACAAATCTCAATTATATTGATCTAAAAAATTATAGAATCAAGATTAGTAAAAAGGAGGTGATTTTGCCGCGCGGATGGCGGTTTGCTAACATGCGGTTCCACGTGTCAGTGCTTTACCAAGCCGATCCGCGTCCCACATGCGACAAAACAACGGTAGAAGCAACACGTGGTTAAGTTGAAGAAGATGAGGGAGAAGTGGATTCAGCAATGATTGAAATGATGGTTGCTTCGTCCCTCCAACTTCTTTTTTTAGCATTATTACTTCGTCCCTCCAACTTAACTGCAGGAAAGGTGCAGCTTTGTGATTTGACGCCTCATTGCTCATTACTATGCCGGCGCCATGACTAGGGTGCTTCACCCCGGCTGCTCTGCACTGTATTCCGGTATGGCACGTGGACCCGGTAGCTTGATGTCCCACATGTCGGTGAAAGGGACTAGAAAATTTATGAAAGCAAGTGCTCCACTCTTACGACGGAGGAGTAGACGACATGACGGCCCAGTGAACTGTCACTTGTACTGTATAGTACTATAGTTTTGTTGTTTCGCATGATCCATCAATACAAACCCGATTAAACAGGAAAGGGCGGGATTTTTCCCGCGCGGTAGATGATACTGGCCATACATTTCAAAGGCAATTTTAATGTATGCAAACTGAATAATTATAAGTAACAATATGATATCTAATAAAACTAAAAACACATATGATTTATTGTGTTAGAGTGTAGTAGTAGTGTTGTATTGCATAGTTGTTAGATGTAACATGCGAGCGTGTAGAGATGTAGTATTGGAGGGCCTACAAAGAGAAAAAGCGTATCGTCACCGAACTTCAGAATAAGCTGATTACGGTCACTATATACGTTTTGTGGTGATTATCCGGTCACTTGCTCACGATTCAGCATCGGATTGCACTCGCTTGACCGCCAAATAGTCTGCGTGGCGCCATGTTGACTAGTTAAATTGACCATGTTCCTTGTGGGTCCCACTGTCAGTTCGCATAGGGAAAAGGTCGATAAACACAAATTTATGCAGCGCGACAAGGCTCCAACCCGCAAAGCGGGAATCACCTGGTTGTGTATGTGTGCATGTCGAGGCTGATGTGTGCACATGCACATGTAGGTTGAGCACTTGAGCGTGAGAGTGTGTGTTGGTCGTGTGGTGTACTGGTGTGTGCATGCATGCGTGCGTGTATGCGTGTGAGTGTTGCGTGCGTGCGTGGCTGCGTGTGTAAGTGTGAGTGTTGCGTGCGTGCGTGGGTGCATGTGTTTGTGTGAGTGTTGCGTGGATGCAGTTCGTGTGCATGCGTGCGTGTGTGTATAATCACCACACCAGCTCTTGTGTGTTAAAACAGACGGCTCAGCATACCAATACAAGGCCACCTTGTCCGTTGTGCCCGCAGTCATGACTTTGAACCACCGTCAAAATATTTTGTTGTTGTTTGTTTTCATTCTTACTAGCAAGATGCCCGTGCGTTGCACATAACATCAAGATGCATTTGTATGACTTGTTTATCTTGTGAGAGAAAAGGATGAACGAGGGAAGGCCTTATTTGCAAATGTGGAGAGGTGTGTGGGTACCTTTTTGCAAAATTGCCATGGTTTCTTTCCTATCCGTCAGATATAAATTGGACGGCCTATATTCCAGGATGGCAGGCACACCATCATCACCAACTCTGTTTTTTATAAGAGTGCATTTTATGTATTTTATAAGAGTGTAGATGTAGAGTAGATACAAGTCGACAGGTGGGCACGATGGTAGTGAGATAATGTGATGCAACACTAGAGGTGCCACGGGAGCGTTTAATCGTCAACTAGTCATGTCATGAGCAAATACAGAGTTGTACAGGTGAGCCCGTGATCAGTATAATAACCACTAAGCGTAAACGGTGATCGTAATGAGTGGATTATGAAGTCCAATGTATGTATCGTGCTTTCGCTTCAAATACAATGATCATCATTGCATATATCGCGAGAGAAAGATGAAACACGCGTGAATTTTCTGGGGCTTACTTTTAGAGGACACGGAGATAGTTTTGTGTGCATACGTGAAAGGGGCGTCACAGGGGGGTATCGATGAGGAGAGAGATGCTCTTCGTTTCTCTTTATTATGACTAACTTTGTATATAATATAAAATATACAAATTCACAAAGCAGAATAAATATCATTGTGGGCACCATGCAATGCAAATTAGCGTCAGATACTCCTCCATATAACTTTGTAATGTTGTATATATGTAGAAACTCTAAAATAATTTTTGGCCACACTTTATTCAAAAGGAATGTTGTATCTGAAATAAACGTGAAGAGAGGGCTTTTAGATCAATGGGGTACGTGATGTAACATGTGTGAATGTGTAGTTGATGCATTTAGCGGGGCCTAGAGAGGTATGTGTGTTTATTACGTATTCGAGAGAGGCATGGATAGAGGGGCGACGGGGCGTGGGAGAGATAGCACGAGAAATGAGAGTGGTCTAGAGAGAGAGACGAATATGGCGTCACGACAAGAGATTCCATTCCCTTGAGTGTATATATGCAAGGGGAGGGAATAGAGGCACTAGGAGAAATTTTACTGTGTGTGGTGTTTGTGTTGGTATGTATGGGTGTGAGAAGATAATGAGGCGTGGGGGCGAGGGTGTGTCACCGCGTGAGGTCCGTGGGTCGAGGTGAGGCCCTTCGTTCGGTTCCGTCCTGCCACATTGGTCGGCCCACGACACATTTAGGAAGACCCATGGATGACTAGTCGTACAAGACAAAGATAGCAGAATTGTGAAGGAGTCCACTAACAAAGCCGGCTAGGATTTGTAACCCTAGGTTCTCGGACTAAGGTAACCCCTTTATCTCTGATATTACTATTCATCCAACCTAACTTTAAGGGCATCCTACAGAATGCTCTGCTATAATCATACTCAAATCGATTAGGAAGAGAGTGTGAGACAATGCGTGAGAGACAGGCGTAAAGATAATGTGCGTACATGAGACACGTAGGCAGGTCCATGTATATAGAAAGGGTCGATGAGGATTGTGCGTGTGTATGTTTGCGAGAGGAAGAGTGCTTGTGATAAAGGTTAGTGAAAACAGTTGTAAATGGTTACGAGAGGGAGGAGGGTTATATCTAGAGCATGTGTGTAGAAAAGACACCTCGGGAGAGAGTTTGTGAGCATGTGAGAGACCACCGATGGAGAGTGCAACTACACGTAAAGACTGCTCTACACATTGATTAAAGATATAAATTGTATCCAAATATTAGGATGGGATCATGATATTTGCAATTAGCGTAAGGAGCGGTCATTGATGCATCGTACATCTAGATTCTATCGAATTTGAGCATGTCTATGTTATTATTCACACAATTGATCCACATAGTTAGTATTTTGAACTCCAGACAATGCATCGCTTTAGCAATCGAATATAAGCGAGTATAGTTCATGTTGTGTGTGTAAAGCACATTATACATCTGAAAGTTACACAATGGACATTATAAATAGCTACATATGAACTAGCATACATTTGAATTCAACTTAAGGTGGTTTAAAAAATTGAATTCAACATGAAGTCCATTCAGTTATTTGAATTTGATATCATGGCATTTGTAAACCATACCTAAATTATGGGGGCACCAATCTTTGCTCTGATTTTGTACATAATAGCATATGTAGTCGTGTACAGAATAGATTCAAATTTAGCTCCTCCATTCCAAAATAATCGTAGTTATAGGATTTTCAAGTGTCAAAATTTCAAAAAGAAGCGGATAATTTAATGAGGTTTTTAAACATACAAGGTCAAATATAACGTTGTCTATTTAGGTCAATCCTCATAGTTCAAGAGTACTCTAAACGTGAATGGTTGTGTTTCAAAATTTCGAGTGAAGCGCCAAAAGAGCCTCTACTCGCCTGAAACCGTGTGAGACCAATGTTTGGTAGTACAAGGAAATTACTTTTCTAATAGCTCCGACCCATGAAACCTACCGGCCCGACGTCCAAAGGTCTAAATCGGGTAGGTTTGTAGCTTCATCTAGGCATGCAACCGCCTCCGAAAAACATTCATACACAATGGTCGCCTAAGCACACATGCGCGCGGCCAAAATCGCTCCCGCCCACTATTTGGGACACCTGGGATTACCATCCTACCCCCGACCTGCAGTAGGTCCGAAATTTAACAGGGGGGCAAAGTTTGTACTTTCCCCAAATTTCAAACAAGTGTGTCCCGTCTTCTGTTCAAAAAAGGCAAAAACAAGCGCATCCTAGACCGAAACATGGTTCCCCCCCACCAGTCTGATTCCCCAATCGTACTCCGTGGGCGCCAAAACTACCTCTCCACCAGCCGCGAAACCCCGGCGTCCTCCGTCCGCCACCCCATCCCACCCATCAACCGCGCCCTCCTCCATCACGCCGGGAGCCGATACCCGATGTCGCCGTCCATCGCAACCTCAACATAACGCCCTCCACGGCTAGTAGTTGAAGCCGAGGCCGAGCCGTTCGTACCCGAGCCAGTTCAACCACGCCGTCCTGCGCCTCACCGCTGCCGCTCCAACTTCACCACCCTCCACCGCAGCGGAGCTGTTCCTGCTACTCCATCCTTCGCCGCCTCGGATCTGCTTCCCCTCCGCCGACATACGGCCATGGCAACACAGTAAACAATTTGGCCATGGGTTCGTCCAAGCCTGCACCCTCCAGAACATCGGTTTCCCCGGTAAAAAGAAGAAGATCGGCGCAACATGTGGAGGTGACCACACCGGCAACCGAAGAAGGTACTCCTCTTCCCTTATTCGTGCAAATATTACGTCTCTGCTTGCACGGTATCTATGCCACAGAAGGCACTAGTTGACCGCTTCTTCTTGATACTAGATGTTCCTAGTAACTCGCGATGCACAAGGTTTCTCCTCATATACTATTTCACCTTAGCTAGACGTCCGTAGCCCCCTTGAATTTCAATTTATGGCTAGTTGATTCCCAATTAACGGAAGCATTCCCCGGCGTAACAGGCACTAGTACAACTATTATGTCGGGGAAGTAGCGCCTTGGTGTTTATCTTAGGGTCGTGTGCGGCCTAGAGCTACTGATTCCCGATCTGGAGGTCGGCCGGGATTAAAGGGATGGACTGGGGGCGCTGCCAAGCGCGGCGGTGGTGTGAGGTCAATGGGAGGGCGGGGCGGCGGAGGCAGGGGTCTGGGCTGGTGGTCGCTGGCGGTTCGAGAAAGATCGTCAACAGTGACTGGCGGGAGGTAGCCGAAGGCCATCTGCTCGTTCCTTATAGATCGGATGGTTCAATTAAAAAATCGACTGACCTATTTATTTTCAGTCGACTGTTATCTTAGATATGACCACATGTGGTGGTGTGCTGGAGGAGTTGTCGGTGTACTAGAGTAGGGGTACCCTAGTATCCCGAACTCGTGCACGGGCGGTGGCAGCACCCCGCGGCAAGGCTTGCCTAGTGACCGCCAAGGTCCTCCGCGGCTCCTTTGGAGCCATTCAAGAGCAAAGTATTCAAGGCCCCGGCAAGAGGAGCTTGCCGGGAAGGCCACTCAAGGCACGCAGAAGACAAGACCCGCAAGAGGAGCTTGCCGGAAGGCTTGGTGAGCGACAAGCTCCGGCGCGACAAGGATTCAGCCGAGGCAAGGTGCTTGCCGCGCAGCAACCTCTCTTCATCTCGCTCCAGCTCATCCACCAACGTGTCACCATGGAGCCACTCAGCGTGCGTGTCAAGAGGCTGTGCAGCCAGCGGAGAGCAGCGAGCAGCGGCGCCGACAGGTGCCATCGAGGCGGCGGTGGCGCCCTAACGGTCCCTTTCTCGCCTTGTTTAGGGCGACATGGACGGGCATTTATTGCTCTTGTCCCTTGCCGTCAGAGTTAGGTAGAGTACACCGTACAAGTCGGTGTACCAACTACTGTTTTTCCATTTGTACCCTCATCTACGCTACCACTGCTTGAGACCCCTTGAGCCTATAAAGGAGGCCCATGTGCAACGTAGAAAGGGTTCGGCTTCGATTAGGATTCACTCATTCGAGACCAGAGACACTCAAGCTAGGTTTTGTAGCCCTCATTGCTCCCTAGCAAGAACACAATACAATCAACCAAGCAGCAGTAGGAGTATTATCTCTCCGGAGAGCTCCGAAGCTGGGTAAAACTGCTCGTGTGCATCGCCTCGATCTGCTCTTCGTGCAATCTCCGCCCCCCTCTGAACCAAAAGGGACTCGGTCCGCCAGGTCCCATAGGTGTTCGTGGGTCACGATCAGCTTCCCCGACATCTTTGGCGCGCCAGGTAGGGGGCGTCGAGGCTGTGTGAACCTGATCCGGCGTTCACACGAGCAACAATCTTCATCATCTTCATCAACATGCCACCGAAGAAGAAGGCTTCGTCGGCAGCAGAGCCGTCCGCGTCAAACCCGCCACCACCGGAGCTGACGAGTGGTGGGGAGGATGCTGGCGGAGGAACCGGCGTCGTCGAGGGAGCCCACGACGTTGCCAAGTCCAAGGACAAGTGTAACGCCCTCGATGCGGCTATATCTCCCACGTGTCGAGGCACGACTTAGAGGCATAACCGCATTGAAAGCAATGTCGCAAGTGAGGTAATCTTCACACAACCCATGTAAAACATAAGGGAAAAGATACATAGTTGGCTTACAGTCGCCACTTCACACAGTACATAAATAAACATCCATCATTCAGAGTACACTCAAGGTCCGACCACGGAACCAAAATAAAAGAAGATACCCCAAATACTACACAGATCCCGATCGTCCCAACTGGGCTCCACTCGATCATCGGGAAAAAGACACATAATAACAACCACGCTCCTCGTCGAACTCCCACTTGAGCTCGGTTCGGCCACCTGCACCGGCATCGTCTTAACTCGCAAGTGTTTTGGTAGAATCTGTGAGTCACGGGACTCAGCAATCTCACACCGCGAGATCAAGACTATTTAAGCTTATAGGAAGGACAGAGTAGTAAGGTGGAGCTGCAGCAGCGACTAGCATATATGGTGGCTACTTACGCAAAAGAGAGCGAGAAGAGAGGCAAAGCACGGTCGTGAAACTAGTAGCGATCAAGAAGTGATCCTGAACTACTTACGCCGACATAACTCCAACATCAGTGTTCACTTCCCGGACTCCGCGAGAAGAGACCATCACGGTAACACACGCGTTGATGTGTATTTTAATTGAGGTCAACTTCGGGTTTTCTACAACCGGATATTAACAAATTCCCATCTGCCTCATAACCGCGGGCACGACTTTCGAAAGATATTACCCTGCAGGGGTGTCCCAACTTAGCCCATTATAAGCTCTCACGGTCAACGAAGGATATTCCTTCTACCGGAAGACCCGATCAATCTCGAATCCGGACTACAAGACATTTCGACAAAGAATAAAACAAGACCAGCAAAAGCCCGATTGTGCCGACAAATCCCGATAGGAGCTGCACATATCTCTGCTCTCGTGGCACATCCGGATAAGTCAAGCTACGAGTAAAACCAAGCCTCGAAGTTTCCCGTGGTGGCCCCAAGCAGGTTGCTTGCCACGGGCCTTCAAGGAGCACCGGTCCGGGGGTTAAAATAAAGATGACCCTCGGGCTCGCAAACCCGGGGAAAAGGCTTAGGTGGCAAATGGTAAAACCAATGTTGGGCCTTGCTGAAAAGTCTTATTCAAAGCGAACTGTCAAGGGGTCCCATAAATCACCCAACCGTAAGGAACGCCAAATCAAGGAACATAACACCGTATGACGGAAACTAGGGTGGCAAGAGTGGAACAAAACACCAGGCATAAGGCCGAGCCTTCCACCCTTTACCAAGTATATAGATGCATTAATTATAGCAGATATATATATATTGTGATATCCCCAACAAGTAAACATGTTCCAATAAGGAACAACATCTCCATGTTCCAACAAGGAACAAACTTCAGCTTCACCTGGAACTAGCAACGCTATAAGAGGGCTGAGCAAAGCGGTAACATAGCCAAACAACGGTTTGCTAGGAAAGGATGGTTAGGGCTGACATGGCAATATGGGTGGCATGATATAGCAAGTGATAGGCATCGTGGCATAGGCATAGCAAAAGAGCGAGCAACTAGCATAGCAAAGATAGAAGTGATTTCGAGGGTATGGTCATCTTGCTCGCAATGTTCTCGAGTTGTCGAAAGCTTGATCCTCGTAGTTGTTCTCAACAGGTTCCTCGTATACGCACTCGCCTCCGGCTCTACCCAAAGCAACAACACAAACAAAGGAACCACAATAAATCACGGTGCAATGCACAATCAACATGATGCAAAACATGGCATGATATGCGGGATGTGATATGCAATGCGATGTGCGCCCGAAAGGAAAATGATGAACCAGGCATCAACTTGTCAAATCAAGTATGCCACTGAAAGATGAGATGATTTCGCTGAAATCGATATAAAGATCACCGAATCGGATGCACGGTTTGCAAATGACAAGAAAACAAGAATGGCACAAATCTGCCATTAACAGCATGATGCCACTTAGCAAGCAACAAGAAATTAAGCTACTGCACCCAAACGTACCAACAAAGTATATGGAAGTGATCTACACAAGATGCATGACAAAAGATGAGCACTGAGCTACAGCTAGTTCACATCATAACAGGTTCAAACAAGCATGGCAAAAGTGCACAAAATATTAGGCTGGACATGGCAAAAACAACATCAGGTTGCAATGTTCAGAGCAAGAAAACTACATGCTACAGGAACTTATAATAGCAAAACAAGGCATGGCATGAATCTACTCAAAGCATATAACAAAAGTCCCTTACTGACCATAAGCCAAAAAGGACCAGAAAATATAGTAACACCCATGTCAATATCGAAAGTTTCGTTAACAGATTCAGCAACATGGCATGTCCAAAACTGATAACAAGTAGGCATCTTTACAAGCTCAATGCACTCACTACAGAGCCTTATATGATAAAATAAGCATACATACATCAAGAAAACATGGCATAGAAGACATACATGGCAAGAACAATAACATAGCATACATGGATCAACCACAACAACCTTGGCAAAATTGAATAACCTGTAAACAATCTGCCAGGAAACATTTGATAGCAAACGTAGAGCTCGATTGACTCAAGCTATAGCACTCCATAATTGCAAACAAGGGCATGGATGGATATAGAAAGACATGTAGAACAAAACATCCTTACTGAAGTATCCCAAAATATGCATGGATCTCTCGGTAGCATCAAGTTAACATGGCATCAAAATATCAATAAAAGAAATGAAAACAGCAACATCAGGACACCTACTTTGCATGCTTGTGCTAGTCACCACATAGATCACAAAAATACATGGCATACACCCCTGGAAAGATGGCATGGCATATTACAAAACACATGTAGGACTCAAATTCATAGGGTGTACACATCAATCATAGCAAAAATAACAAAAGTGCAAGTTCTGTTAAGAAACAGAAACTGTCGTGGAATTGTCACGGCAGATGTCCTCATGAAAGGACTTAGTCGCAGGGCCATCGTACGGGTTAACTTAGAGGGGTTAAAGCGGACACAAAGACACGGGAGTAATACTAGTTCAGCCCCTTCGATGAAGGAAAGGCCTACGTCTAGTTGTGATGGGATTGATGTAATTTGGCGACTTGGGAGCAATAGCTTCGCCTAAGCCTCGAATCGTTCTGCCTTAATCCGCCGCGGGTCGTCCCCTTATATACACGGGTTGGCGCTTGGCCGGTCATGTGAGTCCCGATCCGCTCATACAAGTGTCCGGCTCGGTCTCTTCTCTCTTGTCTTACAACACAAGTTACAACACTAAGGCGTTCACATAAATGGACCTTAATTAGCCTCACCTCCGGGCCTCCTCCGTGGGCCTGGATAATGGATTTAGGGTAAACCGGCCCCTCCGAGCGGTTCACACTCGATAGTTGTATCCCCAACATTAGGCCCCAGATTGACTTGAACCGTTCAGTTAATCTTCAACATCTTCAGAAACTCTTGATCTCCTTTCATATTTTGTAAACCGCCATCCGCTTGAACCGCCGTGGCGTCATCCTCCGATCTCCGTGTCGTGGCACCTTGACGCTATCTTTAATAAAGAAATCCAAACAGTAAGATGCCCTTCATTTAATGCTATCCCGAAATCGAGGCGCCGCTGCACCGTCCGCCGCTTTTGACTCCTCGATTCTCGCGCCCGCTGATTGCTCCGGCCCTTATAAATAGACCGGTCGCCCTTTCTCTTCTTCTTCTTCCGCTCTTCTCCTTCCTCGCGACGCCCATCCTGAAGCTCCCCGTCGCCTCCGACCTTCCAACGACGCGTCAACGCCGGGCGCTGCATCAACCTGATCGTATCGAGTTTTCGGCGCTCCTCCACGGCTTTGCTCATCGTAAGGTCCTTTTTCAAGCCCTAGATCCCATCTCGTAGATCCTGTTCATCCCGCAGTTCATATCGGTTTCTTCACACTTGCTCCGCCATGGTCGTGACGCCTCAGCCGTACCGTGCATCTGTCACAGTGATCGCTCCGCCGTCCATTGAACTCTTTATGCACCTTTCCTTTTGTTCAGATCCTCGAGTTTAGAATATCCAACCCTCCTGCTCTTTATGAGGTTTGCATAGGTCGTAAAGGTTTTTCTTCCTGGAACTTCGGTAGATCTCGATTACTTCCATTCGCATGTGAAAACTGTTTACGCCCACACTTCGTAGATTTTTCAGCTCTGCCTTATTTGGCGGTTTAACTTTTGATAGCTAATCCGTCTCTCCATTAGTCCTCGCTTAAACCGAATGGGAAGCCGCTGCTGAATCGCCGTTTAACAATGTATGATATGCCCGAACCGTTTAATGGTGAACCGTTTCTTCCTTTCTTTCGCAGCTTAGTCTTCCGGAATGGCTCCTCAATTCTCAGCTTGCAATTGGGTCGGTCCAAAATCATGAAACGCAACTCAACGGCTATGTCACCACCGGCGGTTTGGCTCCAAAAATGTCCTCCATCGGCGTGTTCCGATGGCGAGTTTCCTCCCGAGCCACAAGAGGGAGAAGTAATTGTGTTTATGCAGCACTTAGACCGGGATTCTGCCCGCCGGTTCAAAATTTTTCGGGGCGCCCTGCAAGTTTGAAACTCCATCCGCAGGACATCGGCCCAACTCGTGGTCAAACATATGCAACTTTCAAGTCTTCGTGAAGTCTATCTTCGTGAAGAACCATCTGTGGAGCTGTTCCGGGATTTTTTCCACTTGAACCATCGTGCAATTTTCTCGATGGTCCCAACACGTAGCTGGGCGGCGTTTCAATCGAAGAGAGGAAGGAAGTGGATTTTCCTCACGCCAAACACCACAGCCATCCAAAGGATTGGAACCAAACCTGGTTCTACTTGCCGAACACTGCTCCACGCCAACGAGAACCCCTTGCCGGGTTATCGTCCTCACCGCTCAGAACCAGCATCCGCTGCCTTCACGCTTAACCACCGCGAACGGAAGAACTTCGCTACCAAATAATCAAGCTCCGGGCTCTAATGGCCAATGGCTTAACCGGGCGTGGACCTTGTGCGGTGTTGGGTTTCTTGGGGCGTCTTGCCACTAAGTCGCCGCCCGGATTGATGCATGAGTACACCGCAGCCTCAAAGACCCTCAAAGACGCCACGAGCTGCCCATAACTGAACTTGAGGTCACAGAGATTGTAAAGAAGATGCTTGATGAACCGATCTCCGTCGCAGCCTAACCGGTTGGCTCCATTCTGTTTGCCAACAAACCGCCGCGTAAAGCTCTACTCACCGCTTTTGGGTCCTTAATACTTTGTTGATATGCATTAATCCTTGTTACTTCTCGGTGACAGCTCCTTCGAAACGTACTAAACCGGTTCGGGCGCCGCGTAAAGTCCAAGGCCACCAAGAAGGCAGGCAAGAAAAAGCCGCCGAGTCCTCCGATCCGCCGGAGGACGAAGAATCGAAGCTGAGGTAAAACTTGATATTCTTACGGGAGCCGCCAGAACCGCTTTCCGCTTTGTGTTTCTCTTGCTTATGACTTGTCCTTTGTATTCCTTTTTATCGACAATTTCACCTCCCAGATGATGTGAAGCCACCATGCCGACCTCGTTGAGGTAATCATTCTTTCTTCCGAATCCGATCTTGCGCCGTTAAAAGAATTCGTCGCGCCATCCGGAAAGTGAAAAATATCCTTCATGTGCTTACTTGAATCCAAATCTTTCCTTGAAGACACAAAGGCTGAAGAGCGCCGCACGACCCGCACGCGAAGTGCCAACGGATTACCTCATCCGGTTTACTGACACACCAACCCGGAGCGCCGTCCGAGGTGACTTGTTCTCCGAAAAGCGTTATCCCTTAAAAGGTTTCTTCCGATGTCCTCTCAATCCGTCTGACCCGAATTATCAGGCCTCTTCCAACTCTTCTGGCGGTTCATCAACCACGCAACTGCCTCCGCTGAAAGTTGCCGCAGGTATGTAATCGCTGTCCCACAATTCGATTTACCATTGCCTTGGTCGATTTGTCTTAATCCAATTCTGAATATTGCAGCACCAAGGCTCGCTTGAGTAAGAAAGCGAAACCCTTGATCCTCTGCAGATGTTGATCCGGAAAGACCCCGAACAAACCCACGAAAATCCCGAAGTCGCCAAAGATAGCTCGGCGAAGTTGTACAAAGACGATACTGCTGATCCGCCAGAAGCTGAACCGGAGGTCCAAGTGGAAACCTCACAGCCTGCTCCACCAAACCCGTCCACAGAGCGGGTTGTAATTGTTGAACCGCCGAGCCAGAGTAAGAAGACATCCAGCCCAAAGAAGACCGCCGAAAATGACGATGTTATTGTGACAGGCACTGGCTACACCGCTCCTAGCCAACCGGTCGCTTTAGCAAAACACAGCGCCAAGGACGAGTCTGCCACCATGAGTAAAGATAAAGGAAAAACTGATCTGTCACCACGACAACTTCTCCGCCCAAGAACTTCACTCCGGTTTCGAACCGCTCTATACCAGCCGTGACTTTGAAGCTGGTCTGTAAACCGAATGAAGGACCGCTATGAGGTAATGAATTATGTCTTTCTGTCTCATGTGGCTGTATAGTAGCCCCCAAGGGTCGGTTCAACTTAGCATAGTTAAACCGGGACTTAACTTTACATAAAGAACATATGCTTTAAACTGCAGTATTGTAGCCCCCAAGGGTCGGTTCAACTTAGTATAGTTAAACCGGACTTAATTTCAGTATCCTCATGGCAAACCGAGATCAACTAGCCATTAGCCCCCAAGTGCCAAGGTGAATATTTATATTGAGCTTGGGACTTTATAATGAAACAACTAACGTGCTCCCTTTGTTACCGTAATGAAATATACCAAAGAAACGTGCAACTCAAGGATCTGCGAGCCAATCTGAAACTCAACAAGCAGAAACCACTAAGGCCAAGGACGAATTGAAAACGGCCTTGGCCACTATGGAACAGCTGAAGGAGTGGTATAAATCCGAACGGGCCAACTGGGACACCGAGAAGGCCGGTTTGAAAAAACGGGCGGAAGAAGCTGAAGCAGCCTTAAACCGTGATCAAGAGCTTATCGACTCAAGCGCCAAGTGCATGCCATGACCTCTGCCGTCTTTGGTAAGAAAATTTGCACTGACTATCTTAATTTTGATATTTCCGCCGGTTTACCCTGAGTTGTCTGAAACCGGTGCAGGCAAGCGTATTGCGCATATGGGCTCTGATGTGCGGAAGAAGCTCAAGGCCGCTTATACGCTGATTGAACAGCTGTATACCGGCGCCAGCCGAAGTCATATGTGCTACATCATACGACAACACGGCGCCGTCCCTAATCAGAGAGACACTAGACCGGCTGTCCATGGTTCCGGGGCAGCTTGAAGAGTTAAAGCGATCCGCGGCTTGGGCTGGCACCCTACTAGCTCTGACTCGCGCCAAGGCGTGGATAGCAGATCTTGATCCGGCTGACATAGCCAAAGGTTTCCCCAGCGCTCAAGAGAACGGTGAAGCCTTTGATAACGACGCCCTGAAACGGATAACAAAGGAAATGCGTCCATTGGCGAAGTCAATCGGCAGAAGCCAACTCGGCGGTTCACCGCTTTTTATGACGCAAACAACAAGAGGGTGGAGTTTGTCATCCCTGAAGTGCGAGCCTTGTTCCTCCAATCCGTAAGCACACTTATGCCCCGACGCTGATCCGCTGAGCTGATAAGTGAAGAAGCTGTCTTCGTGCCTTAACCGGATTGACTGGTCTACCAATGACTTCCGGCTTTGGGTGAGGAAGAAGAAGAAGTTGAACCGACGCCAGCGCCTCTACCTCACGCCAACCCGGTGAAGAAGCGTAATCCGTCAAGCGGGTGACGCCCAAGCTTCAAGGCATAACACCACATGAAACACCGGCCTTAAAAGGCTTTGTAATAGGATAGTCAGACTTTGTTTTGAATAATGCCTTTACAACCTCACCAGAACCTTTTGCATGGTGGTGCCGATATCGTGGATTGATGAACCGTCAACTTATTTCGCTTTGCAATCACAAATTCTTTAACCCGCCACGGCGGCTTGTGTCGCCAGCCGGCTTGTGACGCCCATATATTTATATAAGAAAATAGGGATGTATATAACCAAACGTTATGATATAAAAATACCTGCCAGCGTTGGGCATGCAGGTGGCTTAGCCAATCTTGAGGTGGAGGTTTAGAAACCATTACCGGCAAAGGAGAAAATAACTCCTGTGCTCAAAATGCCGGTTTACCGTGTAAACCGTGTCGGGCATGATAAGCCCCCTGTTACTCCATAATGGGATGTTAACAGAAAAATCAAACCGGAACAAAATCGCCGGATTAAAAATGGACCGAATTCTGACAACTTGAATCCGGTTTAAAGAGGTTTGTCGGTTTAAGAAAGCAAACGAAAACCAAATAATAGGTATAAAAAACACATGGAAGCAAAGGCAATGACAAAAACCGTTTGCAAGAATAGGCTTTACTGAGCCTGATCAGGTGGTGTTACCATGGTCGGACAAGACCAAGCTCCCCATAAGGTGTAGCGATGGTTCAAGTCAGCCAGCCCCCAACTGAAATCGTGGCATGATGCCGATCAAGTGGCATGGCAATGGTTGGGTTCACCAAGCCCCTAAGTGATTCTATGGCCTTAGGCCGACCAAGAGGCGGATCGGTTCAGACGTGACCATGTCCCCAAGTGATCTGGTGGCTTTCACCGTCAAGAGGTGTTGCATTGGTTCGACACGACCAAGCCCCAAGTGACAAAAATTTCAAAAGCAAGGCCAAGGGTTAAACCGAGGCCGCTTTTTACAACATCTCCATGTACCCAAACCGGACTTTATACGTAACGGATACCCCGCTTTGGCGAGGATCCGTTTATTGCTTTTATTCATAATATATACATTGTCTTAATATGTACATAAGTGGAGCCGATGGCTCATGTATAATAAGGTCAAGATGAGCTATGTTCCACGGCTCGTTGGTCTCTCTTCGACGTATGCGTGAGTCTTTTCGCCTCGAACATCAATCGATAGTATGACCCGTTGTACAGATTCTTATCGACCACAAAGGGTCCTTCCCAAGGCGGGATAGCTTGTGCATATCTGTGCGGTCTTGAATGAGCCAAGCACCAAGTCTCCTTCCGAAGGTTCTTGTTCTAACTCACCGCTGTGATACCGACGAAGATCTTGCCGGTAAATCGCCGAACGAGCAGCCGCCATATCTCGCTCTTCATCCAATCGATCCAAATCGCCCTGCCGGGCTGCCTCACTATCGGCCTCAACATAAGCCGCCACGCGAAGCGAGTCATGACGATATCGCAGGGAAGAACCGCCCGCCCATAGACCATAAAGAACGGCGTGTATCCAAAGTGGATCTGTTTGGTGTAGTATTGATACTCCATATCACGATGGCAGCTCCTCGACCCAACAACCCGCGCCCTCACTAAAGGGACCATAAGCCGGGTTTAATACCTCTCAAGATCTCCTCGATTAGCTCGTTCCGCTTGACCATTGGATTGCGGGTGGGCCACGGAGAAACATCAAGCGGATGTGCTCTCGCTCACAAAATTCCTTCATAGCTCCCTTGGACAAATTGGTGCCATTGTCCGTGATGATACTGTGTGGAAACCCAAACCGAAAATCACCTTTTGATGAACTGAACCGCCGTGGCGCATCACACTTGCTAACGAGCTCTGCCTCGACCCACTTGGTAAATTTATCAACCGCCACCAACAGGTGGGTCTTCTTGTCCTTGGACCTTTTGAAGGTCCAACCATATCCAGCCCCAAGTCGCAAACGGCCAAGTAATTGGAATCATCCTCAATTCTTGGGCTGGCACATGAGCACGCTCGAGAACTTTTGGCAACCATCACATCGTCGACCAGATCTTCCGTGATCAAGATGGGCAGTCAACCAATAGAAACCGTGGCGGAACGCTTTGGCCAAGGATTTTGAACCGGCGTGATGACCACAATCCCTTCATGGATCTCACGCAATATCTCACGGCCTTCCTCGGGGACACACAACGCTGAAACGCCCGGACACGCTGCAGCGATGCAACTCGCCCTTATGTATGGTCATAGACTTAGACCGCCAAACTATCTGTCGGGCCAGCGCCTCATCTTCCGTAACTCGCCCGGTTCATGTATGCCAAATAAGGGAGCGCCCAATCCGAATGACATGCAAGGCTGCCACCAAATGAGCCTCCGGATCAGGGATAGCCAAATCGACCTCATCAGAAGTTTAATCGACGGATTGTGCGACGTCAAGGAAAACATTAGGCGGACGGTTTACGTTGAGAACCCAGCCGCTTAGAGCATCCGCCGCCTCGCTTCTTCCGGCGATCCACATGGTCCACCTGATATCCTTTAAAGTGTCCTGCAACCATATCCACCTCCCGACGGCACGCAGCCATGAGTGGATCTTTGAATCCCAAGTGCACGATACTTGTTTGGGCCACCAAGTCCGAGTCACCAAAGCACTTGACCCGCTTAGATTCATCTCCTTAGCCATCCAGAGACCATGGAGCAAAGCTTCATACTCAGCTGCATTGTTAGTACAGGGAACATTGCTTAAGAACGTAATAGAACTTGTCACCTCGTGGGGAAGTTAATACGACTCCAGCCCCGAGCCCTCCAATTGCTCGGACCCATCAAAGTGGATGGTCCAATAGGTATGATCCGCTTTTCTTCAGTGCTTGCAACTCCGCCCAATCATTAATGAAATCCACAAGTGCTCGAGACTTTACCGCCGTCCGAGGCACATACCTTAAACCGTATGCCCAAGTTCTATAGCCCACTTAGCAATCCGCCGATCGCTTCCGGTTACAGATGATATCGCCCAAAGGAGCTGAATCGACCATCGTGATGGGGTGCCCTTGGAAATACTTGCTTCAGCTTCCGCTTGCCATAAAAACTCCATATACCAGCTTACGCCAATGCGGATATCTTTGTTTGGACTCAATGAGAACCTCACCGATGTAATAAACCGCCGCTGAACCGGATACTCCTTCCCGCCTCCTTTCGCTCCACCACAATGGCTACACTGACTGCCCTGGCATTAGCAGCAACATATAACAGGAGCGGCTCCTTGTCAATGGGAGCGGCAAGAACAGGCGGGTTGTCCAACTTCCGCTTTAAGTCTTCCAAAGCTTCATCAGCGGCTGAACTCCGAACTGATCCGTCTTCTTCAAAGATCTGGTACAAGGGAATGGCCTTCTCCTAGGCGGCCGATAAACCGCTTAGCGCAGCAATCCGGCCCGCCAAACGTTGGACATCATTGATACACTTTGGCTTAGCCAAGGAGGTGATAGCTGTAATCTTCTCCGGATTAGCTTCAATCCCCCTGTTGGACACAAGGAAACCCAATAACTTGCTGCCGAACACCAAAGACACACTTGGCGGGTTAAGCATCATCTTGTACACCCGCAAGTTGTCAAAGGTTTCTCTCAAATCCTCAATCAGTGTTTCCTTCTTCCTTGACTTAACTACGATATCATCCACATAAGCGTGCACATTACGGCCGATCTGTTCATGCGAGCAGTTCTGTATGCAACGTTGATAAGTTGCTTGGGCACTCTTGAGCCCAAAAGGCATAGATACATAGCGTAAGGCTCCAAAGGGGTGATAAACGCCGTCTTCTCCTGGTCCTTAACCGCCATCTTAATCGATGATATCCGAATATGCATCCAAAAACTCAACGCTCACAACCCGCCAGTAGCATCAATAATCTGATCAATACGGGGAGGGCAAAAGGATCTGCCGGACAAGCCTTGTTAAGATCTCAGATAATCCACGCATACGCGCCAAGTGCCATTTTTCTTAAGGACCAACACCGGGTTAGCAAGCCACTCGATGGAAAACTTCAACAATGAACCCTGCCGCTAAGAGCCCGCAACCTCCTCTCAATGGCCTTGCGCCTTTCCTCATTAAACCGGCGAGAAACTGTTTTACCGGTTTGTACTTGGGATCAACATTAAGAGTGTGCTCAGCGAGTTCCTCGGTACACCCGCATGTCGAAGGCTTCCATGCAAAATGTCCCGGTTCTCACGGATGAACTCGATGAGCGCGCTTCCTATTTAGGATCCAAGTTAGCACCGATGGTGAACTGCTGGACGAATCGCCGCACAAAATCAACAAGCTTAGTCTCCGCCACCGATTTAAACTTCAAATCGGATCGTGCTCAGTAGTTGGCTTCTTCAACGGGGTCATATCGGCCGGATCAACATTATCTTTATAATACTTTAACTCCTCGGTGGCACAAACCGACTCCGATAAGCCGCGCCACCTTCCTCGCATCCCAAAGCAATCCGCGGCTCCGTGAACCGTTATCGTCCCTTTGTGACCCGCATTTTCAGCTGCAAATAAACATAACAAGGCCGTGGCATAAACTTAGCATAAGCCGGCCGCCCAAACGAGGCGTGGTAAGGGCTTTGGATTTTCACCACCTCAAACGCCAATGTTTCGATCCGAGTCATGTTCATCTCCAAAGGCCACCTCCAGAGCTATCTTACCGACCGGATATGCCGACTTGCGGGCACCACACCGTGAAATACGGTGCTGGACGGCCCGAGATGTCTATCCACAACCCCATACGCCGGAAGGTCTCGTAGTACGTGATGTTGATGCTGCTTCCTCCATCCATAAGCACCTTGGTGAACTTGTAGCCTCCCACCGAGGTGCCACTACTAGGGCCAGCTGACCCGGATTGTAAACTCGGGAGGATGATCCTCTCTGCTCCATACAATAGGTTGCTCGACCAACGCAGGTAATGCGGTGCGGCGGTTCAACAACACCGACCGCCCACTGCTGAAGTTTGCGGTCCCGTCTGTCCAAGCTAGTGGTAAAGACATGATACTCGCCCATCGCTTAACTGTTTTGGATTACTTTGGTAACCCGACCGCTGCTGTTGTTGATTGTAACCCCTTGGCTCGATTGTTCGATTGTTTTGATTGTTTTGATTGTTTTGATTGCCTTGCCCCCGGATTACCACCAACCTGTGGGCGAAATTTCCTTCATCAGAATTCGGGCGGGCCTCGAACCGCCGCCGGGCCCTTGATCATACCGGAAAGCATTAGAATTTTTGAACTCGTGCATAATATAACAATCCTTCCAGAGGTGATTCGCCGGTGCCTCCTTCGTCCCATGCTTCGGACAAGGTTGATTCAACAAGTAATTCAAACGCTCCGGATTGTGACCTTGTGCACCACCCCGGTTTGATTGCCTACCTTTGCGCCGATGTCCCTTGTCCTGTGCGTTGGTGTTGGCCACGAAACCCATGTTACCGTTAGCCTTACGCTTGTTTCCTCTGGAATTGCCTGCCGGATGATGCTGCTGGCCTCTGGAATTTCCATTCTGCTTTCCCTTCCCTACTTCGTCACCTTCAGACTCGGGATCCTTGGTACTATCAGAGTCAGCATACTTTACCAAAACGCCCATGAGCGTGCCCATGTCATTGCAAAAACGCTTCATGCGACCCAGCTTCAAGTTCAACGGTTCGAACCGGCAGTTGGCCTCTAGGGTTAAGATAGCAGAATCCGGGTTGATCCGGTCGATGAATGTAAGACCTCAAACGCGCGCACCCAATGTGTTGTAGATTCTCCTCCGCTCGACACAAGCCGCCAAATCCACCACGCATATAGGCTGCTTACAGGTATCTTTGAAATTCGAATGAACCGGTCCGTGAATCGGGTCCACGAACTAACTGAGTTGGGTGGCAAATTTTTCAACCAAGCACGAGCCGCACCTTCCAACATCATGGTGAAATACTTCGCACACGCAGCTTCGCCCACATCCAGCATCTCCATGGCCATCTCATAGCTTTCTATCCACGCTCCTGGAGCCAAATCGGCGGTGTAATTGGGCACCTTGCGGGGTTCTTTGAAGTCCTTAGGCAAACGCACATTGCGTAAAGCAGGGACGAGACAAGGCACCCCCAATGATCCGGACGTGACCCCCGGTTCGAAGATGGTCGGACGAACCGCGCGAGCTGATGGTCCTCATGTTGCGCTGCTAACTCGCCTCCTGCGTGCTCGCCCGGTCCACCACCGCTTGAGCGTCTTCGCCGCCACCGGGTTGTTGCCTCGAGGCGGACCGTGCTGCGCGCTGCTTGACACGGCCGGTTCATCTGCGCTACCGGCTATAACTTCGGCTTAGGCGGGGGTGGAGTGGATCCGATCCCGATCAGATGAATATGCTTCCTGCCGAGCCAGGGGCCGTCTGAGCTCCTTGACCCGGCGAAGTTTCTACCGCTGTGGTGAATCGCCCTCGATCGAATCGCCTCAATCGTGCCGCAGCGACAAGGTTATCCATGGGGTTGGAGTAGTGACCGGAGGTGTCTCGCACAGCCTGGGTGCGCTGGTGACGGCGGGCAGATCTATCACACGGGCTGAACCGCGCGGCCGTCCCTGTGCTTCGGCCGGTTTACCACCGGTGGCGGATTATCGTCCTCGCCAGGGTATTGAAGAGCTCTTTCCTCGAAAACCAAGGCAAGCGGGATCTGTACTTCCTTTTCATGACTTCATGTGATGCACTCGATCCAAAGATGAGCCTATAAGCATGCGCATCCAAAGCGGCCTGCTCGCCGCCATCCTCACGCCGGCGGCTGCCAGATCCGCTTTAGCTTTAGCGATCTGTTCTTCGCCCTCGCAATCTGCGTTGTGTAGGTCCTAATCCGCCGGGTTAGCCTCCGCCATGAGCGTAGCCAATGCGTCGAATAACTCGATAGAACTTGAGCGGGCGGCGACGGGACCTCCTTCCCGGTCGCCACCATCGCTGCTGAACCGCCGACGATGGGCGCCATGGGTCAAGAGTGAAGCGCCGCTTGTGTACCGGTCATGAAAATTCCAACCCGGCTGGGTAGATCAAAGGGTCCGGAATACTCACCGTCGGAACAGCCCCGATCCGCCATCTTGGAGCTGGTAGAGACTCGGTTTCTCCGGCGGATGACTCGCCGCCAGAGTAGACAACGGTTTCGTCCGGGACGCTGATCCGCCGTAGTTTCCGTGGACGACCCCCGAAAAGCACGCTTGACGGGCGGTTTAACCAGGGCGGACTCTTCCTCGCTCATTGAGCCGCCTCGACGAGGTCGGTGCAGATGTCCGCCCAGCCCTTGCTCACCGATCTTGCCGATGAACACGTGTATGCCACCAAAGGGGACCCGACACCAGATTAATCGAGCCGCCTGGGGCCCCAATCCGCATCGCCGATGTAGAGTTTGCCGCGACGACTCTTAGTCATCCGGCCCACAGCATAGCCTTCGAGTCCTTCGAACTTGCCCTCTAAGATCATCAAACCATCGTGCGATAGCCCCACGGTGGGCGCCAACTGTCGTGGAATTGTCACGGCAGATGTCCTCGTGAAAGGACTTAGTCGCAGGGCCATCGTACGGGTTAACTTAGAGGGGTTAAAGCGGACACAAAGACACGGGAGTTATACTAGTTCAGCCCCTTCGATGAAGGAAAGGCCTACGTCTAGTTGTGATGGGATTGATGTAATTTCGGCGACTTGGGAGCAATAGCTTCGCCTAAGCCTCGAATCGTCTGTCCTTAATCCGCCGCCGGGTCGTCCCCTTATATACACGGGTTGACGCCCGGCCGGTCTACAGAGTCCCGATCCGGCTCATACAAGTGTCCGGCTCGGTCTCTTCTCTCTTGTCTTACAACACAAGTTACAACACTAAGGCGGTTCACATAAATGGGCCTTAATTCGCCTCTGGCTCCGCGCCTCCTCCGTGGGCTCGATCATGGATTTAGGGTAAACCGGCCCTCCGTATGCGGTTCACACTCAGTAGTTGTATCCCCAACAGAAACTAACATCACATAGCCCTCTTCTAACAGCATTTCGGGCATCAAGATGAGCTCAAATGAAAATGATGCAATGAGATGAAATGATCTACTCCTCGAGACGAACATTTTGATATATTAAACGCGCAAAATGGATCTACAGATGCAAAGTTACGCTACGTTGAAAATGCCACGAAATAACATAGGATGCAAAAAAACTTGGAAGAATTGAGGAGGGGGGAAGAAGTCAACGGGCTAGGTCAGGATCTGGATCGGGCCGATCCGATCGGGAAGCGGCCCGATCGAGAGCGACGGCGGCGGCGGCGGTGGGCAGCTCCTCGCCGAGCGGAGAGGAGGCGGTCGGGCGGCTCCTCGCCGGAGGGCGATAAGCGCCGTGGAGGGAGGCGGGCGGCCGGGCGACGGGCGGCGGGGCCGGCGAGCGACAAGGGCGGGCCGGGCCGGCAGGGTGGCGGCGGCCGAGCGGGCGAGGTGGACCGCAGGCGGGAGGCGGCGACGGCGCCGGCCGGCGGGCGGCGGCCGAGCTTGGCTTGTCGGCGGGCGAAGGCGCGCTGCGGCTGGTCGGAGGGCCCAGCTGGCGGGCGGCAGCGCGGCGATGCGGCGGCGGCCACGCGGGCACGCGCTGGTTGGTGGCGGACGCGGGCGGTTTCGTCCGCGGCGGCGGACGGTCCAGACGGGCGAGGAGGATTTTAGGGTTTTCGGGAAGAAGACCCGATTGGAATGGGGTTTGCTTAAATAGGCATAGAGGGAGCTAGGAGAGTCCAAATGAGGTGTAGTTACCACACGATCGTGATCGAACGACGGAGAGAATGGAAGTGACTTAGATGGGTTATTGGACTATTTTGAAGGGGTGTTGGGCTGCAACTTAAAAGAGGCCTTTATGAGAGTGCGGTTAACCGCTGAGTACCAAACGAGCTCCAAATGACCAAACTTGACCGTGGTCTAATGGTGGTATACCAAGGCCACTAGACAAACCTCGGTCCATTCCGAGAAGGTTTAGTACCGCACACGGAAAAACGTAAAAGGGGCGCGGGGAAGATAGGAGTGCCGGATTGCAAAACGGACAACGGGAAAATGCTCGGAATCATGAGACGAACACGTATGCAAATGCGATGCACATGATGACATGATGTAAAATGCATGACATGGACAAAATGCAAAAGAAGAAAACCCAACCACGGAGGGAATATCATATCACAATGCCGAAAATGGCAAGAGTTGGAGTTACAAATATGGAAAGTTACTTCCGGGTGTTACAACACTCCACCACTACAAGAGGATCTCGTCCGAGATCTAGGACTGAAAGAACTCCGATATTCGAACGGAGGTGATCCTCGCGCCCTGTGTGGCTTCTCGGTCGAATGGTGTGACCACTTCACTTTCAGGAATTTGATTGACTTGTTGCGAGTCTTGCGCTCGGTTTCTTCAAGAATAGCAACGGGTGCTCATGATAAGAGAGATCTTCTTGAAGGTCAATCTCTTGAAGTTGATAGTGCGTTCAGGGTCTTGAAGCACTTGCGAAGCTGTGACACGTGAAACACATCGTGCACGCTTGCAAAGTTGGATGGAAGCTCAAGTTGATAGGCGAGATTGCCTCTTTTGCCAATGATCTTGAAAGGACCCACGTATCTAGGGGCAAGCTTCCTTTGATACCGGGCGACGAGTGCCTTTCATTGAGAGACGCGGAGGTAGACATGGTCTCCGATTTCAAAAGCCACATCACGGTGCTTATCATCATAATAGTTCTTCCGCGCGATTAAGCGGCTTTGAGATTTTCACGAATGACTTTGCACATTTCTTCCGCTACGTGATCAAGTCATTGCCAAGAAGTTGGCGTTCACATGTCTCGCACCAATTGAGAGGAGTACGGCACTTTCTGCCATAGAGAATTTCGAATGGGGCCTTGCCCGAACTCGCTTGGAAGCTGTTGTTGTAGGAGAACTCGACATATGGAAGACAATCTTCCCACTTCATACCGAAAGAAATGACACAAGCCCTGAGCATATCTTCAAGGATTTGATTAACTCGCTCAACTTGGCCACTTGTTTGAGGATGGAAAGCTGTGCTGAAACGAATGTTGGTGCCCATGGCCTTCTGAAAAGAATCCCAGAACTTGGAGGTAAAGATGCTGCCACGGTCTGAAGATATCACTTGTGGAATGCCGTGCAAGGAGACAATCCTGGAGGTGTATAGCTCTGCGAACTGAGCTGCTGAGATAGATTCTTTGATAGGAAGAAAATGAGCCACTTTAGTAAGCTTGTCAATGACAACGAAGATAGCATCATTTCCACGCTTGGACTTAGGACAACCAGTCACGAAGTCCATTTCAATATGGTCAAACTTCCATTCTGGAATAGCAAGAGGTTGGAGGAGACCAGCTGGTCGTTGGTGTTCTGCTTTCACTCTTCTGCAGACATCACACTCATTCACGAATTGAGCAATTTCTCGCTTCATTCGAGTCCACCAATATGACTGCTTGAGGTCTGGTACATCTTCGTATTTCCAGGATGAATGGATAGAAGCGAATTGTGAGCCTCGCTCATAATGACTTTTCTCAGATCACCCTTAGGAACCACAATCCGGTCCTCAAAGAAAAGAGTATCTTTATCATCAATGTGGAAGCACTTGTACTTGAAATGCCCTTGTCGATACCACGCTTCACCTTTTTCACCATGGTATCCGAAGTTGAGCCTCACGAATTTGATCTTCCAAAGTAGGAGAGACTATGAGGTTGGCAAGAAAACCTTGAGGAACAACTTGAAGATTCAGCTTGCGGAAAGCTTCACGAGATCCGGTTGGAAGGGCTTGAGGATTAAACTGTTGCGATAAGCCTTCCCGCTCAAAGCATCTGCAATGACATTCGCCTTGCGGAGTATATTCAATACTTGGGTTGTACTCTTGAATCATTTCGACCCATCGAGTCTGCTGAGGTTGAGGTTGGGTTGAGTGAAGATATACTTGAGACTCTTGTGATCGGTGAAAATGTCCACTTTCCTTCCCAACAAGAGATGTCTCCATGTTATCAATGCATGGACAACTGCCGCCAACTCAAGATCGTGAGTGGGGTAGTTCTTTTCGTTGGGCTTCAACTGGCGAGAGGTATAAGCCACAACTCTCTTCTCTTGCATTAACACAGCACCGAGACCTTGAAGAGAAGCATCACGAAAACTTGAATGGCTTGGATTCATCAGGAGGAGTCAAGACAGGAGCTGTGACGAGTTTCTCTTTGAGAGTATTGAAAGCAACATCACACTCAGGAGACCAGACATACTTCACATGCTTCTGGAGGAGGTTGGAAAGAGGCTTTGCAATCTTGGAGAAGTTCTCAACGAATCTTCGGCAATAGCTTGCAAGACCAAGAAAACTACGGAGCTGCTTGACATTCTGAGGAGGTTCCCAATTCACAATTGCGGACACCTTCTCGGGATTAACAGCGATGCCCTTGGCGGAGATGATATGACCAAGATAAAGCACTTCATCAATCCAAAATTCACATTTGGAGAACTTCGCATAGAATTGATGCTCTCTGAGCTTGTCTAGCACCAATCGCAAATGTTTGGCATGATCCTTCTTATTCTTGGAGAAGACCAAAATATCATCAAGATAGACCAAGACGAATTCATTGGTGTAGGGGTTGAATATGAAGTTCATCATCCGAGAGAATGTTGGAGGAGCATTGACAAGGCCGAAAGACATGACAGTATATTCATAAGAACCAAAACTTGTTCTGAATGCTGTCTTGGGAATATCTTGTTCACGAATGCGAATCTGATGATACCCCATACGAAGGTCAAGCTTGGAGAACACTTTAGCACCTTTGAGTTGCTCGAAAAGCTCATTGATGTTGGGAAGTGGATACTTGTTCTTGATTGTCTTCTTATTCAATGGACGGTAATCGGCGAAAGTCGGTCCGTGCCATCCTTCTTCGGACAAAAGAACACCACAACCCCAAGGAGATGAACTCGGTCCGATCAAATCCAGACGCTCTTGTTCATCGAGCTACTTCTTCAATTCCTTCAGCTCATCAGGTCCAAGCTTGTATGGACGCTTGCAAACGGGTTCGAAAGCCGGGCTCAAGATCGATAACTAACTCAAGCGCCGATGAGGAGGCATACCCGGAAGCTCTTCCGAAAGACATCTTGGTACTCACAAACGATCGAATCGAGAGATAGCATCCAATTCGCCCTTCTCATTGAGAGAAAACAACCAATGGTTTCATCACGAGCGGGCATAGATGATCACATCATTAGAAGAGTGAGTCAATTGAATTTCCCTGGCAGCACAATCAAGCTGAGCTTTGTGCTGATAAAGCCAGTCCATTCCGAGAATAAGATCAATATCCGAGTCACCAAGGACAATAGGTTTAGAAAGAAATCTATAGTCGCCCATCTTGATAGAAACATCTGGAACCACCAAACTGGAGCTCAACCGTTTACCCGGAGAAATGACATCCATGGGTTTCCCCAAATGAGAAGAAGTGAATTCATGCTTGGCAAAAAAGGGTCTTGACATGAAACAATGCGATGCACCAGTATCAAATAATACTTTTGCAGGAATATCATTAACTGAGAGATTACCCATTATCACATCAGAAGATTCCTCCGCTTGAGCTGCATTCATCATATTGACCTTGGCATGCTTTGGATTATGCTTGACCACTGCATTGCTTGAAGATTTCACAGGAGGAGGAGGCGGAAGGCGCCTCTAGTTGAAGCATTTGTTCGCATAGTGACCTTTCTGCTGACCAACTTGTAATGCCCTCGATGCGGCTATATCTCCCACGTGTCGAGGCACGACTTAGAGGCATAACCGCATTGAAAGCAATGTCGCAAGTGAGGTAATCTTCACACAACCCATGTAAAACATAAGGGAAAAGATACATAGTTGGCTTACAGTCGCCACTTCACACAGTACATAAATAAACATCCATCATTCAGAGTACACTCAAGGTCCGACTACGGAACCAAAATAAAAGAAGATACCCCAAATACTACACAGATCCCCGATCGTCCCAACTGGGCTCCACTACTGATCATCAGGAAAAGACACATAATAACGACCACGTTCCTCGTCGAACTCCCACTTGAGCTTGGTTGCGTCACCTGCACTGGCATCGTCGGAACCTGCAACTGTTTTGGTAGAATCTGTGAGTCACGGGGACTCAGCAATCTCACACCCGCGAGATCAAGACTATTTAAGCTTATAGGAAGGACAGAGTAGTAAGGTGGAGCTGCAGCAAGCGACTAGCATATATGGTGGCTACTTCGCAAAAGAGAGCGAGAAGAGAGGCAAAGCACGGTCGTGAAACTAGTAGCGATCAAGAAGTGATCCTGAACTACTTACGTCAGACATAACTCCAACACCGTGTTCACTTCCCGGACTCCGCCGAGAAGAGACCATCACGGTAACACACGCGGTTGATGTGTATTTTAATTGAGGTCAACTTCGGGTTTTCTACAACCGGACATTAACAAATTCCCATCTGCCTCATAACCGCGGCACGGCTTTGAAAGATATTACCCCGCAGGGTGTCCCAACTTAGCCCATTATAAGCTCTCACGGTCAACGAAGGATATTCCTTCTACCGGGAAGACCGATCAATCTCGAATCCCGGACTACAAGACATTTCGACAGCAATAAAACAAGACCAACAAAGCCGCCCGATTGTGCCGACAAATCCCGATAGGAGCTGCACATATCTCGTTCTCAGGGCACATCCGGATAAGTCAAGCTACGAGTAAAACCAAGCCTCGAGTTTCCCGTGGTGGCCCCAAGCAGGTTGCTCGGTTCGGGCCAGCCTCGAAGGAGCACTAGTCCGGGGTTAAAATAAAGATGACCCTCGGGCTCGCGAAAACCTGGGGGAAAAAGGCTTAGGTGGCAAATGGTAAAACCAATGTTGGGCCTTGCTTGGCGAGTCTTATTCAAAGCGAACTGTCAAGGGGTCCCATAAATCACCCAACCGTAAGGAACGCGAAATCAAGGAACATAACACCGGTATGACGGAAACTAGGGTGGCAAGAGTGGAACAAAACACCAGGCATAAGGCCGAGCCTTCCACCCTTTACCAAGTATATAGATGCATTAATTATAGCAGATATATATATATTGTGATATCCCCAACAAGTAAACATGTTCCAATAAGGAACAACATCTCCATGTTCCAACAAGGAACAAACTTCAGCTTCACCTGCAACTAGCAACGCTATAAGAGGGCTGAGCAAAGCGGTAACATAGCCAAACAACGGTTTGCTAGGAAAGGATGGTTAGGGCTGACATGGCAATATGGGTGGCATGATATAGCAAGTGATAGGCATCGTGGCATAGGCATAGCAAAAGAGCGAGCAACTAGCATAGCAAAGATAGAAGTGATTTCGAGGGTATGGTCATCTTGCCTGCAATGTTCTCAGAGTTGTCGAAAGCTTGATCCTCGTAAGCGTTCTCAACAGGTTCCTCGTTCACGCACTCGCCTCTCGGCTCTACCCAAAGCAACAACACAAACAAAGGAACCACAATAAATCACGGTGCAATGCACAATCAACATGATGCAAAACATGGCATGATATGCGGATGTGATATGCAATGCGTATAAGCGCCCGAAAGGAAAATGATGAACCAGGCATCAACTTGTCAAATCAAGTATGCCACTGGAAAGATGAGATGATTTCGGTTGAAATCGATATAAAGATCACCGGAATCGGATGCACGGTTTGCAAATGACAAGCAAAACAAGAATGGCACAAATCTGCCATTAACAGCATGATGCCACTTAGCAAGCAACAAGAAATTAAGCTACTGCACCCAAACATACCAACAAAGTATATGGAAGTGATCTACACAAGATTCATGATAAAAGATGAGCACTGAGCTACAGCTAGTTCACATCATAACAGGTTCAAACAAGCATGGCAAAAGTGCACAAAATATCAGGCTGGACATGGCAAAAACAGCATCAGGTTGCAATGTTCAGAGCAAGAAAACTACATGCTACAGGAACTTATAATAGCAAAACAAGGCATGGCATGAATCTACTCAAATCATAGAACAAAAGTCCCTTACTGACCATAAGCCAAAAAGGACCAGAAAATATAGTAACACCCATGTCAATATCGAAAGTTTCGTTAACAGATTCAGCAACATGGCATGTCCAAAACTGATAACAAGTAGGCATGTTTACAAGCTCAATGCACTCACTACAGAGCCTTATATGATAAACTAAGCATACATACATCAAGAAGACATGGCATAGAAGACATACATGGCAAGAACAATAACATAGCATACATGGATCAACCACAACAACCTTGGCAAAATTGAATAACCTGTAAACAATCTGCCAGGAAACATTTGATAGCAAAAGTAGAGCTCGATTGACTCAAGCTATAGCACTCCATAATTGCAAACAAGGGAATGGATGGATAGAGCAATACATGTAGAACAAAACATCCTTACTGAAGTATCCCAAAATATGCATGGATCTCTCGGTAGCATCAAGTTAACATGGCATCAAAATATCAGCTAAACAGAGCTGAAAACAGCAACATCAGGACACCTACTTTGCATGCTTGTGCTAGTCACCACATAGATCACAAAAATACATGGTATACACCCCTGGAAAGATGGCGTGGCATATTACAAAACACATGTAGGACTCAAATTCATAGGGTGTACACATCAATCATAGCAAAAATAACAAAAGTGCAAGTTCTGTTAAGAAACAGAAACTAACATCACATAGCCCTCTTCTAACAGCATTTCGGGTATCAAGATGAGCTCAAATGAAAATGATGCAATGAGATGAAATGATCTACTCCTCGAGTCGAACATTTTGATATATTAAACGCACAAAATGGATCTACAGATGCAAAGTTACGCTACGTTGAAAATGCCACGAAATAACATAGGATGCAAAAAAACTTAGAAGAATTGAGGAGGGGGGAGAAGTCAACGGGCTAGGTCAGGATCCGGATCGGGCCGATCCGATCGGGAAGCGGCCCGATCGAGAGCGACGGCGGCGGCGGCGGTGGGCAGCTCCTCGCCGGAGCGGAGAGGAGGCGGTCGGGCTCCTCGCCGGTGGCGATGGCGCCAGCGGAGGAGGCATGGCGGGCGGCGGCGGCGGGCGATGGCAGGCCAAGGGCCGGGCCGGGCCGTGGGTGGCGGCGGCCGGCAGCGAGGTGGACGGCGGCGGAAAGCGGCAGACGGCGCTGCCGGCAAGGGCGGCGGCGGCGAGCCGCCGCCAAGGCGGGCGGCGGCCGAGCCGGCCGAAGGCGGCTGGCGGATGTGGGGTCGGGAGGGCCTCGCTGGCCCGGGCGGGCTGTGGCGGCGGATGCGGCGGCGAATACGTGGCACGCGCTGGTTGGTGCGGACGCCGCGGCGGTTTCGTCCGGCGGGCGGGCGACGTGTCCGTCTGGTAGCGAGGATTTTAGGGTTTTCGGGAAGAAGACCAGTTGGAATGGGGTTTGCTTAAATAGGCATAGAGGGAGCTAGGAGAGTCCAAATGAGGTGTAGTTTTCGCCCTACGATTGTGATCGAACGACGGAGAGCATGGAAGTGACTTAGATGGGTTATTGGACTATTTTGAAGGGTGTTGTGCTGCAACTTAAAAGAGGCCTTTCTGAGAGTCGCGGTTAACTGCTGGAGTACCAAACGAGCTCAAATGACCGAAACTTGACCGGTGGTCTAATGGTGGTATACCAAGGCCACTAGACAAACCTCGGTCCATTCCGAGAAGGTTTAGTACCCTTTGCGAAAAACGTAAAAGGGCCGCCGGGAAGATAGGAGTGCCGGGATTGCAAAACGGACAACGGGAAAAATGCTCGGAATCATGAGACAAACACGTATGCAAATGCGATGCACATGATGACATGATGTAGAATGCATGACATGGACAAAATGCAAAAAGAAGAAAAACCCAACCACGGAGGGAATATCATATCACAATGCCGAAAATGGCAAGAGTTGGAGTTACAAATATGGAAAGTTACTTCCGGGGTGTTACAACAAGGCGGCGCAGACCTCGGCGTCCGGATACGTACCGCGTCCATCTCAGGAGGCGCAAGGCCGACAGCGTCATGGTGCTCGCAGCGCCATACGCTCGTTGGATCAAGGCCAAGCTGGAGGATCCCGGCCTCGAGACCAGCATGCACGCCAAAGATGTCGGTACGATGCGAGTATCGATCGCTGGACGGGATGCTGCTCCTTCTAACTTGGTTAGAAGTCCGAGCATATCCCGTTCCTCGCACCGTACGCCATTGCCACCCACCACTCCAGCAGAAGCCTTGGCGAGAGCTCAATTGCTTCTAGACTACCCTCCAACGGCTGACAAGGTTGACGAATGGAGGGCCACCATCCAGAGTCTCATCGGCTTTGCCAACGGCGATACTCCGCGGCAACCAACGGCGTCCTTGCCGCGGCGGGACGACAAGGCACGAGCCGGTGGTGACGATACCTGTGGGGGTGCAACCACCATGCACTCTCCATCCCGAAGGCCAAGATCACCAGCTCCTCGGATCCACATCGACAGCGACTCCACGCGTCGCCGGATCCACGAGCTCGCCGTGATCAGCGCCAAGTTCTCCAAGAACGGCAACAAGAAGACGCCGAACTCGTGATCGAAGCCGAGGAAGCGCCGCGTCAATCCGACCAGCGGCTGGGCCCGCTGTCGACATGCAAGCGCCGAGAACCAGGTGACTTGCCGTGACGCGGTAGGTTGCCCTGCGCTCACTCGTGAGCTGCGGCAAGTCCAAAGGCCCGACAAGAAAAACTTCAAGCCGATGTGCGAGAAGTATGATGGCAGGACGCATCCATCGGAGTTCCTCAAGATCTACACCATCGCGGTGCAGGCTGCGGGGACGAGACGACAAGATCCTCGCCAACTACTTCCTCACCGGGTACTCAAGCCAAATGTCGATCTTGGCTCATGCACTTGCTCGACAGCCCATATCTTCTCGGGCAGATCTATGCCATCAGTTTGTCGGCGCCTTCACAAAGTGACCACAAACCTCATGGCCAAGAGAGTGACCTTCACCTGCCGCCCGGAAGGAAGGAGAGTCCTGCGCAAGTTCATCCAGAGATTCAGCCGTGTGCATTACAACATCCCGGATGTCCACCCCGCGCGGTGATCAGCGCGTTCATCGTAACATGCGGAACCGCAGGATGAGGGAGGAGATGGCGATGTGCAAAGTCAAGGACGTCAGTGAGCTATATGCCCTGGCCGACAAGTGTGCACGTGCTGAAGAATGAAGAAGACTCCCAGGAGAGAATGCAGAAGCAGGATCTGACAGTGAGGAGACCGCCCCGGGAAAGAAGAGCCGGCGGTGGAACAACAGAAAGAAGAAAAGCAAAGAGGTACTAGTTGTCGAGCAGTCCGGTAACGGAGGTGGCGCCAAGAAGGCCAAGGTTGGTGGCTCCGGCAAGGAGGTTGCCGCTGACACCGGCCGCCAGCCTATGGCGGCCGCCGACAAGCAGGACAACTCCAACAAACAGTACTACAAGATTCACCGCACCAAGGGCCACGACCTCCAGAGCTGCAAGAAGGTCGAGCAGCTTGTTGAATAGCAGAAAGCTGAGTACGAGCGGTGAGACAAGGAGAAGGCCCAGGAATGTGCTGGGGCAGCTAGCAAGAAGCGACCCGGCCGGGGAGGACGCCAACAAGGCCAAGCAGCGGCAAGGAGACAGACCTCCCGCGGCGCGACAAGGATGAAGATGATGATGATGATGAAGATATGGAGGATGACGAAACTGATGAGCAGGAGTTTGAAAGCAACAGAGGTCCTCTCATATTGACGGCGGTGCTTCTCGCATACCTCACACCGCCAGCTCAAGCAATGGATGCGGGAGGTTAATGCCGCAGAACCATCCAGAGTCACGCAGCCCTCGGTGGTCCAAGACGCCTATCATCTTCGATATTGAGGACCACCCTGATCGCATAATCTGCGGTCGGTGCTTGCCAATGTTGGTCTCACCAACTATCCGCAACCTCAAGGTCACCAAGATGCTAGTTGATGGCGGGGCGGCAAACCCGATCTCCTCCGCAGTGCTCCGAAGCTTCAAATCCTCGACAATGAGCTCGAAGAGACCGCACATTCCAAGGAATCAACCCAGGAAGGAGCAAGCCAAGGGGAAGATCACGTTGCGGTAACATTTGGCAGCGAGCTCAACTTCGTAATCGAGAGGGTCACATTCGACGTTGTTGATTTCCCATTGCCCTACAATGGAATACTTGGCCGTCCAGCACTTGCCAAATTCATGGCAGCCTCTCATTATGCATACAACTTGCTCAAGATGCCCGGCCCGATAAGTGTCATTTCTGTTCATGGCGACAAGAAAGATGCTCTTATGTGCGCCGACAAGATTTACCGGGAGGCAGCAGCTGCGACAGATAGCAAATCACTTGCCGCTGAAGCTCCCGGGAGGAAGAAGAAGACCACTTTGTCCGGCAAGAGCTCTGATGCCCACTCCGGCAAACGCACCTCTTCGGAGTGCTGCGCTACCGTCGAGGACGCACCATCGAGCTCCACCGGCAAGTGCAAGAAGACGATGGCAGCTCCGCCGAAGACCAAGAAGGTGTCCGCCAAGGAGGACGGCACTGGTGGTACCTTCACCATCGGTGCCACGCTTGACCCTAAATAGGAAGGCACGCTCGTTGCTTTCCTGCGGGCGAATGTCGACGTGTTTGCATGGCAACCGTCCGACATCCCCGGTGTTCCCAGGAAAGTAATTGAGCACCACTTAGCTGTCTGTCCTCATGCGCGACCGTCAAGCGTAAAGTCGAAGCGAGCAAAGGGCGCCAAGAATTCATTGCGAAGAGATCAAGAACCGAAGCAGCAGGCCTTGTCAGAGGAGTGCTCCATCCCACGTGGTTGGCCAATCCGGCAGTTGTACGCAAGGCAAATGGGAAATGGAGACTTTGTATTGATTCCACAAATGTTAATAAAGCTTGTCCCAAAGACCCATTTCCCTTGCCGCGTATCGACCAGATTGTTGACTCCACGGCTGGATGTGATTTGCTTTCATTTCTTGATGCATACTCAGGATATCATCAGATCTTCATGGCAAAAGAGGATGAAGAGAAAACCGCATTTATCACACCATGTGGCACATACTATTTCATACGGATGCCTTTCGGTTTGAAGAATGCTGGTTCAACGTTTGCAAGAGTGGTCCATGACGCTTTTGAGCCGCAAATGCACAGAAATGTAGAAGCCTACATGGATGACATAGTGGTCAAGAGCAAGGACAAAGCAACTCTGGTTCAAGATTTGGATGAGACCTTTGCAAATCTGCGCAAGATCAACCTCAAGCTCAACCCCGAGAAGTGCGTGTTTGGAGTCCCTTCCGCAAGCTTCTCGGTTCTTCGTGTCTCAGCGGGAATTGAAGCCAATCCCGACAAGATCAAGGCCATTGAGCATATTGAAGCACCAAAGCGCGTCAAGGATGTACGAAGACTTGCGGTTATGTGGCTGCTCTCGGCAGGTTTATCTCTAGGTTCTGCTGAACGCAGCCGCCATTTTTCAAGATTTTGAAAAGGCAGGTCCAATGAGATGGACTCGAGCGGAGGCTGTGCTGCAGACTTAAAGAGGTACCTGTCCTCCACTCCAATACTTGTCGCACCTAGGCCACAAGAGAAGTTGCTGCTATATATAGCGGCAACCAATCAAGTGGTTAGTGCTGCGTTAGTAGCGGAGAGGAGGCGGACGATGAGCCGCAAACCATGGCGAGATGCATCCAGCGACAAGCGAGGGGCTTCACCGTCAAGCTCGGTCCCGACAAGGACGGATCTGCGTGAGACGAGCAAGAAGATTCAGAAAAGGATGGTGCAGCACCCAGGTACTTTGTCGGTTCCTCTTCTGTGGGGCTAGGTCAAGGTACTGCGTGTCTAAACTGCTTTCGGCCTCCTCATGGCCTCGAAAGCTGCGCCATTACTTCCAAGCACATGAGATCATAGTCGTCACTCGCTTTCTGCTGAAAAGGATACTCCAAAATCCAGAAGCAACAGGCATGATTGTCGAGTGGGCATTGGAACTGTCAAGCTTTGGCCTCAAGTTTGAAAGCACTTCAACTATCCAGAGCAGAGCATTGGCAGAGTTTATAGCAGAATGGACGCCGACGCAAGATGAAGAAATTCCAGAGACGAGCATCCCCGTCAACGAAAAAAGTGCGACGCACCATCGAGCTCCACCGGCAAGTGCAAGAAGACGATGGCAGCTCCGCCGAAGACCAAGAAGGTGTCCGCCAAGGAGGACGGCACTGGTGGTACCTTCACCATCAGTGCCACGCTTGACCCTAAATAGGAAGGCGCGCTCGTTGCTTTCCTGTGGGCGAATGTCGACGTGTTTGCATGGCAACCGTCCGACATCCCCGGTGTTCCCAGGAAAGTAAGTGAGCACCACTTAGGTGTCTGTCCTCATGCGCGACCCGTCAAGCAGAAAGTCAGGAAGCAGGCAGTGGAGCGCCAAGAATTCATTGCAGAAGAGATCAAGAAACTGGAAGCAGCAGGCCTTGTCAGAGGAGTGTTCCATCCCACGTGGTTGGCCAATCCGGTAGTTGTACGCAAGGAAAATGGGAAATGGAGACTTTGTATTGATTTCATAGATGTTAATAAAGCTTGTCCCAAAGACCCATTTCCCTTGCCACATCTCGACCAGATTGTTGACTCCACGGCTGGATGTGATTTGCTTTCATTTCTTGATGCATACTCAGGATATCATCGGATCTTCATGGCATAAGAGGATGAAGAGAAAACCGCATTTATCACACCATGTGGCACATACTGTTTCATACGGATGCCTTTCGGTTTGAAGAATGCTGGTTCAACGTTTGCAAGAGTGGTCCATGACGCTTTTGAGCCGCAAATGCACGTAAATGTAGAAGCCTACATGGATGACATAGTGGTCAAGAGCAAGGACAAAGCAACTCGTTCAAGATTTGATGAGACCTTTGCAAATCTGCGCAAGATCAAGCTCAAGCTCAACCCCGAGAAGTGCGTGTTTGGAGTCCCTTCCGCAAGCTTCTCGGTTCTTCGTGGTCTCAGCGGGAATTGAAGCCAATCCCGACAAGATCAAGGCCATTGAGCAGATTGAAGCACCAAAGCGCCAAGGATGTACGAAGACTTGCGGTTGCGTGGCTGCTCTCAAAGCAGGTTTATCTCTAGGTTCTGCTGAACGCGCCTCTGCCATTTTTCAAGATTTTGAAGAAGGCAGGTCCAATGAGATGGACTCCCGAAGCGGAGGCTGCGCTGCAGGACTTAAAGAGGTACCTGTCCTCCACTCCAATACTTGTCGCACCTAGGCCACAAGAGAAGTTGCTGCTATATATAGCGGCAACCAATCAAGTGGTTAGTGCTGCGTTAGTAGCGGAGAGGTAGGCGGACGATGAGCCGGCAACCATGGCAGATGCATCCAGCGACAAGCAGGGGGCTTCACCGTCAAGCTCGGGTCCCGACAAGGACGGATCTGCGCAGACGAGCAAGAAGATTCAGAAAAGGATGGTGCAGCGCCCAGTGTACTTTGTCAGTTCCCTTCTACAGGGGGCTAGGTCAAGGTACTCTGGTGTGCAGAAACTGCTTTTCGGCCTCCTCATGGCCTCGAGAAAGCTGCGCCATTACTTCCAAGCACATGAGATCACAGTCGTCACTCGCTTTCTGCTGAAAAGGATACTCCAAAATCCGAAGCAACAGCAGGATTGTCGAGTGGGCACTTTGAACTGCCAAGCTTTGGCCTCAAGTTTGAAAGCACTTCAACTATCCAGAGCAGAGCATTGGCAGAGTTTATAGCAGAATGGACGCCAACGCAAGATGAAGAAATTCCAGAGACGAGCATCCCCGTCATGGAAAAAAGTAAAGAGTGGCTGATGTACTTTGATGGTGCCTTTTCGCTGCAAGGCGCCGGTGCCGGCGTGCTGCTTGTCGCACCCACCAGAGAGCACCTCAAGTACATAGTCCAGATGCACTTTCCCAAGGAGCAAGCAACAAACAATACTGCAGAGTATGAAGGTTTGCTTCCCGGTCTCAGAATTGCAGTAGACCTTGGGTTCAAGAAGCTCATTGTCAGGGGTGACTCGCAGCTTGTCGTCCGCCAAGTGAACAAAGATTATCAGAGTCCGTTGATGGAAGCCTACGTCGATGAAGTGAGAAAGCTAGAAGAACACTTTGAAGGCCTGCAAATGGAACATGTTCCAAGAGCTCGTAATGATATTGCCGATGGCTCACAAAGTGCGCCGCCTCAAGTTACCTGTGGAACCAGGGATTTTGTGCTCAAGCTGACTCAACCGACTGTAACGCCATCAACTGGACAGAGCAAGAAGAGGAAGTTGATTTCCGGTGACTACTTCCCGGCCGAGCTCCCCGAAGCCGCCGTCGTGAAAGTCCCCAAGATCAACACCAAGAGTGCTGAGGAGCAGTCTGCTCCGACAAGCCCTAGGGTTTGTTTCGTTGAGGCAGACGCTCCCGATAAGTTTTGCTCCGGCAATCTTGTCGGGGAACATCAAGCTCCGGCTGAGCCGCAGGTTCTTGCCGTAGAAGCGGATGTTCCCACAGCAGCAGATGTGCCTTTAGTCCTTGTTGTCGAGCCGCAAGCTCCAAAGATGGGCACAAAGAGATTGTCCATTTCCTTCAGACAGGAGAACTTCCCGAAGAGCAAGAAGAAGCGGAGAGAGTAGCCCGGCAGTCAAGTATGTACCAGTTTGTCGATAGCACGCTGTACAGAAGAAGACTCAATGGAGTGAAATTGAAGTGTATTCACCGGGAAGATGGACAGAAGCTGTTGGCAGAGATACACGGAGGCATATGTGGTCACCACATTGGCGCAAGAGCACTTGCAGGCAAAGCTTTCCGGCAAGGTTTCTTCTGGCCGACAGCCCTCCAGGATGCAACTGCACAAGTAACCAAGTGTGAAGCGTGCCAGTTCCATTCCAAGCAGATACACCAGCCAGCTCAAGCTCTCCAGACAATCCCTTTATCCTGGCCATTTTCGGTCTGGGGGCTCGACATCCTCAGCCCCTTCCCCCGAGCTGTCGGGGGCTTTGAGTACTTGTACGTTGCAATCGACAAGTTCACAAAGTGGCCGGAAGTGGAAGCAGTGAGGAAGGTGAAAGCACAGTCATCAGTCAAGTTCTTCAGGTCAATTGTTTGCCATTTTGGGATTCCAAACCGGATCATCACCGACAACGGCACACAATTCACGAGTCGCACCTTCATGCAATACGTCCAAGATCTTGGCGCCAAGGTCTGCTTTGCTTCTGTTGCTCACCCAAGGAGCAACGGTCAAGCGGAGAGGGCAAACGCTGAAGTGCTGCGAGGACTCAAGACCGAACTTTCGACGTGCTGCACAAGTGCGGAAGAAACTGGATTGAGGAGCTGTCGGTGGTTCTTTGTCGATCAGACGACGCCAAATTGAGCCATCGCGACACCCTTCGCTCTAGTCTATGGAGCAGAGGCAGTTCTCCCCACGGAACTCATATACGGGTCACCTCGAGTGCTCGCTTATGATGAGCTTGAGCAAGAGCAGCTGCGACAAGATGACGCGCTGCTCCTTGAGGAGGACCGTCTTCAGGCTGCTGTACGAGCTGCTCGTTACCAGCAAGCTTTGCACCGCTACCATAGCCGCAAAGTTAGTGCCAGAAGCTTCGAGGAAAGCGACCTTGTTCTTCGGCACGTTCAATCCGCCAAGAATTCCAACAAGTTGACGCTGAAGTGGGAAGGCCCTTATCGGGTGAAACGAGTCACTAGGCCTGGCGCTGTCCGCCTTGAGACCGAAGATGGCGTTCCGGTGAGCAACTCCTGGAATATAGAGCATCTTCGTAAGTTTTACCCATAGAGCGCGATTGCCGGAACCCGTTCCGGCAACCACCCTTTTGTACAAGTCTTGCTGATGTTGCATGTAATCCTTTGTACAAAGCCGGGCGTAGACCCCGTGCATCAGTAAAGCTCGTGTGTTGCGTGCAAATTGTCAATTTCATGCTTTCATAATCAGTTTGCCTGTATTATCTGACATTTTGTGCAGCATCCACACCCGGTAAGCAATAACGAGCCACTAGGCTCCATAACTTTATTTTCTCTTCTTTCTTCTCAAAGAAAGGAAGGTTCCCTCGCGCACAAGTTAACCGGGGGGGAAGGACAAGATAATGGTGTGGACCGCCAAGCGTCGCTCGAAGAAGTATCGCCTTGCCGAGAAACAAACGACAGAAAAGCTAAGTTGCCAAAGTTTGAGCAATCAGTTTTTAAATTTTTTAGAGTTATCTTCCTCGAACGATAGTACTTTGTATGGAAAACCTGTGCGCGGAGGAACCGACTCGTGGCTGGTCGCGCCCTTACTTTGTTTCGAGTCCGCTCAACAATTTAAGTGAGCTGCAACCAGTTGCGACAAGGTTGTTTGTCGGACGCGGCATCGCCAGCAGGCTGCTGACGTTCTACACTCAGCGCTCGCGGCAAAGGTGCCCGCGCCGACAAGTTCCCTAAAAGCGTAGGGCACAAACATACAAAGGAAGGAATCAAGTAAAGGAAATAACATTGCAATTGTTTGCCTAAGATAGAGTATATTACAAAATAACTTGTCGCAGATCTAATAAATTGTTCTCCTGAACATGGTCTGCAGCGACAAGGGAGAGATAAATTTGGCGGCCTAGTCTACGCGGTCGCCATCAACCCTCTTGACTCCGCTCACCCTATCCACAATGGGTGCGACAAGGGCCTTGAGCGCTTCAACGTCAGCAGTCGGCGGCAGGGACTTGAGGACGCGTTGGCGAACTAACGCTGGATTGCGGAAGGCCACCTTCATCAAGACCTTCAAAGGGCCTCAGACAGATTTGGCGCGACTCGTCGGCCAGCTGCTTTGGGATCTCTTCCGAGTCACTGGAGAGCCGCCACCACGCCCCTTGAGGAACAGGCTGAGCTTGGCGCTGGGTTGGAGATGCTCGTCGGTGGAGTACCCGATCCACCATCCCCATCTCCATCAGCTCCTTGTCAATGGCGGCGGCAGATCCACAAGACCCTCCGTCCAAAGGCATCACATTCTCTTTGAAGGTGTTATGGGAAGTCGTGGCGATCGCCAGCAGCTCCTCGCTGGCCTTGATCTTCTCCAACAGGCCCGCTTCCCGCTCCTTGGCGCCGTCCCAATTGCCTCCATCAAGGTGGTCAGCTTCAGCTCAAGATCTGCCTTGAGTCTTTGGCGCATCGAGCTCTTTGATCTTCTCAACGAGACGGCCCTGCAACTTCGCCAAGAGTGTAGGCGTCCTTCTCGCTTCGTGCTTCAACATGGTGACCTCCTCGCCGCTCTTACGGAGGGTGGCCTCCAGCTACGCCACCCTCGCCTCCAACTCCTTCTTGGCGGCCTCGGCAGCTGCGGCAGCGTCCTTTGCTTCCTTGAGAGCTCCGCTAATTGATTGCTTTCGCCGCAAGATCTTCCTCATAGCTGTCGAGGTTGATCTTCCGCTGCGCCACCGCCTTCTTCTTCTTGATAGCTTCTCGCGGCAAGCCTTTGCTGCTCCTCGACCTCGGCCTTCTCCGGATGAAGGTCGTGCGCCTCAATGAAGTTGCTCCAGCGCTTCGCCACGTCCCGAGGGTTTTGGTTGGCGCGCGGAGCTCTTCTGCGCGTTCTCCATGTCAGCTCCGCCCTCGCGACAAGTGCTTCCGGGACTCGCTTTGGCTTGTCGGTAGCGGTAGAGCGACAAAGCAAGCTACTCCTCCTCGGACTTCGCCGCTTGCTGCTTGGCGCGTCGACCAGCGACAGCCCAATGAGGCGAGCAACTCTTCGTCAAGGTCTCTCCTCGACCGGCGCCACAGCTCGACGCCCATGGAGCTTGATGAAGACGCCATCGCCGGCCTTCAGATAGGCGCCGGGCTGGGGCTCTTCGGAGCCTGATGCTGCATCAGTGGCGGAGGGATCGGTGGTCGGTGCAGCGCCTGGCGCTCCTGCGGCCTCAGGGTCGTCAGTACGATCGCCAGACCCCTCGCCAGCCTTTGCGGCGGCAGCCTTGGCGGCCTCCTCGCCGGCGGATCCATCGGCGCCGGTCTCTTCCTCCATGATGGCGACGTCGTCAGTGTTGCCGCGCGCGTCCTCCTCGCCGGTGACCTCAGTCTCCATCGGCTCTGCGGCAGATGGATCTGACGATCAGAAAAAGAAAGAACAGTCAAGCAAATGTTCGAAAAGAAGAAAAGAAGAAAAAGAACCCAAGGGAAATTGTCACGCAAGAAGATTACCTGCGATGGGGTCTGCAGCCATGGTCTCGACCACCGGAGGATCACTGGTGACGTCCCTTGGCGGAGAAGCATCCCTTGTCGGAGAGGCCTCCCTTGCCGGAGAGCGCTCCCTTGCCGGAGAATTCTCCCTTGGCGGCGTAGTTGAAGCAGACAGAATTTCGGGAGCGACTTCCGGGCCCTCCTGATGAGGCTGCTCTGCTCCTACACAAATCAACAAGTCAGATATCAGTAAGGAAGGAGCACCCATGCACACCTAACCGTAAGAAATAAACCAATTACTTACGCTGGGGCTGTCTGGGGCTGCTCGAGGAAGGGTTGCGGGTCCGCAAGGGGGTCTCAGACGCCTCCACAGCCGCCACGGGATCGTCTTCGATGACAACCACCGGGTTTTGGCTCTCTTCGATGCCCTCTGAGCCAGCATCCTGAAAAAGGAAAGAGTTCAGAATGAAGCAAATCAGATACAAGACAAAGCAGCAAATTGAAGGATTACAAGTACAGCGACAAGATCTTACTCTTCTTCTTCTTCCTCGGAGCTGAGAGCGGAGAAGTCGAATTCCGCTCCGCCTCTGGTGCGATGAGCTGGAAGAGTAGGCTCCCTCGGACGGTTGGCGGGTGCAGGAGCCGTGGTCCTAGAAGGCCCCGCTCCAGTTGCTGTGGCGGCGTGAGGCGCTCCCGCGGCAACAGAGCTTGCCGTGGTGGAGCGCGTCGCGCGGTGCGACGGCTGTTGGCCCGTCTGCCGCCCCGCCACTTCCCCGGTCTTGCGGAGGCGCCTTCTTGGTGGAGCTGCGGGCTCCTCCCGCGACAAGCTATCTGATGGTGGAGGGGCGGCGCCGGCAGGCTCGTCTGCTCGGCCAGGCTCGGCCTGCTCCTCCGCCCGCAAGCTCCTCTCGGTCGGCAAGGCTTGCCGCCTCGGCTGCCTCCGCCTCCTCCACGGTGAACCCGAATTCACCAGCGGCAGCGGCTTCCGCCGCCTCCTCCACCGGTGGCGGCGCGCTGCAGCTTCGGCGTCGGTGGTGTCGCGGTGAGCCACTTACTTCGTCGGCGCGGATCGGCACTTCTTCCAAGCTGTCGAAGAACTGCTGCACGATGTCGTCGGCGGGCTCTTGCCAAGTTGGAACGATCCATGGGAATCGCTGACAACGCATCGCCGCACGGATGCGGTCAAGCGAAGAGTTGTTGCACAAAGGGACGACCCCCCTCGGCAACATGAACCACTCGGGGTGATCTGGGTCGTGCTTGAACAGCTCCAGCAGCATCGCATCCAGCTCCAAGACGGTGAAATTCCAGTTGAGGCCCGGGCGCAGCCTCATGATGTCCGCCGCATTTTGGAACTCCCAAGCAGGTCTCCTCCTCTCCTGCAAGGGAGCGATGCGGCGACGAAGGAAATCCGCGCCAACAGCGCCTACAGTGAGTCCGGCATGCCTGAGGCGCAAGATTCGGGTCACGGCAATCTTCAACCTAGAATCCTCCGGCGCCAAGCTACTCCAATCGTTGCCGCGCACTATGGGATTTTGGCACTGGGCAGTGAAGGGCTGCGGGTTCTCCTCAATAATCCAACACCAATCGGCTCTCCACTCCTCCGACTTGCTACGGAGCTCTCCTTCCAGATATGCTTCTTTCTTGCCGATCCTGGAGATCCAAGGAATCCCTCCGGCAAGCGGCTCTCCTCTCTCAACGCGGGGCATGAAGAAGTGGCGGAAGAGGGCTACATTTGGGTGGACTCCGACAAAGTTTTCGCAAAGGTGTCTGAAAACTGCCATGGTCGACATCGCTGGGGTGAAATCAAGGAGGCGGAGACCGTAGGTGTTCATGATGTCACAAAGAATTGGAAAAGGCGGCAGAGCCCGCAGAGAAGAAGAGCGCGAAGAAGGATACCCGACGAAACCTTCTCGGATGCGGTGGCGGAGATCACACTGCATGCTGGTGTGCGCCGCGTCTCCGTCGACCGTAAGAGGTAGTACCCTCCGCAGCTCCTTTGCGCCGGCGGGGGGTCAAGGTGGCCCGCTCCTTCAGCAGCGCCATGAGCCGCTGCGCCTCGGCGACTTCACGCCTTTCCCTTGTCGGCTTTGGAGCCATGGGGAGGTGATGGAGGAGTCCGACGGCGTTGATAGCGCCGGTGGCAATGGGGGGCGGAGCGTCGCTCTCTTCGGACTTGAGGAGAAGGGGGGAGCGGCGGTGGTTTTTGAGATGTGACAGCAATGGCAAGGTGGGCGTCTTGCCCTGTTTCCCCTTATAAGGAGGAGAGGGGCGGACGCCCGCTTTTCCATTAAAGAAACCCCACGATCTCTCCCCACGACGCCGCAGTCGACGCGTGCTGTTCATGGGAGACGTGGTGGGTCCGGAGCGAGTAACGGCGTGATCTAGGCCGCGCGTGCCCGCGCACTGTTTTGGGCCTGGCCCAACAGAGCTCGGCGCCGTGTGTGGCCCAGGCCCAGGGGCTCCTGTCGGTGTACTAGAGTAGGAGTACCCTAGTATCCCGAACTCGTGCACGGGCAGGGGCAGCACCCCGCGGCAAGGCTTGCCTAGTGACCGCCAAGGTCCTCCGCGGCTCCTTTGGAGCCATTCAAGAGCAAAGTATTCAAGGCCCCGGCAAGAGGAGCTTGCCGGGAAGGCCACTCAAGGCACGCAGAAGACAAGACCCCGGCAAGAGGAGCTTGCCGGGAAGGCTTGGTGAGCGACAAGCTCCCGAGCGCGACAAGGATTCAGTCGTGGCAAGGTGCTTGCCGCGGCAGGCAACCTCTCTTCATCTCCGCTCCAGCTCATCCACCAACGTGTCGCCATGGAGCCACTCCAGGCGTGCGTGTCAAGAGGCTGTGCAGCCAGCGGAGAGCAGCGATAAGCGGCGCTGACAGGGGTGCCATCGTGGCGAGCGGTGGCGCCCCTAACGGTCCTTTCAGCCTTTGTTTAGGCGACATGGACGGGCATTTATTGCTCTTGTCCCTTGCCGTCAGAGTTAGGTAGAGTACACTGTACAAGTCGGTGTACCAACTACCGTTTTTCCATTTGTACCCTCATCTACGTTGCCACCTGTCGGAGACCCCTTGAGCCTATAAAAGGAGGCCCATGTGCAACGTAGAAAGGGTTCGGCTCAGTTAGGATTCGACTCATTCGAGACCAGAGACACTCAAGCTAGGTTTTGTAGCCCTCATTGCTCCCTAGCAAGAACACAATACAATCAACCAAGCAGCAGTAGGAGTATTATCTCTCCGAGAGCTCGGCTGGGTAAAACTGCTCGTGTGCATCGCCTCGATCTGCTCTTCGTGCAATCTCCGCCCCCCTCCGAACCAAAAGGGACTCGGTCCGCCAGGTCCCATAGGTGTTCGTGGGTCACGATCAGCTTCCCCGACAGGAGTACCTGCATTTCCTGTGCTCATATATTACAAAATCATACGGAGTAGAATCTAATTTTGTTTGCCATGCAATGTTGTAGAGCTATCATATGTCTCTTGTCATTTATTTTTCATCCACCTGCTATCTTCTACTTTTATAGTGCATTAGTTCTGCACACACTTCACCCATACTCTCACTATTGTGTTTTTATGCAAGGGTATTTCAGAGTCTGCCTCGAGAGAAGCAAAAAAGAAAAGAGACAAGTCGTGCCAGCTTTCTACGCGGCTAGGCACGGCACGTTACATCGCTATAAAGGGTGCAGTGTCAGCAGACGGAGACGGTAAACATAGCTCTGGAGTTGATGACCTCGCTCGCAATGAACCACCATCCCAGGTGCTTGCTTTAACTTCGCGGTGTCATATGTGGTTGCATGTTCCATATGGTGTCTAGCTTGTATTCGAAAGGCCGAAGTATGTCTTTATTAAGATAAGGAAAGATATTTTTTACATGAACCACCATCACGTGAGCACTAGAAGACAAATAGCTAGTCAGGGCACTGGCCGAGCTAGTGACAAGCCCAGCAAAGACATGCATCACCTGGAAGCCAACTAAAAAGCCGCGATGGTGGCGAAGCAGCCCGCCTCCCACCAGGCTCTCAGGTCCTAGATTATCATGTTCACTACTCCAGCCGGATGTCTAGCTTGTATTGCTTCCAATTTGGTTAAATTGCATCTTCTTAGCTTACACATTATACCTTTGAATATGACATGCCTTTCTGTTTTTGGTACATACTAGTACATCTGTGAATTAACCATGTTCTTACATCAAACTAATGTTCTTGTGTATCCCTCATCAATCACTTATGAAAAGGCAGGCAGGCAAGGGGACTACTCATTTAAAGAATGCAGTGTCAACCTCCCAACATGATTCTCAAGAAGCAGAAATGCTAGATGAAGATAGTGAACGTAGCTCTGTAGTTGATTACAGCATTTCCCCTACACTAGCATCGCAGGTGCTTGCTCTAACTTGGCAGCATGATATGTGGTTGCATGTTGCATATGGTGTCTAGATTGTAATTCTTCCAATCTGGTTAAACTGCATGTGCTAGTCTGCTTAGCTTATGTTATGGGACGGAGGGAGTACATTATACCTGTTAATGTGACATGCCTTCCTGTATTTAGTACATAGTACATCTGTCTATTAAGCATGTCCTTACATAAAACTATTGTTTTTTTGTATCCCGCATCAATCAATATGATGAGACACCTTTAGTATATGCAGTGCGATATTAGTTGCATCTTTCATATGATTTATAGCATGCGCTGCTTCTAATTTGTTGAAATTCCATTTATGATGGGACGCTTTTAACTTGGCAGAGTCATATTAGTTGCATCTTTCATGTGGTGTCTATCTTGCATTGTTTCTTATTTGCTGGAATGGTTTCTGCTTAGTTTACACAAACAGTTGTGAACATGCCATGCCGTCCTGTTTTTCGTACATATTCCATCCTGGTATCATGTGTTTGCCTTACATCAAAGTAGTGATTGTCAGTATCATGCATGAATGAGTTATGAAGAGATAATTTTATTGCTTTTTCTTGTCGGTTTTACATGACAATTCAAAATCAATAAAGCAGAAGGAAGTTAGCAAGGCAGCGGCTAAAGGTGCTCCTTCCGAACGGAGGGCCTCTGAGCTCTACTCCTCCACACCCCCAAGATGATTTCCAAGACAACACATGCATAGACACTCAACGAAGCTGTGTTTATGATGAGCACGTCTCCCTAGTGCAGCATCACCGGTGCTCCCTCTAACTTGGCAATCTGTTATATGTGGTTGCATGTTATGTGTGATGTCTAGCTTGTATTGCTTCTAATTTTGTTGAATTCCATCTGCTTACTTTACACATTATACTTGAATAAGACATGTGTTCTGTTTCCGAACATACAATGTCATCTATCACACCATGTTCTTACATCAAATTACTACTGTTGTGTAACCTGCAACAATCACTTATCATAAGACATGTTTGACTTCAGAGTGTGATATAGGTTACATATCACATTCTTTTCTAGCTTGTACTACTAATTTGTTGAAATGGCACTTATGACGAGACAGTTTTAACTTGGTAGAGTGATATTCGTTGCATCTTTCATATGGTGTCTAGCTTTCATTGCTTCTAATTTGTTGAAATGCCTTCTGCTTAGTTTACACATCATAAGATGTGAATATGCAATGCTGTGAATATGCAATGGCACTAATGACGAGAGACCTCTAACATGGTAGTGTGATGTTGTTTGCATCTTGCATATGATTTATTTCTTGTACTGCTTCACATTTGTTTAAACGCCATTTATGATGAGACACTATTAACATGGCAGAGTGATATTTGTAGCATCTTTCATATGGTGTCTACCTTCCATTGCATTACTTCTAATTTGGTGAAATGGCTTCTTCTTAGTTTACAAATCATAGTTCTGGTTATCTCTTCCGTCCTGTTTTTCATACATATTACATCCTCCTATCATGTGGTTGTCTAACATCAAAGTTCAGTTTGTCTGCATCACACATCAATTTGTTCAAGAACTAAATTGTTATTCGCTTTTCTTGTCGGCTTGACTTAACATGGCACGAGAGAAAGAGGAAGAAACACGAGAATGGCAGGGAATGAGAAGCGGATGAATCCTGCAGATTCTGCTTTGGTAATCGATGGTGCAATAGAAGGTCAAAGTCCAAAGGAAAATTCTACAAACACGGCATCCCATGCTACACGAGCTGCAAAAAACCAAACGAAACAAATAGCTGCCACCAAACAAGCAGAGACAGCCCTAGTTCTTGCAACACCTACCACAAGATTACCAGTTGCACGACTTATTCATCGCCAATCGAGCTAGCAGCACGTTCCCAAGCTCCCTTACCACCGACACTACTTCCCAAGCACTCTTGACACAAGACGAGTTGGCAATATCGATGAACCTTGTGAGCTTCAACAGCAAGAAGGTAGTTGCTTTGGAGTCAAGTTACTGATTCCATGCTTCATTATATGTAGTCTCACAGCTTGATGTACACTAACACTTCCTATGTTTGTTGTTGGACTAGCACCTAGGCGCAAGAGGAAACAAACATCGTGGATAATGCTCGATAGGTTAACTAAATCTAGAGGAAGAAGAATGGAGATCCGTTTTGAGGCAGGTTTAAAAGGCCACGTGATGCTCTGAGTCAGCCAAGTTAGTATCGAGGCAGCGGTTGCCGTTAGGTGTCATGTACGTATCCTCCCAACATGGATTCAAGACATGAATGACAAAGACGAAACCAGTTCAACACCTTCCTCGACCATTTATCTGTAAGTATGGTTATGTATGGAAACTAGTAATATCGTCTTGCTCATCCCATACTTTCTAGGTTGCTGATAATGAGACTCCCATAATTTTCAACAGATGAGGTTCAAGTTGGATAGCCAAGATGATGCAACCGGACAAGCTTGCACCCATGTTTTCAAGTCTGCTTTCTGCATGACAAGATGTCGGTATAACTTGAGGAAAACTCACTTTGAAGGCAAGGCTAACGTGAACTTTCCCAAACATCTCCATGGAAAGTATATTGATGAAGACCGAGGGGCCTTGTTAAACACTGGTCTGATCCAAAGTATCAGGTACATTATATATATGTGATCAGATCACATGTTGAAGTCCTATTTACGCATCTGCCACACAAATCTATCTTCTCGTAGGTGAACTGTTCAAAGAACAAGGCCAACCGTCATTTAAAGTGAAATTCAACAGACAGACGGGATCTCGTAGCTATATTGCACACTGAGGCTCTTGTAATTAGCTGTTATTTCACTCTTTTCGCTGTACCATATTATCGATCTATATTGACTTGTTCGAAATGCGCAGGAAAGCCCGCAAGGACCAAAAAGTACCTGAGCCAAATGCTGTGGAAATCTTCAAGGACTGTCACACCAGCAAGAACAAGGGCATGACTACACCACTCAAAGCCGTTGTTGTAAGTCCTTAATCCTCATGCCTTTTAACTACTACTTACTCGACTGCATGCCTTGAACTGCATGGTTTGCAGCCAATGTCTATTACTCTTTTCAATTTTATACACAATTGTCTTAGCGTATCAATGCACCTTACTAGGTTTAAAAGAGAGGAGTGATGTTCCTTTGATCTTGACCCGTAATCTAGTTCCGTCTGGACTTGCCCACACAACGTTACAATTGCTGTTTATCATTCTCGCTTGTTTTGTGATATGAATGATGTCATACTATGCTTACCGTATTATAAACTTTGTCTCTTTATCCTTAGCCCTCAATACAATGTGAAGAAATAGACAATACATTAGCGATGGTACATGGTCATATGTTTGGAACCTGGTTTTATTATGTACTTTGCAATAAAATACAACTAATATTTTACATGGGTTCACCGAATAAGTTCTCGATATAGACCAAAGCTATTTTGTTTGGTTTTGTTGCCTCCTTAATATCTTCTGCTCGGTACTACTAATGTAAAACCTCAACTTTTCAGCGAGCTATGGAAAAATGGTGGAACCGCCACCTTCGAAGGTGGCGAGGCAACTATAACCGCAATGTCGCTCTTGCTGCAGTGGGTCAAGACACATCCACTAACAATGGCCAAAAGCACGTTCTGCGTAATACTGGGTTGGTTGTTAAGGCAGTATCATCCAAACTGCCTCATGATCAAGATATGCAAGCTCAAAGCAATGTTGTATCTGCGCTCCAGACACAAGTCCATTCCCTAAAAAAGGCCCTTTGTGAAACAAGGAGAAACATTGCTCAATGTCGTCAAGATATGCATGGTTTTGAAACCAGACTATCAGACATTTGCTATGTTGTTCAGGAGCCTAGGGGAAATGAAGGCGAGGGTTATGGTGCTCCATCGGACAGTACTACATGAAAACGTAACAGCTAGGTCAAATGAACTGAGCTTCTGAACTTCTGGTGGTGCATTTATCTGCTAGACTGTTAAGTTTTATGCAAACCTTCCTTTTGTTATATAGTTGTAATTTGTTTTGGTGCGATACAAAATTTATTTTTAGTGTGCAGCCACTGGCTGAAGAAAACAGCAAGCCATTTTTGTATAGTGTAGGGTGATACGTCTCCAATATATCTACTTTTCCAAACACTTTTGCCCTTGTTTTGGACTCTAACTTGCATGATTTGAATGAAACTAACCCGGACTGATGCTGTTTTCAGCAGAACTGCCATGATGTTGTTTTATGTGTAGAAAAGAAAAGTTCTCAGAATGTCCTGGAAATCCACGGAGGCACTTTTTGGAATTTATAAGAATTTTTGGCGAAAGAATTAATGCCAGGGGGCCCACAGCCTGTCCACGAGACAGGGGGCGCCGCCCCCCTAGGGAGCGGCCTCCTATCTCGTGGGCCCCCTGGACCTCCTCCGACCTCAACTCCAACTCCATATATTCCGTCTCGGGGAGAAAAAAATTAGAGAGAAAGTTTCATCGCGTTTCACGACACGAGCCGCCGCCAAGCCCTAATCTCTCTCGAGGGCTGATCTGGAGTCCGCTCGGGCTCCGGAGAGGGGATTCGTCGCCATCGTCATCATCAACCATCCTCCATCACCAATTTCATGATGATCACCGCCGTGCGTGAGTAATTCCATCGTAGGCTTGCTGGACGGTGATGGGTTGGATGAGATTTACCATGTAATCAAGTTAGTTTTGTTAGGGTTTGATCCTAGTATCCACTATGTTACGAGATTGATGTTGCTTTGTGACTTTGCTATGCTTAATGCTTGTCACTAGGGCCCGAGTGCCATGATTTCAGATCTGAACCTATTATGTTTTCATGAATATATGTGTGTTCTTGATCCTATCTTGCAAGTCTATAGTCACCTATTATGTGTTATGATCCGACAACCCCGAAGTGACAATAATCGGGACACTTCTTGGTGATGACCGTAGTTTGAGGAGTTCATGTATTCACTATGTGTTAATGCTTTGGTCGGTTATCTATTAAAGGAGGCCTTAATATCCCTTAGTTTCGCTAGGACCCCGCTTCAACGGGAGGGTAGGACAAAAGATGTCATGCAAGTTCTTTTCCATAAGCACGTATGACTATTTACGGAATACATGCCTACATTACATTGATGAATTGGAGCTAGTTCATATCACCCTATGTTATAACTATTGCATGAGGAATCGCATCCGGCATAATTATCCATCATCGATCCATTGCCTACGAGCTTTTCACATATTGTTCTTCGCTTATTTACTTTTCCGTTACTCTTTGTTACAACTACTACAAAACCCAAAACATTTATCTTTACTTTTGCTACCGTTACTATTATTATCATACCACTTTTGCTACTAAACACTTTGCTGCAGATACTAAGTTATCCAGGTGTGGTTGAATTGACAACTCAGCTGCTAATACTCAAGAATATTCTTTGGCTCCCCTTGTGTCGAATCAATAAATTTGGGTTGAATACTCTACCCTCGAAAGTGTTGCGATCCCCTATACTTGTGGGTTATCAAGACTAATTTATGGCGCCGTTGCCAGGGAGCATAGCTCTATTCTCTGAGTCACTTGGGATTTATATCTGTTGATCACTATGAAGAATTTGAAAGACACTAAGACCAAGATTTTTCCCTCAACTACGAGGGGAGGTAAGGAACTGCCATCTAGCTCTGCACTAGATTCTCCTTCCGTTATTAGTAAGCTTGCGACACCTAAACCTGCTATGTTATTGATGATGCCACTTCTGATATGCATGATGAAACTACTTCTGTGCGTGATACTACTTTGCCATTAGGTGAATTTCTAGATGAACAACTTGCTAGAGTTAGGGGGAATGAAAATATTGAAGAACATATTATTGATGATAGTGATGATGAAGGTTCCCCCAATGATTATGTATTACCTGTTGTTCCTAAGGGTTATGTTATGAATGAAAAAGTTGCTATGGAAATCCTTGCTTGCAATGATAGAAATGATCTTAAGAAATTATTAGCTAAATGGAAGCAGCAGTCTCTTAATGCTAGAATGAAACCCGATCCTGCTTTTGCTACTTCACCTATCTCGTATATTGATAAGGATTATGAATTCTCTGTTGATCCCGATATTATTACTTTAGTTGAATCTGATCCTTTTATGGTCTTGAATCTGAAACTGTTGTGGCACATCTTACCAAGTTGAATGATATAGCCACCTTGTTTACTAATGATGAGAAGTCTTGCTATTTATATATCCTTAAGATATTTCGTTCTCATTAAAGGGTGATGCTAAGACTTGGTATAACTCTCTTGCTCCTGGTTGTGTGCGTAGTCCCGTGATATGATTTATTACTTCTCTGCTAAGTATTTCCTGCTCATAAGAAACAAGCTGCCTTATGGAAATATATAATTTTGTGCAAATCAAAGAAGAGAGTCTCCCACAAGCTTGGGGGAGGCTTCTCCGGTTACTTAATGCTTTGCCTGATCATCCTCTTAAGAAAAATGAAATACTTGATATCTCTTATAATGGACTAACTGATGCTTCCAAGGACTACTTGGATAGTTGTGTTGGTTGTGTTTTCAAGGAAAGAACAGTCGACGAAGCTGAAATACTATTGAATAATATGATGACTAATGAAAATAATTGGACTCTTCCCGAGCTAGTTCCTGAGGCAATTCCTGAACCAATTGAGCCAACTCCTGAGCCTATTCCTAAACCCACTCCGAAGAAGAGAGGTGTTTTATTTCTCAGTCCTGAAGATATGCAAGAGCCAAAGAAATCAATGAAAGAAAAAGGTATTAAAGCTGAAGATGTTAAGAATTTACCACCTATTGAAGAAATACATGGTCTTAATATACCACCTGAAGAACTACATTGTCTTGATAACCCGACACAGGTAGTAAAGGTAAATTCTCTCTATAGATATGATAAAGTTGAAATACCCTATACTAAATTTCATAGCCCATGCTTAGATGAATTTATGACTTTATGGCTAGACAAGAAAGTTTTAATGCTTATGTTGGTAGAGATTTAAAGAATAATGCTTTCGAGATAGGACGCGTAGGCGATAATCTGGCTAGAGTTAAAGATGAACTTCACCGCGTTAGCAAATATGCTTCTATGGTTGCTACTCAAGCTGAGCAAGTACTTAAAGCTCAGAATGAATTGCTTGATGAATTAAATAATAAAAATGACTTTGCTGTTAGAGTGGCTACTAGAACTGGTAGAATGACTCAGGAACCTTTGTATCCTGAAGGCCACCCTAAGAGAATTGAGCAAGATTCTCAGAGAAATAATTTAGAGGCACCTAGTTCTTCTAAAAAGAAGAAAAAGAAAAACGATAGAACTTTGCATGCTTCTAGTGAACCTATCAGTAGACACACCCGAGAATCCTAATGATATTTCTATTTCGATGTGAAACTCAATCAAAGATGAACATGAACCTAGTGATAATGTTAATGATAATGTTCATGTTGATGCTCAACCTAGCAAAGACAATGATGTAGAGATTGAACCTATTGTTGATCTTGATAACCCACAGTCAAAGAATCAACGTTATGATAAGAGAGATTTTGTTGCTAGGAAGCACGGTAAAGAAAGAGAACCATGGGTTCAGAAACCCATGCCCTTTCCTCCTAAACCATCCAAGTCAAAGGATGATGAGGATTTTGAGCGCTTTGCTGAATGATTAGACCTATTTTCTTACGTATGCGCTTAATTGATATGCTTAAAGTAAATCCGTATGCTAAGTATATGAAGGATATCATCACAAATAAAAGAAAGATACCGGAAGCTGAAATTTCCACCGTGCTTGCTAATTACACTTTTAAGGGTGGAATACCAAAGAAACTTGGAGATCCGGGTGTACCAACTATACCATGCTCTATTAAAAGAAATTATGTTAGAACTGCTTTATGTGATCTTGGAGCCGATGTTAGTGTTATGCCTCTCTCTTTATATCGTAGACTTGAATTGAATAAGTTGACACCTACCGAAATATCTTTGCAAATGGCCGATAAATCAACTGCTATACCTGTCGGTATTTGTGAGGATGTGCATGTTGTGGTTGCAAATGTCACTATCTTAACGGACTTTGTTATTCTTGATATTCCTGAGGACGATAGTATGTCTATTATCCTTGGTAGACCTTTTCTTAATACTGCAGGGGCTGTTATTGATTGCAACAAAGGCAATGTCACTTTTCATGTTAATGGTAATGAGCCTATGGTACACTTTCTGAGGAAACAATCTCAAGTTCATAGCATCAATTCTATTGAAAAAGTTCCAACTATCATTTTTGGAGGTTTTGAATTTCCTCTCCCTACTGTCAAGAAAAAGTATGATATTCTTATTGTTGGGGATTTTCATATCCCCGTTGAGGTAACTTAGTGTTATTCGAAATTTCTCTAGTTCCGTGTTATTCGGAATGAGTTTGTTAACAAGACTTGATCAACCTTGTTAGTGGGTTCATTTTGATGATCACGAGATGGATGAAACTAGAAGGCACAACCTTCTGTACCCTCTTTTTACTTTCTATTATTTAGAATGAATAAAGCAAAGATAGTATTATCCGTCTGTTTTCTGATTTATCCATGCATTAAATAATAGTCCGAAAATAAAAGTGCTCCAAATGCCCTGCAAACTTAGTATGATTTTTTCTGGAATATTTGAGGATTTTAGGCACTGAAAACACTGCAGGAAGGGCAAGCACCAGGCCACGAGAGAGGAGGGCGCCCCCCCCCCATAGGGCGCGCCCCCTGTCTCGTGGGCCCCTAGTGGCCCCCCTCCACTTATGCCAGCACCCACACACTTCATCTTCTACCCAAAAAAATCCCCATCCAGCTCAAGCACGAGTTCTAGCTCGTTTTGCTGCGATTTCCGATCTCTTAGCTCAAAGCTCCATTCGCAAAACTGCTTTGGGAGATTGTTGCTGGGTATGTGACTCCTCCATTGGTCCAATTAGTTTTTGTTCTAGTGCTTTATTCATTGAAAATTTTTGCTGCTTAGGTGACCATGTTCTTGAGCTTGCATGTTAAATTTTTGAGGTCCCAAGCAATTCCAATGCATGATATAGGCTCTAGGCACTTGTAGGAGTAGTTGCTATCAATCTTTTTTAGTTTTATTCACTTTTATTTTGAAGTTACTAAAATTTCAGAAATTTTCAGAAAATGTTAAGGAGGCTTTTTAAAGGCTCTTCTAGCCAAAGCTCTCAGGAAAAACAAGCCAAAGAGAAGGAAAAAGCCAAGTATAATCTTCCTCGCTTAGCGGAAGTACGGTCGTGCGAATGGCCATGTGAGGATTTCTTGAAAGAAGCCGGAATTCATGAAGACTTTTATGCTTTAATCGAGACTGCAGGCCTCACCCATTTCATCAACGACCGAATCGATCAGTATCTCTTACTCACCAATACTTCTGTGCAAAACTTTTATTATTATCCTAAGAAATCACCGCTGCGAGATCATTTCATTTATATGATGAATTCAAAGAAATGTCTTTACGTCATTTTTGTGCGGTATGTAGGATACCTTATGAGGGAGAATTAGATGAACCCCATCATGAAGATGTGGGTGTCTTTGTTAATACTATTTCTGTAGAGGAGCCAAAGAAGGGCTCCGAGGCGAAGGTCTCTAGCATACACTTTCATGTTTTACGCTACTTTGCCATATTTGCTAGTAGATTCTTGATTGGTCGTGGAAATAGTGGAAATTTGAGCGTTCCAGATATTATTATTCTTCAACATGCTTTGCTAGGAGACAATACTTTTAGTATGGGTGCCGTCGTTGCTAAACGGCTAGCCTTGAATCATACAAAAGGCCCCATATTTGGAGGTATCTATGCTTCACGTCTTGCTGAACATTTTCAGATACCCATTAGGCACCATGAGGAGGAGGAGACAAAATTACCTCCTCACATTTTAGATTACAAGAGCATGGTAGCACACAAATTTATTGTTGACTACAAAGAGAAGATGCTCTTGTATAAACTTAGATTCAATAAGAAACACTTTGAGATTATTATTTTGCCTGCACCTTTGTTGTTTGATTTGCTTGCAGAAAATTTTCTTGTCACACCGGAAGCGGTGAACAATCATCGAGCTCAAGCTTTTACTCCGAACCTGAACTGAGCGGAACCTGAACTGGACCCTTATCGTGCATCATCATCCGTGGGATCCGGAGATGACCAGCCAATGGTATCCTGATTACACCTCCCATTACACCGGGGAGAGTAGCGGCGGTCCTTGGTATTAGACCAACTTAGGCCAAAAGCCTAAGCTTGGGGGAGTACGTATTTCTCACCGACTTTACATTCATGTTCACACACTAGTCGTCGGTGCTCATACTCTTTCATTGTATTATCCATGCTAGCTTAATTTTCTTTTTCTAGTTTTCTTCTTGTGTGTATGATAAACCTTAAGAAAAACCAAAAAAATTAGTTAGTTTAATTTCCATGCTGGTAGTAGAAATTAAAATGAAAATCCAAAAAGATTTTTCATTCTTCTTTTACTTGTTGGGAGCTTTCCCGTGTAAATAGTTTTATTTTTCCTTTCTTTCCTTTGGGGGTCGAGAAGACTATATTGAAAATGTTTAGTGGCTCTCATATGCATGATTGTTTATTTAACTTAGAGCCCATATTACTTGTCTTCTCTCTTGAGTTGAATGCTTGCAGATTCCAGCTTAGTCCAATGCACGTGCACTCTTATTATTATACACATCGTTCGGTCGTGCGAGTGAAAGGCAATAATGACGATATATTATGGACTTATTGAGATGAGAAAAGCTGGTATGAACTCGACCTCTTGTTTTTGTAAATATGATGAGTTGATCGTTCCTGAGTCGGCTATTATGAAGTAAACATATTTGCAATGACATTTAGAGATTATAGTTGCTTGTGCCATGCTTGATTAGCTATGAGTTATAATGGTTTACCTTGCGTGCCAACATGCTATTAGAATGATTATGATGTGGTATGATGGGATGGTATCCTCCTTTGAATGAATTGAGTGACTCGACTTGGCACATGTTCACACATGTAGTTGAATCAAATCAACATAGCCTTCATGATATTTATGTTCATGGTGGATTATATCCTACTCATGCTTTTTCTCGGTGTGAATTAATTTTAATGCATGTTTACGACTGTTGTCGCTCTCTCAGTTGGTCGCTTCCCATTCTTTTGCTAGCCTTCACTTGTACTAAGCGGGAATACTGCTTGTGCATCCAAACTCCTTAAACCCCAAAGTTTTTTTTTGACTATTTACTGCAAGGCAACAGCCTCACAGACCTTTATTAAATAAAAGAATATTGGTTACAACTATACAAATTTACAAGAAAGGAGAAAAAAACTTACAAAAGGGACTATGTAAGGTCAGCTATCCAGGAAACAAAACTATCCTTATATTTACATCTAATCCTATGAGACAGGAGAGAGATGTCATGTATAAAGCTTCTTCTCCAAGCTCTAAATGATGGTTGCTCATTCCTGAAGATTTTCCCATTCCTTTGTATCCAAATGTTCCAGGTAGCAGTGAAAACCACCTCAGAGAAGAAAGGGTGTCCAAAATCCTTCCTTGCTACCTGTGCCATGTCATATGTGGTTTGGTTTGGTTGTGCAGACCATGAAATTCCAAGATAGTTCCAAACTCTTTGGCTATAATTGCAGGTAAAGAAAAGGTGAGCCCGATCCTCATGTTGAGCAAGATTGCAAAGCACACAAGTATCATCCTGAATGATCCAGTGCCTCCGTTGCATCATATCTCTGGTGTTCAAACGATCCATTAACAGTAGCCAACCAAAGACTTTGATCTTTAGCGTGCATGCACTCTTCCAAATCCACTTGAAAATACGATCAACCACCAGATGTGAGAAGCAAAAATCATAGTATATCTTTGCCGTAATCACCAGATTTGGAAGGCCATTTCAAACGCCCTGATCTCACCATTTAAACCGATCGATGATAGAATAGCTTGTAGATGTGTGAGCTCAGAAAAGGCCTCCTGCGATAGAGGCAGATGAAAGTGTTCCAAGATGTCAGGCCGCACCAAGAACTCTTGAACTGTGATTGCACTGTCCACAGCAAAGGAGTGGAGCCTTGGGAAAGATTCCTGCAACAAGACAACATGATTTCCCAGCTGCCAACGATCAAGCCAAAAAAGAACCGTATCACCAGCATAAACTTGAGGAACTGCTAGGTTGGAGAACTTCGGGAATAACCGCATAATATCCCGCCACCAAAAGGAACCACAGGCCCTGGTGCTTTGGGGTGGTGATGAAGCATAATAGGTGTCCCAGATTAGTGATACCCAAGGCACGTCCACTTTGTTGAAAAACTTGAAAAGATGCTTAATAAGTAAGGCTTCATTTTGGATAGACAAGCTGAGAACACCCAAACCTCCAAAATCCTTAGGACGACAGACTAGATCCCAAGCAGCCAAAGATTGGCGAGGATATCCGTGTTACCCTCCATAGGCACCGCCTCATGATCCTCTCAAGTTGCTGAATAATGCCTTTTGGAAGAGATAAAGTGCACAGAAAATAAATTGGCATGGAGCACAACACGGATCGAGCAAGTTGCAGCCGCATCCTTGGTTAAGCAAACATGAAGAAGCAGATAAACGGCGCCGATTCGATCCACCAGAGGCATCACTCATAGATGGAGGGCCTAGAAGTTCCCATGGGTAGACCAAGATACGTGAAAGGCATCGTGCCAACGTCACAACCCAGCAAAGAGGCCACTCGAGTACCTTCTTCATCAGCCATGTTAATGGGAATGAGAGAAGATTTGCTAAAATTAACTCGCAAGCCAGTTGAATCCGCAAAGGTTGCCAAGATCTCCTTGAAAGCAATGAGCTGAGCATCAACCGCAGCAAGTACAATCAAAGTGTCGCCGGCGTCTTGTACTATAGGGTAATCATTGGAGGTGGTTGGGATTGGCGGAGAAAGGATGTTCTGGAACACATCTCATTGACAACGATCGTAATAAATCCACTGCAATCACAAAAAGTAACGGTGATAGAGGGTCACCTTGGCGCACACCGATCTACAAACAAAATGCTTCCACAGCACGCCGTTGAGGAGCATCAAGAAGATCCGTTGATGTAATTGAATTGATCCACCCAGTCCACCGAATCGAAACCCTTCGTTGCAGGATTTTGAGGATTAGCTCATGCTCAATTGTATCAAAGGCTTTCGTAAAATCCAGTTTAAGTAGAACGATAGGTCGTTTGGAGGCTTTGCATTGATGTATATACTCAAAACACCAGGCTAAGCAGTCTTGGATGGAACGACACCGAAGAAAACCATATTGATTGCGGTGGATGCAACGCAGAATCACCTGCTGAAGACAGTTAGCAAGCAGCTTTGTCAAAAACTTCAAGCATGTGTTGGTCAAGGAGATTGGCCGGAAATCTCCGACAACTTCAGGGCTTAACTTCTTTGGTATAAGGGTTATTAATGAGCTATTTATGCATTCCAAATTACATTTCCCCTCATAGAACTCCTTGACAAGTTGCATGAAATCCTCCTTAAGAATAGGCCAACATCTCTTTAAAAACAACCCAGAGAAGCCGTCAGGACCGGGGGCACGATCAGGTGGCATGTTCTTAATGACAGCATCAACCTCGGAATCAGTGAAGGGCTGGGACATATCCTGAAGTCCATCAACTCTTGCAATTAATGTGTCCAAATCAAAGCCCATGCGGATTCCTTTAGCATTACCCATTCTTTGATTAAAATCTGACCAAAACATGGTGGCAAGCTGTTGATGTTCCGAAACCACATCACCATCGTAATTCCCGAGATGAGATGGTGTTTCTCCTATACCTTTCCGTGGCTATGGCATGAAAAAATTTGGAATTTTCCTCACCAACTTTAATGTTACGTATGGTACAACGCTGCTTCCAATAAATATACTGCCAATGAAGAATATCTTCCAGATGCAATTTCACAATCCTCCTGAAATTAAATTCAGGCCTAGATAAATTCTGATCTCCTCCGTGCCATCGAAATAAAGAATGACCTTGTTGCAATCAAGAATTAGAGCCTTAACTGCTGATGACTCATGTGCCATTTCTTGAGAGCAAACCTTAGCGATTTGAATTTATAAGAAATATTTAGGGCAGCCGAAGTTCTTGCAACAGGTTTGTTCCAAACATGTGCCACACAATCAAAGAAACCAGCAAATCAATCCAATAGTTCTCAAAGCGAAAGATTTTGGCTTTAGGAATGATCAGAGTAATCGAGACGCGACACATGGGACATGATCAGAAGCCGTGCGAGCCAGGGGCAGAACAAGCGTATTAGGATGGTCAATGGTCCATGCAATCTGAAGTAAAAACCAGTCGATCTGTTCCAAAGAATGGATTAGTTTGCATATTTGACCAAGTAAACTGTCGCCCTTTAATTGAAGCTCAATGAGGCCCGTGCCCAATTATTTCATTGAATGAAAAATATCGCTGACATTACCCCTGTGCAGATTTCTTTCTCCAACGAACGCATGAAATTGAAATCCCCAACAACAACCAATTATCATCACAGTTAATATCAAGATTATATAACCATTGCACTAAATCATCCCGGTCGGCCCTGGCAGGACCATATAACGACACAAGAGTCCAAATTTCAAGTATGCTTGGATTGGAATTCAATAATGATACCAAAATGCCTTGCCTCAATTAGTTTTCCTTCAAAGAAAGAAGAATTCCATATAACGATCATGCCACCAAGCACCATCCGAAGGTACATAGGAGAAGTTATCAAACGACGTGGACAAAACTTCCTAATGAACCTATGATCAATGTGCATGCATTTCGTTTCTTGCAGCGCATACAACCGAACAACCACTTTCATCAATCTTCAGTTTAACTGCTAATTGCCGTGCTTCAGAATTAAGACCACGCACGTTCCAACATAACACCTTCCAATCTCTAAATCATGTCTCGATTCATTACAAGCCAAAATAAAAGCGTATAAAAAGTAGATCATGCAATGACCTACACCGACCCACGACACAGAAGGAAATATCCTAAACATGAAACAGAAGAATGATAGATGGCGCTTGTAAAGGTACACCATAAACCCATATGCCATCGAGAGGATCTAAACATCAGAATCCTTGCTGCTGGTGGATGTAGAAGGACCAGCCTCAAGCTTGTCCTTGGAGATCTTCTCTGGCGCAATTCTCAGACGTGCTCCAATTCGCTGAAGATCAGAAATTGGTGTTGGCGGAGGCACAGACCTTCTTTCCTCCGGCTTGGTTGAGCCTGTTCGACGCTTCTTGAAAGAGGACTGATCCTTGCCTTGCTTGAGGCTTGTGCTTGGAGCTTTATGATAGCCATCCCGTAATGCACTTAGACGTGCACTGCGGCGCACCTCAGAGTCCACCACAGCCTTAGAACCCTTGGCAGATTTTGGCTTACGGCCACGTTTGGCCCTAACTGTTGGCATGGCAGAGAACTCAAAGGACTCACTGACAGGCTCAGAGATGTCATCAAAGCCATCAAAACATAACGCCCGAGCAATGTGCCTTTTAACTGGAAGAACCCGACGAGGAAAGCATGCGGTTGGATCAGGTGCAGGCAACAAAGAGAAGCTGACATCATTCCCATCAAAGCAGATATTCTAGGCACTCTTGGACTGAAGCAGAGAACACAGATTCATCTTGAACACATACTTTGGAATCTCAGCAGAAAAAATAGCTGGCATGAACTTGCAGAACGAACGCTTCCACTGCATCGTTGGCGGAATGACAGGGCCAAAAACAGTAAGGACTTGGCCAACATGGAGAGGAGGCTGCAGCGGGGCACCGTGGATGCTGCATAATCACTAAGTTCTCTTGGGGCTGCTGATCATTAATGTAATCGCTTGACACCTGCATGACAATAGATTCCGTGACGATTCTCAAGAACTTGGTTTTCCTCAACAATCTCCTGATGCACATTAAGGTTATCATGCTGAACCTCCTGCTGTTGTGGCGCATGCTCCTGTGGAGGAGGTGGCAGCTCATCCCAACCAATCTCAGGAAACTCCGGCATAACCCAATTATGGTTATTAAACTGCAGATGTCCAGGGAGCGGATGAGGGTTGCCATCAAAGGGCATGGGATCCTCGTCCGGAGGCAAGATGTCGGCAAAATCAGCAGAGAAGATGTAAATCGGAGCAGACCATGAAATGCGAGAACCACCAAAATCAGCAAACTCTCGATATACCACATCACGCGGCACCAATGTCGTTGCCGGGAAAGAAACGTACGCTAGGGTACGAACAAGTAACGGATCATCCTGATGCCAGTGATGGAAACGGCCAAAGGTACTAATAGCATCGGCAATATACTGAGTACGCCGATAATCCAGAGGAATTCCAACTATCATAACCCAACCCCTCCGAAAACCCTGAACAGCTCTGAAGTTAATTCCTTCATCATGCGGCACAAATCTAACAAATATGTCGTTATCCAGCTCAAAGGGTGGGTGATCAATTAGGGCCTGCCTAGCAACCGAGCTACGGAAACGGAAGAGACCCACACCTTGGATCCATGGTTGAGCATCAAGGACGGCGCGACCAAGAGTGTTAACAACAAAATCACTAACCATGTTTCTCAAGATAACAACTTCTTCAGGCAGAGGAGCTGGCTCGACGATGGCAATAGCGTATTCCTCGTGCTGACGATCCGGAGCCACAGCTGGAGAGAAGAAAGTGCGCGGTAGCCGCCTCGGACCACCATCAATAATCTCAAACCCCGGCGGCACAAATGGCATGGGGTCAAGGGCAAAGGTAGCCATAGCAGAGAGGGCGGCCTCAGAAGGTGGCGGCGGTAGAGCCGCAGCAGATGGTGGAGCGGCTAAGCAGGTCGATGGTGGCGATGTAGGTGGTGGTGGTGTGGAAGGGGGTGGCTCAGCAGGCAATGGCGGAGACGATGATGGTGTTGCAGGCGCGATGGGACTTGGCAGAGACCCCGCGTGGCTAGAGTCGAGGGAAACCGAGGCGTCAGGCGAGGAAATCTCAGTTGACCGTCCCGGGTAAGTTGGATTCACCCGCAGGACCCACTTGTAAGTCGGGGAATGCGTAACGTCCGAGCATCCTTTCGCACGATGGCCAAGGCGAAAGCATTTGCGGCATCGAATAGGACTGGTGCACGAATTAGTGTAATGTAGCATCGATAAACAATTCTGACATTTCCAAACCTTGAACACCATATCATCAATGAGATCATTAAATTGAGCAGCCTCCTCCGAAATAACCGGATTATGTTTCTCCATAACACCCGTGGAAGAAATCTTAACTGCAGCAGCAGAAAAATCTAAAGCAGAAAAATCTTAAACCCCAAAGTTGTTCCATATGAGTCCACTATACCTTCCTACATGCGGTATTTACCTGCCGTTCCAAGTAAATTTGTATGTGCCAAACTCCAAACCTTCAAATGAAATTCTGTTTTGTATGCTCGAGCAGCTCATGTTTCAACTAGGGCTGCCTATATCTTCCATGCTAGGTGGGTTATTCTCAAGAGGAGTGGACTCCGCTCCTCATTCACGAGAAAGGGCCGGTAACCGGGATGCCCGGTCCCATGATCTAAAAGATCAAAGCAAATCAAAATAATTAAACAAAACTCCCCTAGGGCTGTTGTATGTTGGAGGCACTCGTTATTTCGAGCAAGCCATAGATTGATGCTTGTTGGTGGTTGGGGGAGTATAAACCTCTACCATTCTGTTTGGGAACTGCCTATAATGCATGTAGTATGGAAGATACAGCCATCTCATAGTTGTTGTGTTGACAGCGAAAGTATGCCTAGATGGCTTCTTCTCTCTCTTTGATTCTCAATACCATGTTCTCCTCGATGTTGTTGGAGATCTATTCGATGTAATACTTTTTTGCGGTGTGTTTGCCGAGATCCGATGAATTGTGGATTTATGATCAGCTTATCTATTAATATTATTTGAATCTTCTCTGAATTCCTTTATGCATGATTTGATATCTTTGTAATTCTCTTCGAACTATCGGTTTTTTTTGGCCAACTAGATTGGTTTTTCTTGCAATGGGAGAAATGGTTAGCTTGGGTTCAATCTTGCGGTGTCCTTTCCCAGTGACAGGAGGGGTAGCAAGGCACGTATTGTATTGTTGCCATCGAGGATAAAAAGATGGGGTTTTCATCATATTGCTTGAGTTAATTCCTCTACATCATGTCATCTTACTTAATGCGTTACTCTGTTCTTTATGAACTTAATACTCTAGATGCATGCTGGATAGCAGTCGATGTGTGGAGTAATAGTAGTAGATGCAGAATCGTTTCGACTACTTGACATGGACGTGATGCCTATATTCATGATCATCGCCTTATATATCGTCATAACTTTGCGCTTTTCTATCAATTTCTCGGCAGTAATTTGTTCACCCACCGTATTATTTTCTATCTTGAGAGAAGCCTCTAGTAAAACCTATGGCCCCCGGGTCTATTTTCCATCATATTTGCAATCTTTTACTTTCCGATCTATAAACCAAAAATACCAAAAATATTTATTTTATCATTTATCTATCTATATCAGATCTCACTTTTGCAAGTAACCGTGAAGGGATTGACAACCCCTTGATCATATTGGGTGCAAGTTGTTTGATTGTTTGTGCAGGTATTCGGTGATTTGTGCATTGTCTCGTACTGGATTGATACCTTGGTTCTCAAACTGAGGGAAATACTTATCTCTACTTTGTTGCATCACCCTTTTCTCTTCAAGGGAAAAACCAACGCAAGCTCAAGAAGTAGCGCTGCCTTTTCCTGCCAAGATAGTGTGTTTCACACATCCTTGTAAATTTTCTTGAAAACCTCCACCGTGGGGATGACCCGCTCAACCCGGGGGCTCGGGGGCTGACCGGCTTGGCCACAACCCGCCGTCCTCCTTCGCACATCCCGGCGTGTTCAGGTAGCCGAGGCCCACCACTTCGTCCTACGCCACAGTTGGGCTTCGGCTGTAGGCCGGCAAGAACTGCAGGCTAAAGGACCAACACGTCGTGAAACACTAAGTTGGGTCTGCCGGATTGGCCAACCCGGCCTCACCGCACTAAGTTGCCGCACGACCGGCTGCTCGCCAGCCGGCCTAGTGGGTGTTTCACTCGCGCTCAACGTTCGAAGGGACAAAGTACTACACGCTCCTTCCAAGGACTGAACTCCTTGTCGCAAACCGGAACCCGGCTGTTCGACTCGCGGGGGGGAGGTCCACGGAAGGTTCAAGCAAGGAAAACGGCCTAGAAAACAAAGAGCAAAAGCGAAAACATTCGCGAAAATATTTAAATTACAATAATATGGGCCCAAGGCCAGAGTTCATTACATTCACCAATATCCCAGTGGGTGGGTGGACCTGCTACTTAACAAAAGAGTGGAAAAGATAAACAGGATCGCTTCAGACGGCTCCCGTGTCGGGTTGCGCAGCCGTCGGCTCTTCCTCATTGGCCTCCGGGTTCACCGAGGTGCCGGTATTAGCCAACCCGGCGCCATCATCCGCGTAAGGGATTGACTCCTCGGAGCTGCCCAACGAGTCGTCCAACAACAGGACAAAGTCGTCAGGTGGCACTGCTACTTCTTGAGCTTGTGTTGGTTTTTCCCTTGAAGAGGAAAGGGTGATGCAGCAAAGTAGAGATAAGTATTTCCCTCAGTTTGAGAAACAAGGTATCAAGCCAGTAGGAGACAACACACAAATCACCGAATACCTGCACAAACAATCAAACAACTTGCACTTAACGCGATAAAGGGGTTGTCAATCCCTTCACGGTTACTTGCAAAAGTGAGATCTGATAGAGATAAATGAAAATAAACAAACAGTAAAGTAAATATTTTTGGTATTTTTAGTTTATAGATTGGAAGGTAAAAGGTTGCAAAATAGTAGATCGGAAACTTATATGATGGAAAATAGACCCGGGGGCCATAAGTTTCACTAGAGGCTTCTCTCAAGATAGAAAATAATACGGTGGGTGAAAAAATTACTGCCGAGCAATTGATAGAAAAGCACAAAGTTATGACGATATCTAAGGCAATGATCATGAATATAGGCATCACGTCCATGTCAAGTAGACCAAAACGATTCTGCAGCTACTACTATTACTCCACACAACGACCGCTATCCAGCATGCATCTAGAGTATTAAGTTCATAAAGAACGGAGTAACGCATTAAGTAAGATGACATGATGTAGAGGAATTAACTCAAGCAGTATGATGAAAACCCCATCTTTTTATCCACAATGGCAACAATACAATTTGTGCCTTGTTGCCCCTACTGTCACTGGGAAAGGACACCGCAAGATTAAACCCAAAGCTAAGCACTTCTCCCATTGCAAGAAAACCCAATCTAGTTGGCCAAACCAAACCGCTAGTTCAAAGAGATTTACAAAGATATCAAATCATGCATAAAAGAATTAAGAGAAGATTCAAATAATGTTCACAGATAAGCTGATCATAAATCCACAATTCATCGGATCTCGGCAAACACACCGCAAAAAAGTATTACATCGAATAGATCTCCAAGAACATCAAGGAGAACATGGTATTCAGAATCAAAGAGAGAGATAAGCCATCTAGCTACTAGCTATGGACCCGTAGGTCTGTGGTAAACTACTCACGCTTCATCGGAAGGGCAATAGAGTTGATGTAGAAGCCCTCCGTGATCGAATCCCCCTCCGGCAGGGTGTCAGAAAAGGTCCCTATATGGGATCTCACGACTACAGAAGGTTGCGGCCGTGGAAAAGTGTTTTCGTGGATGCCTCTGGTGGTTTGGAGATATATGGGAATATATAGGCAAAATAATTAGGTCAAGAGGTGCACGAGGGGCCCACAAGGGTGGGGGCGCGCCCTCCATCCTTGTGGCCGACTCGTGGCTCCTCCGACTTCATCTCCAAGTCTCTTGGTTGTCTTCTGGTCCAAGAAAAATCATCGCGAAAGTTTTATTCTGTTTGGACTCCGTTTGGTATTCCTTTTTTGCGGAACTCAAAAACAGGGGAAAACAGGTAGTGGCACTGGGCTCTAGGTTAATAGGTTAGTCCCAAAAAATATAAAATAGCATATTAATGCATATAAAACATCCAAAACAGAAAATATAATAGCATGGAACAATAAAAAATTATAGATACGTTGGAGAAGTATCAGGCACCACCCCGCCATCGTCGGTTAGCTCTACCTGGAACTCGTCATGTAGCGCAAACGAGGCCAGGCAGCTGGCCCTGGCGGCGATCCGGCCCGCCTCCGCCTGCAGCTGGGGCTCCGGGCCGACTCGTTGGGCCACCAGCTGGTCCAGAGCCAGGTCCAGGTACCAGGACATGATGAACCTTAGCGCCACATCAGCGCTAGCAAGGGAAGCAGAGGTGCGCCACGCGATATGTCACCGCCCGGCTTCCAGCTCTGCGCCACCAAGATGAAGTTGTTCGCGAACGGTGCGAGCTAGAGGGTCATTGTCATCCCGTGTCGCCTTCGATACACGCCATCTGCTCGCCCAAGACCTGCAGGCGGGCCTCGGCAGCCTGCATCATCTCCGAGAAGCTCCAGACGATGTTTGGGTCAAGCCCAGCGCCTGGGTTCCCCTGGGGCGACCGTTGGACACGAACGGCCTCTTCCGGCATCCCTTGTGTCTCCGGAAACTGCCATGTCAAGAAGAAAAGCAGGACAGTTAACAGCAAAAAAGCAAAGCCGGCTTCACAACCCGGCAAAGTCAACAAAGAAGCACTTACTGGCGAAGGCCTCGTCCAGGTGTTGCACTTCAAGCAACATACCGTGCCGCTCCAAGTCCCCGGCACGGTTGTGCGCTTCAAGCACTTTCTCTAGCTCGACGCCCTTGTCAACGGCCGCCTTCAGCTCGGCATCCTTAGTGGCGGCCGCCTTCCCGTGCTCCTCCTTAAGGCAGAGGAGTTTCGCCTGGTGGGCTTCTGCCGCCTTGGCCGCCTCCGCCTTCAAGCGCTCCACCTTGGCCTAGAGATGGCCCTTGTCGTCGGCCAGCTGATCGCGCTGCTGGCCGGCTTCGGCGAGCACCCACTGGGCCTCCGCCGCCTTGGCCGCCTCCGCCTCAAGGCGCTCTACTTCGGCCTTAAGCCGGCTCTTGTCACTGGCCAGTTGCTCACGCTGATGGTCGGCTTCAGCAAGCGCCCGCTGGGCCTCCACCACGTTGGCGGCCTCCGCCTTCAGCCGCTCCACCTCAGTCCGGAGTTGGCCGACATTGGCGATTGCCTGGTCGTATTGTTGGCCGGCTTCAGCAAGACGGGTCTGCAAGGCCGGCATCTCGGCCACGGCAGCTGCGCGGCAAAGACTCAAACTTAAGACAACAGAGGAAAAGACAAAGCATTTTAAGATTCGACCCAACTACTACGTAGTTGGCCCAAATCTCAGGGGCTACACCCAGTGGGTGCGCTAGCGCGCCCCCACTAAGAGCATGCAGAATGTACCTTCGACAAGGCGGAGTGCCTCCTCCTTGGCAGGGAGCCGCGCCAAGACCTGCTGGTGCTTCTCCAGGAACCGGTTGTAGATGTCGGCGCAGTTGGCGGCTGCCTGATTGATAATCCCCAAGTGCAGGGAATCATCATAGCAATTCCCAATGGTGAAAGTGATAAATGTGAAGTGTCGAACCCACAAGGAGCTAAAAGTAAGATCAATATTCTCTCAAGTCCTATCTGCCACTGATACGACTCTACGTACACCGAACGTTTGCTTCCAACTAGAAACGAGAAATAAAACTACGTTGTCGGTATGAAGAGGATAACCTTTCATGATATCAGAGAGCTAAAACATAAAAGTAGGTGTTGTTATCATAAAGTTAGAATATATTACTAAATATTATAAATAGCGAGTGTGGAATAATGATGGGTCGGTGTGCGGAATTATCCTAGGAAATTGTTAACAAGACCGGTAGTCGTCATTGCAATTTCATATGAGAGAGAGGCATAAGCTAACATACTTTATCTTCTTGGATCATATGCACTTATGATTGGAACTCTAGCAAGCATCCGCAACTACTAAAGATCATTAAGGAAAAACCAACCATATCATTAAAGCATCAAGTCCCCTTTATCCCATACGCAACAACCCCCTTACTCGGGTTTATGCTTCTGTCACTCAAGCAACCCACTATAAGTGAATCATGAACGTATTGCAACACCCTGCAGCGGGAATCCCTCATGCTTGTGCAACACGGAGGGAACAATAGGACAACAACAAAATAAAACATACAACTCGTACCGATCTAGATCATCAATCAACCCAAAGACAAAGGATATCTACTCAAAACATCATAGGATGGCAACACATCATTGGATCATAATATGTGGCATAAAGCACCATGCCCAAGTAGGGATTACAGCGGGGTGCGGGAGAGTGGACCGCGTAAAAGAGATGAGGATGGTGATGATGGTGGTGATGTTGATGAAGACGATCACCGCGGCGATGATTCCCCTCCCAATGGCACTTCGGCGCCGTTGAGAGAGAGGAGGAGAGGTTCTCACCCTTGTGTTTCCTCCTCCATGGCCTCCCCCCTAGATGGGGAGAGGTTCTCCCTCTGTTCCTTGGCCTTCATGGCAATGATGGCCCCTCCGGGATCATCCTCAATGGCCTCCGATGATGATGGTCCCCTCCGGCAGGGTGCCAGAGAGGGCCTGGATTGATTTCTCGTGGCTACAGAGGCTTGCAGCGGCGGAACTTCCGATCTAGGTTATTTTCTGGGGGTTTCTGTATTTATAGGAATTTTTTGCGTCGGTTTCACATAAGGGGGGTCTCTGAGTCGTCCACGAGATAGGGGGTGCGCCCAGGGGGGTAGGGCATGCCCTCCACCCTCGTGGACGGCTTGGGACTCTTCTGGTCCATCTCCGATGCTCCGTGGGCTTCTTTTGGTCCATAAAAAATCGTCAAAAATTGACACGTCAATTGGACTCCGTTTGTTATTCCTTTTCTGTAAAACTCAAAAACAAGGAAAAAACAGAAACTGACATTGGGCTCTAGATTAATAGGTTAGTCCCAAAAATCATATAAAATAGCATATAAATGCATATAAAACATCTAAGATGGATAATATAATAGCATGAATACTTCATAAATTATAGATACATTGGAGACGTATCACTGATCACCAGGGCATGCTCTCCACCCGTCGTCTCCCTGCCAGACGGCCTCGCCCCCGACGTCCCGACCGGCGTCGCCTTCGGCACCCCCTGCTTCACCCCTTCACCCCCCCCCCCCCGGCAGCCTCCCTCTCGTCGCCATCCACCTTCACTCGCTCGACCATGTCCGTCTGCGATGGGGTGTCATTGTCGATCTCCACGACCTCCCGGTCATCCACCGCCATCTCCACCCGGCCATCCGGGTTGTGACTCTCCTCCGCCGGCAGCACGAAAACCATCCCTGTCGGCTCCATGCCTGTCGGCATCTCCGGCGAAGCCAGCTCCCCGACGGTCTGCTCTCTCGCCTCCGTGGCCCTGGCCCAGGCCTGGGTCGATGCCGCCTCCATATCCTCCATGGCCCTTTTCCGGTCGCGACCTCGGCATCCTCCAGGTCCAGGCCGAGGTCCTCCTCAGGCGTCTCCTCATCCCGGTCGATGGCGCTACTCCAGGTCTGCCAGAACGAGAAGCCGCCCCCGGACGTGGCGTCCGTCGCCGCCAGCGCCAAGTCCAACGGTGACCTGGATCACGACAAAAGAAGCATGAGAAATGTATGGCTCAGCAGCAAGCCGGAGCCAGCTAGAAAAACTTAACCAATCACCGTTAGGATGGCCGGCCTTGCCGGCGCCGCTGGGATGGCGCGGTGCCTATTCTTCGCGACCGTCTTGCCGCCCGCGGCCAGGTCCGCCGTGCGCTTGGCGACCGGCTTCCTCGGCGCCATGTCCTCCTTCCCATGCTGCTGGCTTGCCGCAACCGGCGTGACGGACGACCCGGCATCAGCCGTGTTCTTCGACTGTCTTGGAGGGGCGTCGTTGCCGCCTCCGCCCCTCGAGGGCGCTGCACCACCAGCCGGTGTCAGAATCTCCATGTCGTCTTCATCCGACCAATCTCGCGAGAGATCTGGGCGCGTAGACTTACCTGCTCGGCGGGTCGCATCGACCGGCTCCGGATTCTCGACGAAGGACTCCTTCCCGTCCGATCGTGCCTGCTCGACAGCGAGTACATGCGCCCTCGTCCAGTCTCGCGTTGGCTGGATTGCATTTAGCAGCACCTCCTGTGTCGCATCCGGACGAAGAAGGATATGGCACATAGAGAAATATGGGGACCAGGGACTCAGCGCGGGCGCCGGGTACTTGGTGTTGTAGGCGCCTTGCTGAAGCGCCAATCCAGAACCAACCCGGTCTTGGAGATGGCGTTCACCCGCTCGATGACCTGGTTCGGGTCCAGCCTCCCAGACGACATCCGGGTAGGGTCCCGGCGGTCACCCATCAGGCCGATGATGTGTGCCCGGTGCTGCAGCGGTAGAACCCAGCGCGCAATGAAGGCGGCCACCAGGTTTTTCCCCATGAGTTCGTACCGCACCGTCATCTCTCGAATTTGGTCGCATAGATTCAGCATCCCCTGCGGTGGGTTCTTGGGCATGCAACCCTAGTTCATCTTGGCGAGCGGCTGCTCGTTGATGAATTGAGGCAAGTTGATGGCGCCGCCCCTCCGCCGATGCAGCAAACATAGAAAAAGGTATTCTGCCACTTCTTGGCAGAATCCTCGATGGGCATCTCGGGGAACACCCCATTCGGCCGGACCGAGACGACGGTGGCCCCGCAATCCGACATAACTGCAGCCTCTGGACCCTGCTGCTTGAGGAAGAAGAGGTGGCTCCAGAGCTCCACGTCTGGCTCCACCCCAAGATACCCCTCGAAAGGGTGACAAATCCTGAGAACTACATCACGGCGTTCGCACCTAGGTGGTGCGGCTGCAGCCTGAAGAAGGAGAGGAAGGCGCGGAAGAAGGTGCTCGCGGGAAGGCCGAACCCGCGCTTGAAGTGGCTATAGAAAACCACGCGCTCGGCATCCCGCGGCTGCGGCTTCACCACCCCTCCAGGCGCGCGTGCGGCCACCTCCACCGCCGGCGGCAGGCGGCGGGTGTCGCGAAGATATTGAATGTCGTCGTCGTTGACGTTGGACCCCTTCAATGAACCTTTCAGCGGCGCCATCTGCGGTGCTCACCACAGGTGCGAGGCGTGTCGGCTGGGGCGAGGAGTGGGAGCGGCTGCTGGGCGTTGTCAGGACTACGGTGTGGTGATTAGAAGTGGGAGGTTCAAAGGTAAAATCCAAATGACCGGACAACAGAAAGGTATGTCAACGATGGCATCAGCTCCTCGCTACTGAAAGTAAGTGCAGCTTTGTGCTCACCGATAAGCTGATGTGCCCGCCTGAAGTGGAGCACCTTGGGAAGTCATCTTTGGTAGCCGAGGCGGACTCCTCGATGCTTCTCACAGCTTACAGCGGTAGCGGAGCAGAGCAATGGTGCGCAGCCATTTCGGCTGTGGTGCGGTGCCATCTTCGATGATCAAGAATTCTAGATAGTCGGCAACAGAACTACGGCCTACGGCCGAGATGCACAGAGAGGAGTCGGAGGGGACGATCACTTGGAGATCGCTTGCCGGTCACCAGACTCTAGGAAAGGCTGATCTCTGTATTTTTCGAGAGAGATGGGGTGGCCATTGACGGATGTCTTTGTAGGTAGGGGAAAACTAACTTTTTATGTGGGAGAGAGAAAAGAGACTGTTCAGTTCTCAATGTTGGAAAAGGAACCGCTAGTGGGGAATGATAATGGGAACTTGTTCGTTTCTCTGAACTGACTTGCATATGCATTTCAGGGTGGCTGCTGAATGCTAACGTGGTATGTGGAAAAGAAATCTCACCTTAGTTATCAGGTCTGACAAAGAAATAATGAATGGGCCACCTTTGCCACGTGAGACATGATCAACATTCGTAGCCATCAATTAATGTGAATTGGATGGGAGCTCGTTCCAAAATATCCATCTTCTTCATGCATGGTGGCAAACTAATCTTTCATGTAATTCTGAAACAAATTGCGGGTCAACATATTGCAAGATGTGAACATTAAACCACCATACCAATATGATTGCTTGAAAAAAAATCAAAGCACTGACGTCAATTTGTCGAGCTGGTTCTTCTTGGATAAGCAACAAAATAACATTGATATATGTTGCCACATTATGCTAGGAATAAGTAAGTTTAAGAAAGAGTATGTCACAATAATAATTTACCATGCCTTCTCCAAATGGGCAAGATGCATCAGCCAAGAAAATAAATTGTCGGCGATTGCAAAATCAAGACAATAGTACAATTAGTAATATGTTGAACTATATATAGCAAAAAAAAAGGGATCACATATATGTATTTATGAAAGTAATGTATATGTACAACTTAGTGAAATCATTTCATGGATCACTCAATAGGAAAAGATAAATAGCAGGTAATTTTTAACATATTTAAGATGTGCATATACCGAATGCTTCTATTTATATCAGTACATATCAATTGATGGATTTAATTTCCAGCTGTATATAATGACCTATTGTGAAGAGCACTCTTACAATAACTACTGGATGGAGCAAATTGCAACCTTACTAATAGCTATCAGAAACATCATAGTTCCAAATTCAGAGTAAAAGAACTGCATCTTAGTGTGTAACTGAGTATAACACAATATAACCTGCAAAAAAGATAGTAAAATGAAAGCCTTAATTGGGGTGGAACAAATTTAGGATAACACGAAAAGAAATTCGATCCAGGTGCTAGAACACGACCTAAATTATGTTGAGTATCCAGGACTACGGTGTGGTGACTGGAAGCGGGTGGTTCAAAGGTAAAATCCAAATGACCGGACAACAGAAAGGCATGTCAACGATGGCATTCGCGCCTCGCTAGTGAAAGTAAGTGCTGCTTTGTGCTCACCGATAAGCTGATGTGACCACCTAAAGTGGAGCACCTTGGGAAGTCATCTTTGGTAGCCAAGGAGGAATCCTTGATGCTTCTCACACATTACGGGGCAGCGGACACTACAAAAAAAGACACATCCGTGACATTTTGGGCCGAACGAAAAAAAATTCTATCATACATATGACACTTCTATGATGATAATTGTGACAAAATCCGGTATCATCATAGATGTGGTGGGCTCCTACTTCTATGCCAAAAAATCATGACAGAAAATGGGCTTTTCGTCCTGGGCGGGCCGGAGATGCAGCTGCATGACATTCTTTGGACCGTCCATGACGGAAAAAAACATGGTAAAAGCGAGGGGGAGGAAAATTTCGGGGAGTTGCCGGTTACGGTGGGAGGTCGGGGCCGAGCGATGCGCTGCTTTCTCGTACACGCACGCTGCAGCGTGTGTGCGGCGTTGGCTCTAACTAAACCCGAAGCGAGGCGTTGGGCTCTAATCGAACCCGAGTGATTGCACCGCAGATACGCGTTCTCGAACCCGAGCGATCGATCGATGGCTGTTAATCGAACTCGATGGAGCGATTCTTCGCTATTGCTGCTAATCAAGTCGATCGATTGATGAACAAAGGAGCGCTGCGGGGGGAGGGTTGGATGAATAAAGAGTGGTGGCGTTGCCTCGGATGAACAGGACCCGTGGTGTGGAGGGTTGGATGAACAGAGAGCGGTGGAGGGGTGGCCGTGGAGGGGTGGTTGAACAAGACCCCGTGGTGTGGAGGGCTGGATGAACAGTAGACGATGGAGGGGTGCCCGTGGAGGGGTGGTTGAACAGTAGTCGGTCGAGTAGCGCGCGGTGGAGGATGGATGAACAGGAGCCCGTGGAGGCTGGGGGAGGTCAACAGTGGAGATGAACAGTATTCCGTGGAGTCCCGTTTTGCGGTACGCCACACCCCTCCCGATGAACATGACCCCCGTTTCGACCGTAGCAGGTCCGTTTCCTCCATTTTGTGGTACGCCACACCCCTCCCGATCAACAGCAACCCCGTTTCGACCGTAGGAGGTCCGTTTCGTCCGTTTTGCGGTACGCCACACCCCTCCTGATCAACAGGACCCCCGTTTCGACCGTAGGAGGTCCGTTTCGTCCGTTTTGTGGTACGCCACACCCTTCCCGATCAATAGGACCCCGTTCCGTACATAGGAGGTTTGTTTCCTCCATTGTGCGGTACGCCAGGCCTCGTTTCCATCGCCTGTTCCGTCCAAGCCCTCCCGATGAACACGACCATGCATTCCGTTCCGGCCCAGCCGGTTGGCTCCCCATGAACATGACGATGACGTTGTTTCTCCGTTCTGACCCAGCCATGTACGTATGCGCGGGTAGGCGTTCAAGACCCTGCCCGTATGTACGTACGTGGCCGTATTTTCTTTCTTGCACCCTCGCCGCTGTACGTACGTGTACATGCTACGTGCGCGCCTCTACTACGACACGTGCGCGCCTCTAGATCGACCAGTATGTATGTACACGTCGACCAGAATGACAACACTACGTACGCTTCGACCAGGTGGGTCCAAACTATCAGGCACTTCCTTGCCTGCGAAGATGTAGCTGGTGGGTCCCAGCAGTCAGGGGGGCGAATCGTTTTTTTTGCCCGGACGCACTTCCTTGCGTGCAAAGATGTAGCTGGTGGGTCCCAGCAGTCAGGGGGCGAATCATTTTTTGCTTGGACGCACTTCCTTGCATGCGAAGATGTAGCTAGTGGGTCCCAGCAGTCAGGGGGAAACGTTTTTTTTGTGAAATACGGTGGCCCGTCCGGTGGGTCCCCGCTGTCAGGTGGAGGAATAATTATTTTGCACGTAATAAGGAGGCACTTCCTTGTTGCGGCCGTGGACCCAGCTGTCAGCCTCTCCACGTATAGTCCACATCCGATGGAAGTCATTCCTTGACCACGTTGACCACGCCGCGCCGAGAGCACCAGGGCGGTGGACAACGGCGAAGCCTAGGAAGGGGACGACGCGGAGCCGGGGAAGACGCGGCAGTGGATGCCCACGCGTAGAGGAGTACGAGGGTTCATTGGTTCGCTGTGGTGTGAGGCTGCCGTCGCCGCAGAATAACAGGGGGTGTGGGTGAGTAGAGGGATGGCCTGGCCAGCGGTGGGAGTAGTAGGGGGCGGTGATGCCTCCGCCGCATCGCAGACGGCCATGGGAGTCAGGAGCACGAGGCACGACCGGCGCTGGTTTGGGCGGCTGGAGCAAGAAGACCAGAGGTTGAAGAAGCACTACGGCCGTTGGATGGACATCGTACGGTCACTGGAGCTAGAATCGTGCATATTGACTAAGTTGACAAAGCCCTCCGTCCCCGTCAACTTAGTAGGCCCACAAGTCAGCCTGCCACTATACTGGGTCCCAGCTAACAGGGGGAGTATTCATTTTTTTTGTGCATAATAAGGAGGCACTTCCTTGCCTACGAAGATATAGCTGGTGGATCCAAGCTGTCAGCGGCGGTAACGTTTTTTTCACGAAATACAGAGGCCCTTTCGGTGGGTCCCCGATGTCAGGTGGAGGAATCATCATTTTGCGCGTAATAAGGAGGCATTTCCTTGCGTGCGGCCGTGGACCCAGCTGTCAGCCTCACCACGTACAGTCCACTTCAGATGCATGTCAGTTGTTCACCACATTGACCAGGCCGCGCCGAGAGCACCAGGGCGTTGGACGACGGCGAGGCCTAGGAAGGGGACGATGAGGAGGCAGGGAAGACTCAGCAGTTGTTTCCCACGCGTAGGGGAGTACGACTGTATGAGGGTTTACTGGTTCGTCTACCGTCGTTAGAGAATAACAGCAGGTGTGGGTGAGTAGAGGGATGGCTAGGCCAGCGATGGGAGTACGGTGGGGCGGTGAGGGCTACGCGGCAGCACAGCCGGCCGCGGGGAGGAGGGAGCAGGCAGTCCCGCCGGCCCTTGTTTGAGCGGCTGGAGCAGGAAGAGCAGAGATTGAAGAAGCACGACGGTTGTTGGATGGACATCGTACGGTCACTGGAGCTAGAATCGTTCATATTGACTAAGTTGACAAAGCCCTCCGTCCCCGTCAACTTAGTATGCCCACAATTCAGCCTCCCACCATGGTGGGTCCCAGCTAGCAGGGGGAGTATTCATTTTTCTGTGTGTAATAAGGAGGCACTTCTGGTGGGTCCGAGCTGACAGCGGGGGGGACATTTTTTTCGCGAAATACGGTGGTCCGTCCGGTGGGTCCCAGCAGTCAGGCGCAAACGTTTTTTCGCAAAATACGGTGGCCCGTCTGGTGGGTCCCAGTAGTCAGGGGAGAACGTTTTTTCCACGAAATACTGGTGGCCCGTCCCGTGGGTCCCTGCTGTCAGGTGGAGGAATAATTATTTTGCGCGTAATAAGGAGGCACTTCCTTGTGGCTGTCGTGGACCCAGCTGTCAGCCTCTCCACGTACAGTACTCTTCCGATGGAAGTCGGTCGTTGACCACATTGACCACGCTGCGCCGAGAGCACCACGGCGGTGGACGACGCCAAGGCCTAGGAAGGGGACGACGCGGAGCCGGGGAAGACGAGGCAGTGGATGCCCACGCGGAGAGGAGCACGAGGGTTCACCGGTTCGGCTGCGGTGTGAGGCTGTCGTCGCCCTTGAATAATAGGGGAGGGTGAGTGGAGGGATGGCCGGCCGCCGGTGGGAGTAGTATGGGGACGGTGAGGCCTCATGGCAAGCCACAGCCGCCACCGGAGGCGGGAGCATGCGCACGAACGGCGCTGCTTTGGGCGGCTGGGGCAAGAAGACCAGAGGTTGAAGAACCACTACGGCCGTTGGATGGACATCGTTCACCATGCCGCGCCGAGAGCACCAGGGCGGTGGACGACGGCAAGGCCTACGAAGGGAACGACACGGAGCCGGGGAAGACACAGCAATGGCTGCCCACGCGGTGGAGAGTACGAGGGTTGACTGGTTCGGCTGCCGTCGCCGAAAAATAACAGGAGGTGTGGGTGAGTAGAGGGATAGATAGGCCAGGGATGCGAGTGTGATGGGGCCGTGAGGCGTGCCTGGCAGCACTGCCGGCCATGGGAGGCAGGAGCAGGCGGTTCCGACGGTGCTGGTTTGGGCAGCTGGGGCAGGAATATCAGAGACTGAAGAAGCACGATTGCCGTTAGATTGACATCTAACGGTCTGATGCTGGTAGAGTCGATTGTTGACTAAGTTTCTTTTTTGCGAAACCTTGTGTACACATGAACTTGGTAGGCCCACAAGTCAGCCTCCAAATCTGTGGCAGACAAAATAAAGCCCATTTGCTATTTTTTATAATTCGCAGCCCATTTGCTAATTCTTAAGTAATTTATTACAGCCCATTTTCTGCCCAGGACCACGTTCAAAAAGTTCAACCTTATTTTGCATATTTCAGTTGAGTCCGAACTGTTGTAATCCCGAAATGATAAACATTTTTTAAGAACTTATTGATTTGCCAAAAAAATCATTTTGTTTTTGTGAGCAAATAAGACGTGGGACAATTGAGTTGGTTTAAGGGAAAACCAGTGGTAAAAAATCAGCGCTGGGTGGGAAAAAACAACAAAAATAAAGATGTAAATATGAAAAGGGAATTTCATGTGTTTTCAATATAATGATACGTGTATATGAACTAGTAAAACTATAGGTAGAGATTAGAAAACGGATGTAGGACATGCGTTTCAAGAGGAAAATCGAACTGGGCTGTGTGTTTGATTCAGTAAAAAAAACTGCCTGCGGATGTTGTAAGACAAAATATAACTAACGCTGGCGGGCCAGAGGCCAGTAGATACCTGCTGGATCTTTGTGCCCCTTGTCGCCATGGGCTGGGCCTGTTAAAAACAAAACCAACCCTGGGCAGTCTGCAGCCCAGTTGAAAATTGCTCGACCTGAAAAAACAATATACGTGCTCAATAAACGAGAGAATTCTGCAAGTACAGACTGATAACTGGGATGCAGCACGGATATTGTTTTTCTATCGTGATAATAAGTGCATGCACTTGTTTCGAAAAAATTGGAGAACTGGGAATTCGAACGGCGGGTGCTTATGCTACCCATCAAATAAAAATCAGGTACCTGAAAATTCGTTTCGAAACAAATGATTCAGCTTTATATCCACGCCGACCCTCGGCATGATGGTTGGAAGCAAATGCAAGTTCATACCAAAAGCGTTAACAACAATACCAACTTGCGGACGACAAGGTAGTACAACTACCAATACCTAACTAACTTATAATCTTTTTACTACTGGCCCTAGTGTTCGTCTGGTAGAAAATCTTGCAGAGGACCAGTTCCCGCTCCTTCTCTTGCTCCAGGTCCCCGAGGTGGTATTGGTGCATCACCGAGTTGGTCCTTTGTTGGTCAAAGTTCTTGTTGGTGTGCAGCACCAGAACCTTTTTTGCTGCCCGTCTGCCGGCTATTGACCATCACCGCAAGGTATTGCGGTCTTGTGCCACATCGCGTGCATGCCGCACTCCGATCAGTATCTTGCGGCGTCCACGTGCCCTTTGAACGCCTCGAATTGTGCTAGAAGAATTGCTTCCTTAGGCCACTCAAGATGATACCTGCAGATTGTGGAATACAGGTTTTAGTGTACGTAGTTGGCATTTTCATAACATCTTTGGCATGTTGCGCCACTTGTTTCACTTTTTATTAACTGTCAAATTGTAATTGCTTCACCAGGTCTGCGTCTAAAAGAAAAATAGAGCTATAAACAAAGGAATATGTTTGTGCAAGTAGACGGCCGATCGATGTCTTACCCGGAAGTTTCTCGGGTTAGGTGTAGCATATGTTGTGCTCATTGTCGATGGTTGGTATGAAAAATCGATGAGAGACTGAAATCTCGCTGTCAAGACTCACTTTGGCCTCAAGGTGCTCGATCAGCTCTGATCCGTGGGATCGAACTTGACGCCACCGCAGCACCGCCAATCCTTCTTCGACTTGCATCGGTAATTCTAGTTATATGGTACTCAATGTATGATCAATCGACTGTTTTAAGTGAATGATGAAAGATTTCGACGATAAGTGGTACTCCAAATCTGAAGTCCGAATACCCGAACACGCCATCGGGATTCTTGTGTCACCTCACGCAAGCAGCGTGTTGTCACGCCAATTCAATGTGTGGACATGATGAATAATTTGACCGCGATACTAGTACTGCTATTGTACTACTTACTAGTCGATTTAGTGTCACAATTTATACATAGGTTTAACTAACAAGTACGCACTTAAAGCCTAACTGATATATATATATATATATATATATATATGTATATATATATATATATATATATATATATATATATATATATATATGTATGTATGTATATATATATATATATGGCTTCAGACAAGATCTCCATCATCATTATCGGTACATCCTACGCAGTGAGTTAGGATGCACTTGATCCCGTGAAGGTATCTATCCTTCAAACCAGAGAAGTGCTTCAAACTAACAACAAGACATAATATCCAACAAAAGAGGGTCGTGCTACAGCAGCAGAATACATGGCTCAGTCTAGATATCAGCACGAATCAAGTTGTGCATATTTGCTGTTGGCATGAACCACATCGCCGCATGTCGGGTTTGCAAAAGCCATCCATCGCATGGAAGCTTGATGCCTTTCACACACTAAAGATTACCCGAAACAAGCTGTGTCGATTTAATCTCTGGATATGGTGATTCATGAAACCCATGGTATGATGTGTAAACACGGCCCCCCCTCGCGAATGGAAGTTGCATAGCACAGTAATCATCGCCGGTGATATGATCGATGATTGGTTGGATGATCGGATAATTGAGCCCGAGGAACAAGGAGTGGTTGCCGAGGCTGTAAACCCGCCTCCAGTTGAATACGCCTGGCCCAACGGAGCTGGGATCTTTCTCGAACACGAAGCAGCCATAGCCATCAATGTCATGAACGCCCCACGCATTGTACTTCATGTGGTTTGATGTAATGGTTTGGTCAATTTGGTACGTGCGAATGAGCATCAAATGACCGCCGTCAGCTGAACGAGCGATAAACCACCACCCATCGGCTGGTATGATTCCAGTCCCCGAATCATGAAGGCCAGCGCATTTACGTCTGCTGCAACAATTCAAATTGGAGACCAAAAGGACAAAAATAAACAATCATGTTCAGAGTATGTGTGGAATTAAGATTATTATAACAGTGACACATATCATAGACAGAGAATTGCAATGCCATGGTCATAATCATACCCCAAGTTAAAAAAATAAGCCAATGGCTTTCATATTCAAGCAACATGTCATGGTTCAAACATCATGTAACAATGAGAGGAAAACAACTATGACAGCGCCTACTCATATTCTACCATAGCACTTACTACTACTGTTCTCATATCAACTCTAAGCAATAACATGCGCTGTTATAAAAATCTTGTAAACGAGAGTAACATATAGCAATCATGATGTTATGCTCATAATATGTATTCTAACAATCATTAGATGCCAATTGTTCTCATATCAACTCTAACAATAACATGTGTGGTCATAAAAATCTAGGAAATGAGAGGAACATATAGCAATGATGTGGTTATAGACATGTTATGCATTCTAAATTTGTAACAAATGAACAGCAATGTATTCATAAGGTAAAGATGAGATGAGATAGAACAATTACACGACGATAGATTCCACCAAGATAGGCAGCCAATCTGTAAGTCGATCACGTAAACGATGCCATCATGCACTATAGCATCGCATGAAAATGTTGCCTCAACAGATTGATGATGAGCCATAACCATGTATGGCGACCGGATTCCAGATAGACTAATCCCATGTTGAACAAGGCAATGAGCTTGTAATCCATGTAGTCTTCTGATGGTGTGGGCACTTCGCAGATTACAACTTTCTGCAAACAGAGGTCGAGCCAAAAGCTTGACGCATCTCGTGCGTAGTAGGTAGGAGTGTCCGGCAGGCCGCGAGGCTCGATGTCGGCGGTATCCAACGATGGAAGGGTGATCTCTCGCTGGGTGTAGATATCCACGAGACGCCATGGACTACCGGTGTGGTGGATGAGGATGATCCAGTTGGCCTTCATGCCCACCCAGTAGTGGCCACGCATGAAGGACAGGTGGACGGGTAGTGGTAGCATGTCGAGGGCACCACGGCAACCTCCGTAGGATCGCCAAGTCGGTGTCCGGCCACCGCGAGGATCGGGCATCGCAAGCGGGTGTCATGAAAAGAGCCGGCGGTTGCGAGCGAGTAGATGGTACAAAGACACCGAGCATGCGCCATACGGACGGTCTTGAGTAGGTCCATACGACTACAGATCTGCTCCAAGAGAACATTGGGAGGGAATTCAATCGCGCTCTGCATGTTAGTCGGTTCTGCCATTGGGGTTTTCGGTGCTCGCGAGCCAGCGGGAAGTGGATTTGGCGATGCGGCGAAGCTTCTCCTCGTGTGGCCGAAAGCAAAGGCGGGGGATATGGTACGCGCGAGCTACCAAGGAAGATGGCGCGGCCGGGCGAGAGCAGTGAGCGGGGTAAATGGTGTGCGGCCGACGATGGGGAAGAGAGGAGGAAGAAGAAGAGAGGAGGAAGAAGAGTGGAAGACGGGGAAGAAAGTGCATTAAATCTCAATTCTACTAGTACTACTACCAGGATATACCGTCCTTCGGAGTGTAAATAGTTACACCGATGACATGTGGGTCTACCACAAGAGGGCCCATATGTCAGTTAATGGAGGATAGAGGTGCGTAGGCATATTTGCGGAAGCGTTCTCTACTGGCAAACATGATGGCAGTACTGGGTAAGGCTGATTTAGTAACAACAACACGCTGGTTCAGCTTATTAATTACGTGTCCCATCTGCTACAGCGTGTATTGTCACTTCACTGCGAAGACTAGTTGAATAGTTCTCTCTAACCGAGATGGGGAATAATGGATCGTGAGGACTTCCTCTCTACAGTATCCCTATGCCTCTATGCTCACTTCACTCATTTTGCTCTGTACCTAGTCACTTGTTGAAATCTGTAGAAAGACAAATACTCCGTATTTGGGAACAGAGGGAGGCTTTTACTCCGTACTATTTGGGAACAGAGGGAGTATCACCATATGGAGGGAACAGAGGAAGCTTGAAATATGAACATGTCAATGGCAGGGAGTAAGCCCCATGCATGCATGCATGCATGCAACACTCACACGTACATATGGACGCACGCAACACTCACACACCCATGCGGCACACAGCACACGACGCAACACACACAGCTCACGCTCAAGTGCTCAACCTACTCCCTATGTCCGTGAAAGACTGTACATTTAGAGATTTACACATTGACAAGGGCATAATTAACGCCCAAAAGTAGCAGACATATGTGTGCATGCGGCCATTGAGATAAGAAGATTAAATGAAGGCTGTTGCATGCTGTAATTAAGGATAGACATGTAGCCTATACCTACAGCACAAGTTGGTGAATTAGTCAATCAATATCGATTTAGATTAAAGGCTAAATGCATTGGAAGTGTAGATGTACATTATGTACCACACTCTTTGTTTTGTAGCCGATGTACACTCTTTGTTGGAAGACCGAGGGAGGACACGTGCATGCACTCACATACACAGCCAGGGCGGTTCGCGCGCAAGGGTTGGACTCGTGTCGCGCATGCGTAAAGTTTTGTTTAACTGATTTCTTTGCTCTACCAACTGACAGGTGGGACCCAGAAACTAGGTGACAATTTAACCAGTCAACAAAGTGCCACATCGACTATGTGGCCGATCAGTAGGGTGCAATACGGTGTTCTACGATGAGCTAGTGATCGTATAATCGCCGCAAAACTATATATAGTGACTGTAAAGAGCGTATTGTTACATACGTTGACCGCCAATGTATTTTTCTTGTTTCAAATTAAGCCATATTAATCGGAAAGGACGCAGTATGGACTACTACTAGTACTAGTACTCCTTTGATGTGTCCCGTCAACTCGCCGAACGAGGAGAAGCTTGCTTACTACGCCTCCCCTGCCCACGCCTTGCTGTGGTTCGCAGGACAAGGAGAGGGTTTTGACTACAGCGCCCTCTCCCTCTCCCTCCCTCTCCCTCTCCCTCGCCCTCGCCCTCGCGGTGGACGTGTAGCAGTTCAATCGGTGTCAGATTGCCAGAAGCATATTGTACTGTAGTATCATCATTGTTGGACCTTCCGAAGAGGCGAAGAGCCAAGTGCAAGGTTCACACGAGTACGAACTGTTGAACCTCCCGAAGAGGCAAAGAGCCAAGCGCAAGGTTTTATAGGAGTTGTCGTCCTAGTAGGAGTGTACTACAACTATAGCGAACGATGCTACTGTATGATGCCGCCACGTCACGTATATCCAAAGTTGTGCCACCTTTTTTCTCAAAGAGCGTGTTGGAGCCCGTGCAACAACCACACAAGTTGCACGTACACATAACACATTTACTAGTAATAAATTCTAAAGGACAAATGCCAGTATGCCACACAAGTTCATCTCCAATTCATGTGATAAATTTGTGCATGACTAGTCTACATATATTCACAGCGCTATCGTTCACAATTACCGTACTCCACTTACACGTTATAGATGGACTACATGCATGTCCTCCTCCAGGTTCCAGTCCCAGGTGTTCTTCATGGATGGCATGTTCCATAGCGGTGGGCAGCGGGAATCATTGTCGCAGCTTTCTAGTCCGATTCCACACGATGGAGACTCATCCAAGCTGAAGCGGCATAAATCAGGGATAGCGTGTCCCAGCATGTCATTCATCCGGCGGTGCGCAATGAAGACACAACCATGCTTCATGAATGATAGGCCTTCCTGTCGTGCACGGAAGGTGGCATCCGCTTCACAATGGGGTAGTTGTCCCTGATGAAAAGCAAGTACTCTCCAAGAGTGTTCCTCGGCACCCACGTAGCGTCACGGGGGTCGAACTTGGCGCCGTTCATCTGGTACACGCGGCATCCCAGATATGGACACATGGTGACGTACATAGTCAAGGTCCATGCATAATAATGTTGTGCTCAAATATGGCGGTCGATGTCTTGCAGCAAATAGTACTACTCGGTATAGAGGAAGTAAAATAACCGCTTATTATATATAGCCACTCTTGGCTACATGGATGAGATAGTAAGACATGGAAAAACAAAAATGGTGCCAGCTAGTGGGTTCAAGTCTTCAAGGGCCTAGCTAGCTATACGCGTCCTCCAAGGTAAAAAGTACTCCTACTAGTACTACTAAGTATACTACTAGTACAACAATGAAAGAGAAGGCGAGAGGGTTAAAAAAATGGAATACCTGGGTAGGTGGTGACGGTCCGATCGTGGTAGATTGTGTGACCATGTTGCACATCAGTGGTACCATGGGTAACGACTACTAAGATAGTTGATCCCAATATGCCAAAGTTAGCTACAAGGTTCCAGGTTAGACCGAATCGCGGATGCAAATGCACATCCAGGATCGGCGATCTTATTTTGATCGGGGGATGACTGGTCCCTGCAAAATAATGGAGTACCGTTAGGGATGCAAATAATGGTTTGTGCATTCCATTTGTAATCTCCCGTACCGTAGGATGGCAACCAGATGAAACAAGTCCCCTGGCTTGTCACCGCGAAGATGCGGCCTAGATGGCGCACGACATCTTCGAACGTGTAGGGGTACAAATCTGTCGTCGCCAACATGCGCCAGCCTCTGCCGTTACTGCGTCTTGCATTGATGGAAATCCTTATGTCGAACACCGCGATGAGATGGTAATCGTTGTAGCCGCGTCACTTTGTCGGCGGGTCCGCAATTGCTATCTTCTTCAATCTCATGTAGGCATCATCATATGTATTCAAGCCCGGCCAGTCCGGAAGGCCGATCCCAATGGTGGAGAAGGGGTCTACCGGAATGGCCGCACTGCTGTGGATGTTGTGCAAAATGATGGTGGTATCCGGCCGGAGGTATGCAAGCCAATCTTCGTTGGCACCGACCCAGACCTATATATAAGACGGTGGGCAGCGGAGAAACTACGGGATGGAAATGGAATAACTAAGTACTACATGATCAAACTCCATTACTGACCTGCTCATCGGACAAATCCGACTACCTCTCAACGTTGGCAACTCTAGCGGAGTCAACGTGCAACCATGGCCAGGGAGCAGTGGACTGTTCGAAGGATTGTCCCATAGAAGAACCTTCTCGTCGAGGACGCATGGAAGACCAACAAGCATGGCCTTTTCCCAAGCCTGTTTAAGCAGCGTCTTGAAAAAGTTGGTGCAGGAAGCACCGAGTCTTGCGGCGGTGAGGATGTCGGAGCGGCGTGCGATTTCTCTCAGAGGATTGTCGCCCAAGGTCTCCCAGCCCGACGAGGAGGAGAACCGCTGGCGAATCCATGGGAGCAGCGACGAACTGCCTTCTTCTTGGGGAGGAATCTGGCGAGGAGGAGATAAGAGCGTAATAACCGCAGGCCTCGCCCCTTCCAACTGAGATCGCTCCTCAGCGAAGGGGTGAGGCTATTATTTACTAAGCATTATGGAACGTTATGGGATTGCATTATACTGTAAATAATAGCACTAGTAAGAAATTTATGGCACTAGGTACTAGTTTTTGGCGTGGATTAAGAAATTTTGGGTATGTTTTTGCCATTTTTGTACACGCCAACTAGTGTCAAAAACGCCTTACATTATGTGACGGAGGAGTACGTATTGTACTATAGCAGTACCAAGACTACTTTTCTCAACTAGTAGTGCGATGTCTTGTACTTCTAGTCTAGTCTAGTATAGTGCACCAGTTTTGAACTCTTGAATCTCGGGGCCAAGGAGCTACAGTTGGAAGTGGAGGGTACTATCGTTTTCTAGAACCATCGTTGTACTATCAATGCAGGGGAAGTACACCTGTGTAGTGGCCTAGTGGGTACTCTCGGTGCTATATTCAGCCGCTCCTCTCACGTAGGAGTAGCTGGCCTACTCAGCCGCTCCTCTCACGCACACACTAGCAGCCCGTTTATCAGCGACGGTTACTGCGGGGGCAGAACATTTGAGTTAGAGCATGGTTAATAGTATAGCCAGCTGCTGGCTATAAGCCAGTGTCATGTCAACTACAGCCCGTCTTATAGTCAACATGTATAATAGTAGATCAAAAGAGTGTGCTATTTCTTTATTATGTGGCCCATATTTCATTCTCACAAAATGTAACGCCCTCGATGCGGCTATATCTCCCACGTGTCGAAGCACGACTTAGAGGCATAACCGCATTGAAAGCAATGTCGCAAGTGAGGTAATCTTCACACAACCCATGTAATACATAAGGGAAAGAGATACATAGTTGGCTTACAGTCGCCACTTCACACAATACATAAATAAACATCCATCATCCAGATTACACTCAAGGTCCGACTACGGAACCAAAATAAAAGAATACTACCCCAAATGCTACAGATCCCGATCGTCCCAACTGGCTCCACTCTCGATCATCGGGAAAAGACACATAGTAACGACCACATTCCTCGTCGAACTCCCACTTGAGCTCGGTTGCGCCATCTGACCGACATCGCCGGCACTTGCAACTGTTTTGGTAGAATCTGTGAGTCATGGGGACTCAAAGCAATCTCACACCCGCGAGATCAAGACTATTTAAGCTTATAGGAAGGACAGAGTTGTGAGGTGGAGCTGTAGCAAGCGACTAGCATATATAGTGGCTACATTCGCAAAAGAGAGCGAGAAGAGAAGCAAGGCACGGTCGTGAAGCTAGTAGCGATCAAGAAGTGATCCTGAAACTACTTACGCCAAACATAACTCCAACACTGTTCACTTCCGGACTCCACCGAGAAGAGACCATCACGGTTACACACGCTGTTGATGTATTTTAATTAAGGTCAACTTCGGGTTTTCTACAACCGACATTAACAAATTCCCATCTGCCTCATAAACGCGGCACGGCTTTGAAAGATAAAACCTGCAGGGTGTCCCAACTTAGCCCATTATAAGCTCTCACGGTCAACGAAGGATATTCCTTCTACCGAAGACCCGATCGATCTCGAATCCCGGACTACAAGACATTTCGACAATGGTAAAAACAAGACCAGCAAGACCACCCGACCGTGTCGACAAATCCCGATAGGAGCTGCACATATCTCGTTCTCAGGGCACACCGGATAAGCGAAGCGTACAGGTACCAACGTGACCCAAGTTGCCAAGGGACGGTCCCGCACGGTGCTCTAGTTTGGACCAACACTCGGAGGAGCACTGGCCCGGGGGGTAAATAAAGATGACCCTCGGGCTCGCGAAAACCCGGGGGAAAAAGGCTTAGGTGGCGAATGGTAAAACCAAGGTTGGGCCTTGCTGGAGGAGTCTTATTCAAGGCGAACTGTCAAGGGGGTCCCATAAATCACCCAACCGTGTAAGGAACGCAAAATCAAGGAACATAACACCGGTATGACGGAAACTAGGGTGGCAAGAGTGGAACAAAACACCAGGCATAAGGTCGAGCCTTCCACCCTTTACCAAGTATATAGATGCATTAATTAAATAAGAGATATTGTGATATCCCAAAATATCCATGTTCCAACAAGGAACAAACTTCATCTTCACCTGCAACTAGCAACGCTATAAGAGGGGGCTGAGCAAAGCGGTAACATAGCCAAACAACGGTTTGCTAGGAAAGGATGGTTAGGGGTTTGACATGGCAATATGGGTGGCATGATATAGCAAGTGGTAGGTAACGTAGTATAGGCATAGCAAAAGAGCGAGCATCTAGCAAGCAAAGATAGAAGTGATTTCGAGGGTATGGTCATCTTGCCTGCAAAGTTCTCAGAGTTGTCGAAAGCTTGATCCTCGTAAGCGTTCTCAACAGGTTCCTTGTTCACGTACTCGTCTCCCGGCTCTACCCAAAGCAAGAACACAAGCAAAGGACCAACAATCAATCACGGGCGATGCACAAACCACATGATGCAAAACATGGCATGATATGCGAGATGTGAGATGCAATGCATATGCGTGCTCCGGAAGGAAACTGATGAACAAGGCATCAACTTGGCAAACCAAGTATGCCGCTGGAAAGGTGAGATGATTTCGGTTGAAATCGATATAAAGATCAACGGAATTGGATGAACGGTTTGCAAATGGCAAGCAAAACAAGAATGGCACAAATCTGCCATTAACAGCATGATGCCACATAGCAAGCAACAAGAAATTAAGCTACTGCACCCAAACGTACCAAAAAAGCATATGTAAGCGATCTACTCAAGATGCTTGACAAAAGATGAACACTGAGCTACGGCTAAATCACACATTAACAGGTTCAAACAAGCATGGCAAAAGTGAAAAAGATATCAGCTTCACAGACTTAGTGAAAATACTGAACATGGCAGAATCAGCATCAGGAAGCAATGTTCAGAGCAATCAAACAACATGCTACAGGAACTTATAATAGCAAAACAAGGCATGGCATGAATCTACTCAAAGCATAAAACAAAAGTCCCTTACTGACCATGAGCCAAAAAGGATCTGAAGATATGATAGCACCCACGTAAACATAGCAAGTTTCGTTACAGATTTCAGACTTAGCAGAAAACTGGACATGGTAAAAACAGATAACAAGTAGGCATGTTTAAGAGCTCGATGCACTCACTACAGAGCATTTCACGATAAACTAAGCATACATCCATCAATAAGACATGGCATAGAAGTTAGACATGGCAATAACAACATCATAGCATACACGGATCAACTACAACAACCTTGGCAAAATTGAATAACATGTAAACAACCTGCCAGGAAACATTTTATAGCAAAAGTAGAGCTCGATTGACTCAAGCTATGGCACTCCATAATTTCAAAAAAGGGCATGAATGGATAGAGAAAAACCATATGTTCAAAACGTCCTTACTGAAGTATCTCAAAATAAGCATGGATCTCTCTGTAGCATCAAGTTTACATTGCATAAAAATATCAGCAGAACAGGGCTGAAATCAGCAACATCATGAAGCCTAGTTTGCATGCTTGTGCTAGTCACCACAGAGATCACAAAAATACATGGAATACACCCCTGTAAAGATGGCATGGCATATTACAAAACACATGTAGGACTCAAGTTCATATGATGCACACATCAATCATGGCAAAAATGACAAAAGTGCATGTTCTGATAAGAATCTGAAACTAACATCACATAGACCTCTTCTAACAGCATTTCGGGCATCAAGATGAGCTCAAATGAAAATGATTCAATGAGATGAAATGATTTACTCGTCGAGGCGAACAAATCGGTGTGCTACACGCCTAAAACGGAGCCACGGGTGCAAAGATGTGGTGCGATGAAGATGCAACAAAATTTATGACAGAATGACTTAGACGAAAATCGGGGGGAAGAAATCAACCGGACAGATCTGGATCCGGCTCAGACTTCGAGGTTCGCCGGCCGGAGATGGAGCTCGGGGCCGGAGCAGGACGGGACGACGGCAGGCGGCGGAGTCGGATCTGGGCGGCGGCGGCGCGGCGACGCCGACGGCCTTGGTCGCCGGAGTTCGGCGCGGCCGGGCGGCGACGAGGCGGGCGGCGACGGATGGAGGCGGCCGACGGCGCAATGGCGCGCCGAGGACGAGGCGGCGGAGGCCGGGCGACGGCGGCGGAGGCCGGCGGGTCGGGCGCGGGCGCGGGGTGAGCGGCGGTGGCGGCGCTGCTGGTCGGGCGGGCTTCCTTCTGGCTGGCGGGGGCGGCGCGGGGCAGCGGAGCGCCACGTGGTGGCTCCCGATTCGCCGGGCGGCGGCGGACGCGTCTGCTCCGTCCGGACGTGTCCGCGGCACGGAGAGGAGCGGGGCTAGGGTTAGGGTGGAAATGACCAGGGATTTCGGGGGAGGGGTGTTTTTATAGGTAGAAGGAGCTAGGAGTGTCCAAATGAGGTGTAGTTTTCGCCCACACGATCATGATCCGACGACGGAGAGCATGGAAGTGACTTAGATGGGTTATTGGGCTGTTTTGGAGGGGTGTTGGGCTGCAACTCAAAAGAGGCCTTTGCGGTTATGCGGTTAACCGTTGGAGTATCAAACGAGCTCCAAATGACTCGAAACTTGACAGGTGGTCTACCGGTGGTGTACCAAGGCCACTTGGCAAGCCTCGGTCCATTCTAAGAACGTTTAACACCCGCTCACGAAAAAGAGACAAGAGGGGTGCGCCGGTGCATGTAGGAGTGCCGGATTGCAAAACGGACAACGGGGAAAATGCTCGATGCATGAGACGAACACGTATGCCAATGAGATGCACGTGATGACATGATACGAGATGCATGACATGGACAAAATGCAAAACGAAAGACAAAAACCCAACCACGGAGGGAATACCATAGCACATAGCCGAAAATGGCAAGAGTTGGAGTTACAAATATGGAAAGTTACATCCGGGGTGTTACATCACTCCACCACTACAAGAGGATCTCGTCCCGAGATCTAGGACTGAAAGAACTCCGGATATTCAGAACGGAGGTGATCCTCGCACTCCCAGGTGGCTTCTCGGTCGGAATGGTGTGACCACTTCACTTTCAGGAATTTGATTGACTTGTTGCGAGTCTTGCGCTCGGTTTCTTCAAGAATAGCAACGGGGTGCTCATGATAAGAGAGATCTTCTTGGAGGTCAATTTCTTGAAGTTGATAGTGTGTTCAGAGTCTTGAAGCACTTGCGGTTGTGACACATGAAACACATCGCACGCTCGCGGGTTGGACGGAGCTCAAGTTGATAGGCGAGATCGCCTCTTTTGCCAATGATCTTGAAAGGACCCACGATCTAGGGCAAGCTTCCTTTGATACCGAAGCAACGAGTGCCTTTCATTGAGAGACGCGAGGTAGACATGGTCTCCGATTTCAAAAGCCACATCACGGTGCTTGTCATCATAATAGCTCTTACGGCGCGATTAGCAGCTTTGAGATTCTCACGAATGACTTTGCACATTTCTTCGACTTCGTGATCAACTCGCTGCCAAGAAGTTGGCGCTCACATGTCTCGGACCAATTGAGAGGAGTACGCACTTTCGCCATAGAGAATTTCGAATGGGGCCTTGCCCGAACTCGCTTGGAAGCTGTTGTTGTAGGAGAAATCGGCATATGGAAGACAATCTTCCCACTTCATACCAAGGAAATGACACAAGCCCCGAGCATGTCTTCAAGGATTTGATTGACTCGCCGACTTGGCCACTTGTTTGAGGGTGGAAAGCTGTGATGAAACGAATGTTGGTGCCCATGGCCTTCAAAAGAATCCCAAAACTTGAGGTGAAGATGCTTCCACGGTCTCAAGAGATCAATTGTGGAATGCCGTGCAAGGAGACAATCTCGAGGTGTATAGCTCGCCAACCGAGCTGCTGTGATAGATTCTTTGATAGGAAGAAAATGAGCCACTTTAGTAAGCTTGTCAATGACAACGAAGATAGCATCATTTCCACACTTGGACTTAGGAAATCCAGTCACGAAGTCCATCTCGATATGATCAAACTTCCATTCTGGAATAGCAAGAGGTTGGAGGAGACCAGCTGGTCGTTGGTGTTCTGCTTTCACCCTTCGCGGACATCACATTCATTCACGAATTGAGCAATTTCTCGCTTCATTCGAGTCCACCAATACGATCGCTTGAGGTCATGGTACATCTTCGCATTTCTAGGATGAATGGATAGAAGAGAATTGTGCGCCTGCTCATAATGACTTTACGAGATCACCCTTTGGAACCACAATCCGGTCCTCAAAGAAAAGAGTATCTTTGTCATCAATGTGGAAGCACTTGTATTTGAAATGCCCTTGTCGATACCACGCTTCACCTTTTTCACCATGGTATCCAGGAGTTGAGCCTCACGAATTTGGTCTTCCAAAGTAGGAGAGACTATGAGGTTGGCAAGAAAACCTTGAGGAACAACTTGAAGATTCAGCTTATGAAAGCTTCACAAAGGTCCGTTGGAAGGGCTTGAGGATTAAACTGTTGCAATAAGCCTTCCTGCTCAAAGCATCTACAATGACATTGGCCTTGCACGAGTATATTCAATACTCGGGTTGTACTCTTGAATCATTTCACCCATCGAGTTTGCCTCGAGGTTGAGGTTGGGTTGAGTGAAGATATACTTGAGACTCTTGTGATCGGTGAATATGTCCACTTTCCTTCCCAACAAGAGATGTCTCCAAGTTATTAATGCATGGACAACTGCCGCCAACTCAAGATCGTGAGTGGGGTAGTTCTTTTCGTTGGGCTTCAACTGACGAGAGGTATAGGCCACAACTTTCTTCTCTTGCATTAACACAGCACCGAGACCTTGAAGAGAAGCATCACGAAAAACTTCAATGGCTTGGATTCATCAGAGGAGTTAAGACAGAGCTGTGACGAGTTTCTCTTTGAGAGTGTTGAAAGCAACGCCACACTCGGGAGACCGTATATACTTCACATGCTTCGGAGGAGGTTGGAAAGAGGCTTTGCAATCTTAGAAAAATTCTCAATGAATCTTCGCAATAGCTTGCAAGTCCAAGAAAATCGCTAAGCTGCTTGACATTCGAGGAGGTTCCCAATTCACAACTGCAGACACCTTCTCGATTAACAGCGATGCCCTTGGCGGAGATGATGTGACCAAGATAAAGAACTTCATCAAGCCGTAACTCACATTTGGAAAACTTCAGATAGAATTGGTGCTCTCGAGCTTGTCGAGCACCAATCGCAAATGTTTGGCATGATCCTTCTTATTCTTGGAGAAGACCAAAATATCATCGAGATAGACCAAGACGAATTCATTGGTGTAGGGGTTGAAGATGAAGTTCATCATTCGAGAGAATGTTGGAGGAGCATTGACAAGGCCGAAAGACATGACAGTATATTCATAAGAACCAAAGCTTGTTCTGAATGCTGTCTTGGGAATATCTTGTTCACGAATGCGAATTTGATGATAACCCATACGAAGGTCAAGCTTGGAGAATACTTTAGCACCTTTGAGTTGCTCGAAAATCTCATTGATGTTGGGAACTGGATACTTGTTCTTGATTGTCTTCTTATTCAATGGACGGTAATCGACGCAAAGTCGGTCCGTGCCATCCTTCTTCTGGACAAAAAGAACACCACAACCCCAAGGAGATGAACTCGGTCTTATCAGACCCAGACGCTCTTGTTCATCGAGCTGTTTCTTCAATTCCTTCAGTTCTTTAGGTCCAAGCTTGTATGGACGCTTGCAAACGGGTTCCGTACCAGGCTCAAGATCGATAACGAATTCAACTGGCCGGTGAGGAGGCATACCCGGAAGCTCTTCTGGAAAGACATCTTGGTACTCACAAACGATCGAATCGAGAGATAGCATCCAACTCGCCCTTCTCATTGAGAGAAAACAACCAATGGTTTCATCACGAAGCGGCATAGATGATCACATCCTCGTAAGAGTGTGTCAATTGAATTTCCCTAGCAGCACAATCAAGATGAGCTTTGTGCTGAGAAAGCCAGTCAATCCCGAGAATTAGATCAATATCCGAGTCACCAAGAACAAATGGTTTAGATAGAAATCTATAGTCGCCCATCTTGATAGAAACATCATGAACTATTGAGTTGGTTTCATTGACTTCCCGGAGAAACAACACCCAAAGGTTTATCCAGTAAGACCAAGTAAAATCATTCTTTGCAAAGAACGATCTTGACATGAAACAATGCGATGCACCAAGATCAAATAAGACTTCGCAGAATATCATTAATCGAGAGATTGCCCATTATCACATCGAAGAATCCTCCGCTTGCGCTGCATTCATCATGTTCACCTTTGCGACTTGGGATTATGCTTGACCACCGCATTGCTTGAAGATCTCACAGAGGAGGAGGCGGAAGGCGCCTTTGGTTGAAGCACTTGTTCGCATAGTGACCTTTCTGCGACATTTGTTGCAAGTCAGCCTCGAGAGCGGACGGTGATAAGGAGAATTTGACCTTGGAGCTTGAGAATTAGACTTGTTCTCGATAGCCTGGGTTGGGCGGGTGGGAAGATCCACGACCACCTGAGTTCTTCTGCTGGTAAGGCCGATTTAAACGGAGGAGGAGGAGGCAACCAGAACTTCGTTGCTTAGCTGTCACTAGTGAGGAAGAAGAAGACTGAACTGCGTCCCGACTCTCTTCTTAGAAGCCTCACATTTGAGCTGGGCAGCTTCTTGCTTCAAAGCCATGTTGTAGAATTCATCATACTTTTCCGCTCAAAAGCACGAGAGCTAATTGCAGATCTTCTTTGAGGCCACCTCTGAATTGATAGATCATACTCTTTTCATCGTGACATCTTGCTTAGCAAAGCGAGCGAAGTTTCGAACTGGATATTGTATTGATACACGACATGCCGCCTTGCTTGAGATTGCGGAACTCCTCACGCTTGCTCTCAACAACACTTTGCGGAATGTGGTGAGCTTTGAAGTCTCGGCGGAACTCATCCTGTAATTACACGACCTCCTCTGGAATCTTTGTATTGTCGATACCACTCGGCAGCTTGGTCCTTGAGTTGAAACGAAGCAAACTTGACAAAGTCCTCAGGTCTGACATTGCTACATTCAAAATGTTTGCAGATGTCCACAAGCCAATCGTCGGCGTCTGTGGCCTCGGCACAGAAGCTGAAAGACTTCGGCTGATTAGCAAGGAACTGATTGAGGGTAGCAAAGTGCGGCTGATTGTTGCCTTGGCCTTGATTTCCTTGGTTGCCTTGCCCTTGGGTACGCTCTTGCAAGAGTTGCAAAATCATCTGAGCATTTGTGTTGGTGGCTGCCATGATAGCTTGCCATGCCTCCGGAGGCGGAGGTGTAGGTGGAGGGTTCGACTGACTCCCATCATTTCATTCCGGATTCAGACGCGTTGGCGGAGCCATCCTGAAGAGGGTGACATCCGTTAGCATCTTGATAGACAGATAGACAAGTTGAATCAACGGATAGAAATTGCAACATATAGTCTTCACAATAAACATACGAACAAGGATGAACGAATGAATTCCAAAGCTAACATCACACGTCCATTAAGGTGAGAAGCCACTTGATAAAGGGTTGATGAAAAAAATAACAAGGTACGACTGGAACAAATAAGTGGTAAGGATTACCCAATCGCAAACCAAATATCTGCGGGAAGAAATTCTAAGAGCTACTTGAATCCCACCTATAAACTCCCAAACTTTCTGGTTATGCAATCTGTGTTGGGGATACAGGGACACAAAATATATCACCCAAACTAACAATACCTAGATCCAAATTGTATCCATCCGTCAACACATAACCAAGAAACCTTCAGAATCGTGTACCTCGACCTTCAAAAGCATCCGTTATACGAGTCATGGCAATACTCCCGAGCTCGCCCAATCTTCAAGTTATCGGGTTATCTCACCAACAACTGTACAAAAGAGATTTTCGATGTCGGCAAAGCTCGTATATTCGAATCGCAACGATAAAATTGTGACGACAACACCTCGGAGCTCAACTCCCGGGACACCGCCACAACCCCTAAATGTCGAGGCACCAAGAACAATGTTCTCGCCACAAAACCATCGAACGATTCCAAGATACTGCGTGATCCTAAAATAAAATTTTAGTGAAATTTGAGGAGAGGAGAGTCAAAACTTCTACGTCAGAGACCTCACCAGAGCGATTTAAGGACCGAGGAGAAAAAGAATCCTACTCTCGATATATATAATCCTAAGACTCAAAACATTTTTGTTCTAGACTCAACAACGCCAAAAACAATCAAGTAGGGCTCCTAAGTCGGGATGGCTCGATTACCAACTTGTAACGCCTCGATGCAGCTATATCTCCCACGTGTCGAAGCACGACTTAGAGGCATAACCGCATTGAAAGCAATGTCGCAAGTGAGGTAATCTTCACACAACCCATGTAATACATAAGGAAAGAGATACATAGTTGGCTTACAATGCCACTTCACACAATACATAAATAAACATCCATCATCCAGATTACACTCAAGGTCCGACTACGGAACCAAAATAAAAGAAGACTACCCCAAATGCTACACAGATCCCGATCGTCCCAACTGGCTCCACTCATCGATCATCGTGGAAAGACACATAGTAACGACCGCTTCCTCGTCGAACTCCCACTTGAGCTCGGTTGCGCCATCTGCCCGACATCGCCGGCACCGCAACTGTTTTGGTAGAATCTGTGAGTCACGGGACTCAGCAATCTCACACCCGCGAGATCAAGACTATTTAAGCTTATAGGAAGGACAGAGTTGTGAGGTGGAGCTGCAGCAAGCGACTAGCATATATGGTGGCTACATTCGCAAAAGAGAGCGAGAAGAGAAGCAAGGCACGGTCGTGAAGCTAGTAGCGATCACGGTGATCCTGAAACTACTTACGCCAAACATAACTCCAACACCGTGTTCACTTCCGGACTCCGCGAGAAGAGACCATCACGGTTACACACGCGTTGATGTATTTTAATTAACGTCAACTTCGGGTTTTCTACAACCGACATTAACAAATTCCCATCTGCCTCAGAACCGTGGGCACGGCTTTGAAATATAAAACCCTGCAGGGTGTCCCAACTTAGCCCATTATAAGCTCTCACGGTCAATGAAGGATATTCCTTCTACCGAAGACCCGATCGTCTCGGAATCCCGGACTACAAGACATTTCGACAATGGTAAAACAAGACCAGCAAGACCACCCGATTGTGCCGACAAATCCCGATAGGAGCTGCACATATCTCGCTCTCGTGGCACACCGGATAAGCGAAGCGTCTGGTACCAACGTGACCCAAGTTGCCAAGGGACGCCCCAAGACGGTGCTCTAGTTTGGACCAACACTCGGAGGAGCACTGGCCCGGGGGGTAAATAAAGATGACCCTCGGGCTCGCGAAAACCCGGGGGAAAAAGGCTTAGGTGGCGAATGGTAAAACCAAGGTTGGGCCTTGCTGGAGGAGTCTTATTCAAGGCGAACTGTCAAGGGGGTCCCATAAATCACCCAACCGTGTAAGGAACGCAAAATCAAGGAACATAACACCGGTATGACGGAAACTAGGGTGGCAAGAGTGGAACAAAACACCAGGCATAAGGCCGAGCCTTCCACCCTTTACCAAGTATATAGATGCATTAATTAAATAAGAGATATTGTGATATCCCAAAATATCCATGTTCCAACAAGGAACAAACTTCATCTTCACCTGCAACTAGCAACGCTATAAGAGGGGGCTGAGCAAAGCGGTAACATAGCCAAACAACGGTTTGCTAGGAAAGGATGGTTAGGGGTTTGACATGTCAATATGGGTGGCATGATATAGCAAGTGGTAGGTAACGTAGCATAGGCATAGCGAAAGAGCGAGCATCTAGCAAGCAAAGATAGAAGTGATTTCGAGGGTATGGTCATCTTGCCTGCAAAGTTCTCAGAGTTGTCGAAAGCTTGATCCTCGTAGCGTTCTCAACAGGTTCCTCGCTCACGCATCGTATCCCGCTCTACCCAAAGCAAGAACACAAGCAAAGGACCAACAATCAATCACGGGCGATGCACAAACCACATGATGCAAAACATGGCATGATATGCGAGATGTGAGATGCAATGCATATGCGTGCTCCGGAAGAAAACTGATGAACAAGGCATCAACTTGGAAAACTAAGTATGCCGCTAGAAAGGTGAGATGATTTCGGTTGAAATCGATATAAAGATCACCGGAATCGGATGCACGGTTTGCAAATGGCAAGCAAAACAAGAATGGCACAAATCTGCCATTAACAGCATGATGCCACATAGCAAGCAACAAGAAATTAAACTACTGCACCCAAACGTACCAACAAAGCATATGGAAGCGATCTACTAAAGATGCTTGACAAAAGATGAACACTGAGCTACGGCTAAATCACACATTAACAGGTCCAACAAGCATGGCAAAAGTGCAAAAGATATCAGCTTCACAGACTTAGTGAAAATACTGAACATGGCAGAATTAGCATCAGGAAGCAATGTTCAGAGCAAGCAAACAACATGCTACAAGAACTTATAATAGCAAAACAAGGCATGGAATGAATCTACTCAAAGCATAGAACAAAAGCCCCTTACTGACCATGAGCCAAAAAGGATCAGAAGATATGATGGCACCCACGTAAACATAGCAAGTTTCGTTACAGATTTCAGACTTAGCAGAAAACTGGACATGGTAAAAACAGATAACAAGTAGGCATGTTTAAGAGCTCGATGTACTCACTACAGAGCATTTCATGATAAACTAAGCATACACCCATCAATAAGACATGGCATAGAAGTTAGACATGGCAATAACAACATCATAGCATACACGGATCAACTACAACAACCTTGGCAAAATTGAATAACATGTAAACAACCTGCCAGGAAACATTTTATAGCAAAAGTAGAGCTCGATTGACTCAAGCTATGGCACTCCATAATTTCACAAAAGAGCATTGATGGATAGAGAAAAACCATATGTTCAAAACATCCTTACTGAAGTATCTCAAAATAAGCATGGATCTCTCTGTAGCATCAAGTTTACATGGCATAAAAATATCAGCAGAACAGGGGCTGAAATCAGCAACATCATGAAGCCTAGTTTGTATGCTTGTGCTAGTCACCACAGAGATCACAAAAATACATGGCATACACCCTTGTAAAGATGGCATGGCATATTACAAAACACATGTAGGACTCAAGTTCATAGGATGCACACATCAATCATGGCAAAAATGACAAAAGTGCATGTTCTGATAAGAATCTGAAACTAACATCACATAGCCCTCTTCTAACAGCATTTCGGGCATCAAGATGAGCTCAAATGAAAATGATTCAATGAGATGAAATGATCTACTCGTTGAGGCGAACAAATCGGTGTGCTACACGCCCAAAACGGAGCCACGGGTGCAAAGATGTGGTGCGATGAAAATGCAACAAAATTTATGACAGAATGACTTAGACGAAAATCGGGGGGAAGAAGTTAACCGGACAGATCTGGATCCGGCTCGGACTTCGAGGTTCGCCGGCCGGAGAAGGAGCTCGGGGCCGGAGCAGGACGGGGACGAGGCCGGGGCGGCGGCCGGAGTCGGATCTGGGGCGGCGGCGGCGCGCTGGCGACGCCGACGGCACGGCTGCTGGAGTTCGGCGCGGCCGGGCGGCGACGAGGCGGGCGGCGACGGAGCGGAGGCGGCCGGGCGGCGAAGCGCGCCGAGGACGAGGCGGCGGAGGCCGGGCGACGGCGGCGGAGGCCGGCGGGTCGGGCGCGGGCGCGCGGCGAAGCGGCGCAAGCCAGCGCTGGTCGGGCGGGCTTCCCGCTGGCTCGGCGGCGGCGCGCGCGGGGGCGGCGGAGCGCCACGTGGCGGCTCCCGATTCGCCGGGGGCGCGGAGGCGGACGCGTCCGGCTCCGTCCGGACGTGTCCGGCGGCGCGGAGATGAGCGGGGCTAGGGTTAGGATGGAAATGACCCGGGATTTCGGGGGAGGGGGTGTTTTTATAGGTAGAAGGAGCTAGGAGTGTCCAAATGAGGTGTAGTTTTCGCCCACACGATCATGATCCGACGACGGAGAGCATGGAAGTGACTTAGATGGGTTATTGGGCTGTTTTGGAGGGGTGTTGGGCTGCAACTCAAAAGAGGCCTTTGCGGTTATGCGGTTAACCGTTGGAGTATCAAACGAGCTCCAAATGACTCGAAACTTGACAGGTGGTCTACCGGTGGTGTACCAAGGCCACTTGGCAAGCCTCGGTCCCATCCGAGAATGTTTAACACCCGCTCACGAAAAAGAGACAAGAGGGGTGCGCCGGTGCATGTAGGAGTGCCGGATTGCAAAACGGATAACGGGGAAAATGCTCGGATGCATGAGACGAACACGTATGCCAATGAGATGCACATGATGACATGATACGAGATGCATGACATGGACAAAATGCAAAATGAAAGACAAAAACCCAACCACGGAGGGAATACCATAGCACATAGCCGAAAATGGCAAGAGTTGGAGTTACAAATATGGAAAGTTACATCCGGGGTGTTACACAAAATGCCTAGGAGCACGTGTTAGAGCTGGCTCTTCACGAAGAGCCCGTTTACCATCTCTCTCCTCTTCTCTTTCTTCCAACTAAGCAAAAACATACTAGTTTATTCCTTATAGCCCGCTGACTCAGCTCTATTGTACTTGTTTTATTTGATACAAATGAGACTAGGCTTTTCGCTACATTTGTGGAGGTGTAATGGATCTCGTTGAACTTTGTTAGTAGTTCCTTCTTTATGAATGAGATGAAGCAAAGCTTTTGCCTCTGCTTAAAAAACACGCCAAGAGGAATTTCTTTTATAGTAGAGCCGATAATGGAGTGAAGTCCATGCATGCAACGCCACAAGCTACTGAGTAGTAGTAGAGCACTTTACGACGGAGCCATATTGCATGCTTCCCAATGCCCCGCCAGGTTTTCCGGCTCCTCGGCTTAATTGGGAGGCGCTTAGTTTAAATATGCTACTAGCTGATGAGGAAGCTGCAAGCGAGGTGCGGCTAGGGCGAGCACGCGAGCCACGGGATGCTGGGAAGGAAAACCCGTTCACGTGGCTAGGCTGTCTAGTGCACCCAGATTGTGGGGCCGCACGTCCGTTTGACTTCAAAACTCAAACTACCCGTGTAAAATATGGCTCGCAGCGAAGTGTAGTAGTACTATTTTAAAAAAAAAGGTCACCGTGCGTTCGGCCGGGATCGAACCCACAAAACGAGGTATACACTCCCGCGACCACTAGTAGTACTCGTTGGAGTACAACGCAACCTAGAATCGCCTTTTGTCGCTAGTAGTACGTACATTGTTCCTTACAAGAAACCCCTAATAATGCAATAAACCACTAAAATGCCAAGAAACTACTACCACTTGCATACGTGAAAGTGCAACTATCCCTAGGTGGTTTTGGTAATTCATAACAACATATAGCTCATTGAGCTAATGCTACTCCAAGACAAATATTTCAGGAAAGCTCAATGAATAGCATGGCATGGATGATGAAAGTGGATCCCTCAAAATATTAAGGACAAAGGATTGGCTCAAGCTCAAAAGCTCAAGACTCTATATTTTACATTTTAGTGATCCAAGATCACATTGAGTCTATAGGAAAAGCCAATACTATCAAGGAAGGATGAGGTGTTGCTTAATGAGCCTCTTGCTTCATGTGCTTAGTGATATGCTCCAAAACCCTCAACTACTTTCTCACATCCACATATGACCTAAACCCAGAGTCAAAATCGGTCCTACCGATTCTTTCTATCCGGCGCCACCGAGTTCAAATGTCATAGCCACTGCCACAAACCCTAGGCAAATCGATCTCACCGATAGGGATCTCGGTCTCACCAAGATGGGATTGTAATCTCTCTATTTCCCTTCATAATGTTTCGGTCTAACCGAAGTGAGCGATCGGTCCCACCAAGATTGCAATGTAAACTCTCTATTTTCCTTTCATAACATTTCGGTCTCACCGAAAGAGCGAATCGGTCCCACCGAGTTTACCTAACCAACTCTCTGGTTAGCTAATTACCAAAATCGGTCTCACCGAGTTTGTGTAATCGGTCTCACCAAGATTACTATGCCCTAACCCTAACCATATCGGTCCTTCCGAGTTGCATGTCAGTCCCACCAAAAACCCTAACGGTCACTAGGTTTACTGAATCGGTCCGACCGAGTTTGTTAATTCGGTCCCACCGAGTTTGGTAAATTGTGTGTAACGGTTAGATTTTGTGTGGAGGCCATCAGAACAAACCTACACTTCCAACTTACCAGTTCTGAGAGAGAACCACCTACTCATGTGTTGAGGCCAAGATATTCCATTCCTACCATATGAATCTTGATCTCTAGCCTTCCCCAAGTTGCTTTCCACTCAAATCTTCTTTCCACCAGATCCAAATCCTATAAGAGAAAGTTGAGTGTTGGGGAGACTATCATTTGAAGCACAAGAGCAAGGAGTTCATCATCAACACACCATTTGTTACTTCTTGGAGAGTGATGTCTCCTAGATTGGCTAGGTGTCACTTGGGAGCCTCCGACAAGATTGTGGAGTTGAACCAAGGAGTTTGTAAGGGCAAGGAGATCGCCTACTTCGTGAAGATCTACCGCTACTGAGGCAAGTCCTTTGTGGGCGACGGCCATGGTGGGATAGACAAGGTTGCTTCTTCGTGGACCCTTCGTGGGTGGAGCCCTTCGTGGACTCGCGCAACCATTACCCTTCGTGGGTTGAAGTCTCCATCAACGTGGATGTACGATAGCACCACCTATCGGAACCACGACAAAAACATCTGTGTCTCCAATTGCATTTGAATCCTCCAAACCCTTCCCTTTACATTCTTGCAAGTTGCATGCTTTAATTTCCGCTGCCTATATACTCTTTGCATGCTTGCTTGAATTGTGTGAAGATTTCTTGACTTGTGCAAATATAGCTAAAATCTGCCAACGTCTAAAATCGGGAAAAGGTTAGGTTTTTAATTGGTCAAGTAGTCTAATCACCCCCCTCTAGGCATACTTCAAGGTCCTACAAGTGGTATCAGAGCTTTGGTCTCCATTTGCTTTGATTTCCATAGCTTTTGGTGGTCATAGCCTTGGTTTCACAACCTAGGAGAGTATGGCGTCTAGCGAGGGAAATTATCACCGTAGAGGTGCTTACTTTGATGGCACTAATTTTGCTAGTTGGAAGCATAAGATGAAAATGCATATTCTCGGACATAACCCCGCTGTTTGGGCTATTGTGTGTATTGGCTTGCAAGGTGAATTCTTTGATGGGAGAGAACCGAACCGTGAGGCTAGCGCGGAAGAGTTTAAGATGCTGCAATACAACGCTCAAGCTTGTGATATCCTCTTCAATGGCTTGTGCCCCGAAGAATTCAACAAAATCAGCCATCTTGAGAATGCAAAGGAAATTTGGGATACTTTGATTGATATGCATGAAGGTACCGACTCATCAAGGAATCCAAATTGATGTGCTCCAAAGTCAGCTTGACAAGTTCAAAATGAAGGATGGTGAAGGTGTCGCTGAAATGTACTCTAGGCTTGCTCTTATCACAAATGAGATTGCCGGCTTAGGAAGTGAAGAGATGATCGATGATTCATCATCAAGAAGATCCTAAGAGCATTGGACGGAAAATATGATACCGTGTGCACATTGATCCAAATGATGCCAAATTACAAAGATCTCAAGCCAACGGAAGTCATTGGAAGAATTGTTGCTCATGAGATGTCACTCAAGGATAAGTAGGAACTTCACAACAAGTCAAGTGGTGCGTACAAAGCCTCATGTGAAGCCCCCACATCATCAAGTGAGAAACAAACCTTCAATGAAGAATTGAGCTTAATGGTGAAGAACTTCAACAAATTCTACAAGAGTAGAAGCAAAGAAAGAAGCTCTAAGTCAAGGTCCTACAATGACAAAAGATCTTCTAGTCGAGAGCGAAATTGCTACAATTGTGGGAGACCCGGACACTATTCCAATGAGTGTACGGCACCCTACAAAAGAAGAGAAGATTCTCCAAAGAGAAGAAGTAGAAGAGAAGAATCACCACCAAGAGAAAGAAGGAGTAGAGATGATCGTTATGAACGAAGACCCTCACGGAGAAGCAAGGATTAGGAAAGGAAGGACAAGTCATCAAAGAGCTACACAAAACGAAGACATCAAGCTCATGTTGGTGAATGGGTATCCGGCTCCGACTCCGACAATCACTCTGAGAAAAGCTATCACTCCGACTCCGAATACACTCAAGATGAAGGTGTTGCCGGTCTAGCACTTGTGTCAACCAACCCCACGACATATTTGATTCACCAAATGAAGGAATTGGAAGATGCTTCATGGACAAAGGTCCTAAGGTAACACACCCCGAGTATGTTGATTTTAATAGTCATGAAGATGACTTGTTAGGTGATGATGATTTACTTGTTGACAACTCTAGTGATGAATACTATGATGAAACGTCAATTAATCATGCTAATCAAGATGAAACGAATGACAATGATAAGGAGAAGATTGAGCTTCTAACTAAAGAACTAAACACTCTTAAGTTAGCTCATCAAACTATCTTCGAAGATCATCGAGAACTTTTAAGGGCTCATGAGAAGTTACGCTTTGAAAAGCTCAATCTTGAGCAAGAGCATGAGTTCCTAAAAGCAATCAATGATGATCTCTGTAATAAAAGTTCTTCTTACATTGCCAAGCATTTACTCTTATCTACTTACATGCCTCAAGTCAAGTCTAGTAACAAGAACAAGAAAGGTTCTTCCTCTAGTAGTAACAATAACAATGTCAAATCCAATATTGTTGCTTCTAGTAGCTCTCTTGATTCCACTAATGATTTTCTTAGCCAAGTTACACTTGAGCAAGAAAACAGCTTATTGAAGGGAATTATAGAGAAAGGTGTATACAAGAGCCTTGCCGGGAGTAAGCAATTCGAGGAAATTGTACGCAAGCAAGGAAGGCACCGGAAGAATCAAGGTGTTGGTTTTGAACGAAAGTTCAATGCCAATGGAGTAGAGTGGGAAGAAGATCAATACCCCAAGACGAAGTTTGTTCCTCAACAAGAGAAGTATGATCCTACTTCCTTCAAGGGAACACAAGCACAAGATGATCTTCCACCACAAGACCACAAGAACAAAGGCAAGGACAAACTTCAAGAGGAGATTGATGCATTTGAAGAAGCACCTAAGGCCTTGGTCAAGTGGGTTCCCAAGACTACGTCAAGTTCTACTTCATGAAGTACAACTACAACACCAAGGATTCCCATCAAGATGGTGTGGATTCTGAAGAAGAAGAACTAGAGTGTTCTTGAGGGTGACTCCGCCAACATTCTTCACTCATATCATTATGGCAAGGACAAGTGCAATCATCTTTCATATCTTACACTAGTTCAAGGAGTCACAAACCCTCATGTTGGTAAGGCAAGGGACAAGGTAACCTAATGTTTTCATGGACATCATTTTGTGTGTGCATCACTCTATGTCTATGGATACTCTTGTTTGTTCCTTGTGGGACTAACCCATGTAGGTATTGAAAGTGAACTCACTCCAAAGGATTGCTCCAAAAGATCTACATCAACATTGAGCATCCACATCTTCAACACCTACATGAAGTCATCATCGACAAAACCCAAGGTTAGTTCATCCCTCTAAGGGGGGGATCTCACATCTAGGGGGAGCTTAACTCTAAGAATTGAGTCAAAGCAACTCTAATGATGTGAACAGATAAATGCTTTATGTAAAAGTGGCAACCCCACGTGAGCTTAAATGATGAGTATGACCTATGATCAAATGTTCTCATTTGACTCCTAAGTCAATATACTCATATATAGATGACCTAGTCATCGCCAATTGTTTGATAGATGCTGGAATTGGTTGTGCATGCTTTGTCACATATTTCATTTGTCATTTTATTGTGTGAGCATGTTGGTTGCATATTTTACTCATTCGAGGACATCCACTTGTTGTTTTGATTGATTGGTTTCTTTATCTTTGGCCAAGTGGATGGACAAGAATGCCTAAGAACCCTCTCTAGCTATCTATGCTTTTCTCGTCTCAAACTCTATTCATGCTACATCACAAAATTTGATCAAGTCAGATTCGAACCATTCTGTGTGAGGAGCACTCGGAGTCCCCGATTCGTCATAGACTTAAACTTCCAAAACTTCTTTGTGCTTTTCGGTCTGACCGATTCATCCATTTCGGTCATACCGAGATCACTAAGTCGATCTAGGTTTTCACCTCGGTGCAACCGATTTGAACTTTTCGGTCACACCGAGTTGCTGTAACTGTTCATAGTTATGCATCTCGGTGCCACCGAATTGTTCCACTCGGTCACACCGACAGTGTCGGGCTATATATCCTCACGGGCAAAAAATTTGAAAAACTTTCTCCAAACCTCTCGCCCGCGCATAGCTCGCTCTGCCTTCTAGGTCTCCGGATCGTCGACTTCGTCGCCAGCCGCCTCCTGTCGCTGGTCTCCGCCGCCGTCAACGGATTTCATCTCCGCCGTTGCCGCCGTAGCGAGTTCACCGCCGAACTAGGGTATGAACTCGATCACAGTGCTATCCTCGTCTGATTCTCAGCACATTGTGTTCATAATGCTTCTTGCCACGATTGAAACACCTCTATCCAGTCAAAACAATCCTTAGAATAGATGTGATTCGAAAATTTAGGGTTAGGTTTCCGCCGAAACCATCTCGGACCCACCGAGTTGAAAAACTCTGTCTCACTGATTCGGCTAACGCCATTGCACTAGTAACTCTCGGTCTGACCGAAAATTGCTAATCGGTGTGACCGATTTTAGAACTTTGTGAAACCCTAGCAGTCTCGGTGCCACCGAACTGTGACTCGGTCTGACCGAGTTCACTAGTTTAGGTTCCAAAACTGCTTCGGTGTCACCGAGTTTGAAAATTGGTTGATCCGAAATGCTTTCTATGGAAAACTAAAACTAAGTTTTTTTGAATCATTCTTTTGCAAAAACCTCTGCATTTTGTGATGCTCATCCACTCTATCTCATCGATAACTATTCACAGGGTCAGTAGTCAGTGTGTGCAGCATGTCAGACCAAAGTGACAGCCAGAACAAGTCAGAGGAGCAGATACAGATGAGTGAGGGCACTAGTCCCTCTAGCAGCTCAGATGAGGGAAGCAGAAGCACTCCCAGCAATTTGCCCAAAGCTGCCACTAGGACAAGGAAGAAGAGAACCTCAGAATCTGAGGAGGAGGATTATGTGGCAATCGAAGATGAGGCTATTTCAAAGAAGAAAGTACTAAATAAGTAGTATAGATCAACTGCAGTAAAGCCAGGAATGAAGATCAAAAGGCCTGCAGGAAGACAACCAATGTCTAAAGCCAGAGTCTCCACTCAAGCATCTTTGGAATCCCAACCCAAAGAGCCTGCTGCAGAAGGAAAGAAAAGGAAGGAAAGGGTCAAGAAGACCATGGCCAGAGTGATTGGAAAGCCTTCCATGATGGAAGAAGAGGAAGAAGAAGAGGTTGCTACACCAGCACCCAAGGCACAAAAGATGATGGGTGATGCTATAAAGTCAGGGGCTGCAACTTCAAAGCCCAAAGAAGCACCCAAAGCTGCCTCCAAGCCCAAGAGTGCACCTAAGAGGAATATCAGGAGTATACCAGCTACTGAAAAGAACAAGGCCCCAGTGCCTGATGTTGCTGCTAAGGAAGATGATGAAGGACAAGTCCTAAGGAAGATCAAACCCAAGATTCCAAACCATAATGATGCTCATCCTGTGGCTGAGAACATGAATATCAGGAGATACTTAGGCTTGAGGCTATGGAGAGAGTCAGATCCATATGCCACCAGGAGAAGGACTGATGTTGATTACAGGTTCCACACAAAGGAGCAGCAGGACTTCTATGAGACAATCTTGTTGGACAAGAAGCCCATAGTGTGTGATATGAGGTGGGTCGACTGGACCTACATACAGGAAAATGAAGAACACTATCCTGGAGTGTATGACAGCTTCAGTGCGTGTGGAGTTGCAGACTTTGTTGGGCAGAAGCTCACAAACTGGAATGATGAGCTCATTATGCAATTCTACTCCACAACACATTTCTATCCAGATGGCAGGATAGTTTGGATGTCTGAAGGAACGAGATACCAATCAACCATTGAGGAATGGGCAAGTCTGATCAATGCCCCAAAGGAGAGTGAAGATGACTTGGACGTTTATGCCAAGAAGAAGATGGATCACAACTCTATGTTACAGATGTACAAGGAGATCCCAGACAAAGCTCTTGAGACTTTCAAGCTTGGGTCAGTTCATTTTCTTCTGTCAGGGCTGCCAACGATCAACTGGACCCTAAGGCACACTCTTTTGCCCAAATCAGGTGACCACAACATGATCAGACGGCGTGCAATTAATTTGCTACACATATTTGATGTGCCACAGAAATTCAAGGTCATGAGCTTCATGGTTGAGACTATCAAGAGGACAGCAGCAGACCAAAAGAGAAGCTGTGGATATGCCCCACAAATTCAGGAGTTGATTAACTCAAAGATGGGCACATGGAAGTATCTGTTGGATAAGGAACACTTTGTTCTCTATCCTGACTTTGAGGACAATCAAGTTGTCATGACTGAGAATGAACCATCATCAGTACAAGCTCAAGAGAAGAAGGAGAAAGCAAGGAAAGAGAAGGCTGCCAAGATGCCAACACAAGAGGAGGCATCTGAGTACTTTTTGAAGAGCAAGCAGGACCAGCTTAGTTACTTGATAGCATCATCACTAAGGATTGAGAAAGGGTTGGCCACCCTAACTCAAAACCAGGAGAGCCTGGAAAGAATCATGGAACAAAAATTCTATGATCTTGATGTCAAAGTAACTAAGATTCAGTCAGTTGTGGAGCAGCTACAGGATGACATGCAGGAGAGGAAGGGCAGGACAACAACTGATGCATTTGCCAGAGTGCCTCGAGCTCAGAGATCAGCTGCAGAGCCAGTAACAGACACCAGAGTCACTTCATCTGCTCCAGCTACAGCTCCAGCGCAACCAGCTCCAGCACCAACTCCTTCAGCTCCTTCCACATCGACTGAAGTATTCGTCCAAGAAGACATCTCTACGCCACCAGCTGAAGACCAAGCCTGAGAGATAATATAGTACTATGAATTTTCTAGGAACTTTTTGGTAACTTGTTGCCAAAGGGGGAGAAAAATGTATAGATCATAGGCTGAGAGAGAGAGAGAGAGAGTTTCCTTTTGTTCTCTCTTGTCTTCTTGGTTGAACTTTGTTTGCTTTTGATTGCTTGAGATACTATGCTATTATCTGTGAGACATTGATGATCATGTGTTTGATCATAAGCTACACTTATGCTTGCTAGATGATATTATCTTACTTATCCTTATATGATCATTCACTTTGCTTGGTGATGAGTGCATGTATTCAATCTTTATTATTTTGAGCGCTCCACCAAGATGTATGTGACATGGAAGAGTAACCCATGACCTAATTCCTTGTGCATTTGCAGTCCAAAGCAAATCTTAAAATATGCACAAATTTAGGGGGAGCTCTTGCTTATCACATACTTCTCAAAGCGACGATGTTTTTCAATCTTATTATCATTTGTAGAAGCTTTGATCTATATGTTGTCATCAATTACCAAAAAGGGGGAGATTGAAAGTGCAACTATCGCTAGGTGGTTTTGGTAATTCATAACAACATATAGCTCATTGAGCTAATGCTATTCCAAGACAAATATTTCAGGAAAGCTCAATGAATGGCATGGCATGGATGATGAAAGTGGATCCCTCAAAATATTAAGGACAAAGGATTGGCTCAAGCTCAAAAGCTCAAGATTCTATATTTTACATTTTAGTGATCCAAGATCACATTGAGTCTATAGGAAAAGCCAATACTATCAAGGAGGGATGAGGTGTTGCTTAATGAGCCTCTTGCTTCATGTGCTTAGTGATATGCTCCAAAACCCTCAACTACTTTCTCACATCCACATATGACCTAAACCTAGAGTCAAAATCGGTCCTACCGATTCTTTCTATCCGGCGCCACCGAGTTCAAATGTCATAGCCACTGCCACAAACCCTAGGCAAATCGGTCTCACCGATAGGGATCTCGGTCTCACCGAGATGGGATTGTAATCTCTCTGTTTCCCTTCGTAACGTTTTGGTATAACCGAAGTGAGCGATCGGTCCCACCGAGATTGCAATGTAAACTCTCTGTTTCTCTTTCGTAAAATTTTGGTCTCACCGAAAGAGCGAATCGGTCCCACCGAGTTTACCTGACCAACTCTCTGGTTAGCTAATTACCAAAATCGGTCTCACCGAGTTTGTGTAATTGATCTCACCGAGATTACGTTATGCCCTAACCCTAACCATATCGGTCCTACCGAGTTGCATGTCAGTCCCACCGAAAACCCTAACGGTCACTAGGTTTACTGAATCGGTCCGACCGAGTTTGTTAATTCGGTCCCACCGAGTTTGGTAAATTGTGTGTAACAGTTAGATTTTGTGTGGAGGCTATATATACCCTCCACCTCCTCTTCATTCGTGGAGAGAGCCATCGAACAAACCTACACTTCCAACTTACCAGCCTCGAGAGAACCACCTACTCATGTGTTGAGGCCAAGATATTGCATTCCTACCATATGAATCTTGATCTCTAGCCTTCCCCAAGTTGCTTTCCACTCAAATCATTTGAAGCACAAGAGCAAGGAGTTCATCATCAACACACCATTTGTTACTTCTTGGAGAGTGGTGTCTCCTAGATTGGCTAGGTGTCACTTGGGAGCCTCCGACAAGATTGTGGAGTTGAACCAAGGAGTTTGTAAGGGCAAGGAGATCGCCTACTTCGTGAAGATCTACCGCTAGTGAGGCAAGTCCTTCGTGGGCGACGGCCATGGTGGGATAGACAAGGTTGCTTCTTCGTGGACCCTTCGTGGGTGGAGCCCTCCGTGGACTCGCGCAACCGATACCCTTCGTGGGTTGAAGTCTCCATCAACGTGGATGTACGATAGCACCACCTATCGGAACCACGACAAAAACATCTGTGTCTCCAATTGCGTTTGAATCCTCCAAACCCTTCCCTTTACATTCTTGCAAGTTGCATGCTTTAATTTCTGCTGCCTATATACTCTTTGCGTGCTTGCTTGAATTGTGTGAAGATTGCTTGACTTGTGCAAATATAGCTAAAATCTGCCAACGTCTAAAATTGGGAAAAGGTTAAGTTTTTAATTGGTCAAGTAGTCTAATCACCCCCCCCCCCCTCTAGACATACTTCAAGGTCCTACAATACGCGGCAGACTTAAGATAAGACTACCTTATCAACAATTGTACATGCTCTTACCAACAAAAATCCTCGAGTGACCTCCTACCTCCGGCCCGTCCACCTAGTCATCCTCGGCCATGGGGCGCAGCCTACCGCCCACGCGGCGGGCGAGGTCAAAACCGCCGGTGGTGCGGAGCCCATGTTGTGGCAGCCTGGATGCCAGCTCCATCCGGCGCTCATGACGCTAGCTAGCCAAGATAGCTCCGTCCAGCTGCTTGTCTGCAAGGTTTGCTAGCTAGATTGGCACGTCAGCGCGGCGGCTTGCTCGTGTGCGCCACGCTCAGGCCAGCCATCCGGCTCGGCGAAGGCCAGCCAAGGGCGGCTTGCTCGCTCGTGAGTCACGCCGAGCCAGCTCGCCAACCCGTCAAGGGAGGCCAGCAGCGGCGTCCGCCCGTCCGGCGGAGCGATGGCCAAGTCGCTCATCACCGGCGCCACCGACGAACACGCGATCAATCTTGTTTGAAGTAATGTTCAGGAAAAATAATGATTTGAAGGGGAATAACAGGATAGAAGGTCAGATGTGGGTCCCTCGTGTCAACGGTCAAACAAAATGTGTTGGTTTAAGCTGCCTTGTCAGCACGGACGTGTGGGCCAACCCTGTCATAAATGGGTTTAAACGAACCTAATCGGTAGGAGTACTAGGTAGTAGTTTTTGGCGTGGATTAAGAAATTTTGGGTATGTTTTTGCTATTTTTGGTACAATAGATTCTTCCTAGGGCTGGTTGAAAGTGGTAGTTTTTTGTTAAATACTCTACATATTGTAAGTAGGAGTGAAAGTTAAGCTTTGGAAGCCAATAAGCAAGGCTAGTTACATAGTGCATATGTGTACATGATTGAAAGTAAATATCAACCATGAGTGACTAATATCTTGATGGAAAACTCAAACTATGGAATACTAGGAAAAAATGCATGGTTGGAAATACTAGCAATGTTCATGTCCGTTGTAACGAATCATAATTAGAATAATACTTATTCACAAACTTGGTACAAAAACTCTAATTTTGATATACATATGTTTCAATTAGAATATATTCCTTGGGCTGCTTTGGTGAGGTCAGGGAGGGATGTGGTTGGTTTTAAGATACTAATTATGGGTTTTTTCTGCAAATTGGTAGAGAAGTGGGATGTTGGTGAGAAAAGGCAACAACTTACCTCACAATCGTTAGATGTAGATCTAATGGTCGAAGCGACGGATGGCGATACACCAAAGATCACCAACTTAGTCTTGTGTAGGAGTACTAGCAAGATCCGTGCATTGCACGGAACATCAAGATGCATTTTTTTATAAAACACTTGTTGTGATTGACCCTTACGGGAGTAATCCCATGTGTAAAAACTAATGATATCTCGAGAAATATGAGATAAGGTGAAGAGGAGTGGGGTGTGGTGGTGGTTGGTGGTCTGACCGAGCGGAGGCATGGGGATTGACGACGCGGCAATGCCACTGTGCCAGTTTGTTCCAGAGGCTTCCTTTCTTAATTGCTCAACAATGAGGTTTGTTGGAGATAGGGATGAACGAGGGAAGGCCTTGTCTGCAAATGTGGAGAGGGGTGCGGGTATCTTTTAGTTTAATTTCCATCCGTCAGATATAGATCGGACGGTCTATATTGCAAGATGGCACACGTACCATCATCACCACCTCAGTTTTTTATAAGAGAAGAAATATAAGTATGGAGATACAAATGTGTTATCGATACTTGCTTCCATAAACTAGCATTTACATTCTATTCAACGCCTCGGCATGTGGGGCCTTAGCACAATGACTTCTCGACTGTGTAAAACAAAGATTTTCCCGTCGCCGACAAGGAGGGGTGACGGCGGCGCGCTTTTTGGCTTGCTCTAGTCCTAGTAGTCATACTAGGTGGTCTAAGCACGTGTAGATTTATTATTTTTCATGTCTTGTGTTCGCCGTACTGCCACGACTGTTGATGAATAGGCGGTAAGTTATTCACGGGGAAACCCTTGATGAGCGTGTTTGCGAGAGAGAGAGATACAGTGTGCGTGTGTGATATGTTAGAGACTGAGGCAATGATAACAGATTATTTGTGTCTATGTGTGTGGAGGATAGAGAGAGACATGTACATGGGGCTTTGTGTTGTGTAACGTGGAGACACATATACATAATTAGAGAGTGAGTGTGTGAGATACACATGCGGACATGGGGAGAGATGAGGATCCAGATAAATGGGTGTTTGTACGTGTTTGTGTGTGTTTGTGCACGCGTTTGTGTGTGAGAGGGAGAGAGTGTGCGTGGAGTAGAGAGACCACTGATGATGTAAACCTAGTATAAGGGAAGGGGGAATGGTGTGACATGTGTAGTAGCGGGATAGCACGGTGCGGGCTGGGGGAGCAGACTATTTGGAAGAGACATCGAGTGTGTGTGTGGGAGAGGGGTGTGAGAGCGAGAGAAAGAGAGAGCTAGCGACGGAGAAAGAGAGAGGAAGAGAGGGGCGAGAGGGGTCGTTTGTGTCCATAAATGGCGTATAGATAGGGAGACAATGTTGATGTTGTCCGAAATTGGCCTATGAACGGAGACGCAAGGGAAGCGAGTCATCGTGTGTGTGATAGGGACTTCATGAGAGATCTAGAATAGATGGTGTAGAGAACAATGTGTGAAATCGAGAACGCTTATACATTAGGGAGCTATGCAAAGAGTCACGACATATATGTATGCAGGGAAGGAGCTGGGGTGGGTCCGCATGTGGGAGAGATAGAAAGAGGAGAGGGGTGCACAAGGAGACAAAGTGTACTTGTTTGCAGTGGGGGTGGTGTGTGAGGTGAGTGCGCGAGAACCACATAACTAGGGAGATAGACGTTTGGGGGCGACGTTTTGTGTGTATGGGAAATATACACTCTACATAGTGTGTGTGCTTGGGTAAGAGAGATAGCGGGAGATCTAGAGAGTGAGGGAAGAGATGTGTGCATGCCCGAGAGACAAAGTGTTAGAGACCTATGTTGGGGTCCGGACTTTACAAGAGAGAGGGGTGTTAATGTGCTCGTGTGTTGGTGTTTGGGGGAGAGAACGACTTCTCTATGTGTGTGTGTGTGTGTGTGTGTGGTGGTGGTGGGGGGTGTTGACTTCAGATAAAGAGTGAGGTGTCTATATTTGAGGGACTTTAGCGTAATTGAGATATTGTGCACTCATGGTTGATCCATTTGTTTCACAGTTTGTACTATGAGATAACGATACTTTTGAACATGCGTGATATACCTTGATGTACCAAAATTACAAACCTAAGATTGGAATTTTGGAATTTGACTCCATCATTAGCTTTTGTAATTCATTTAAACGGAGGTACATTTTTTAAGCCGGGATTTCGTGATTTCAAATTCATATATCAAACCTAGAGATATACACATACGGGCATGTTCAAACTTTATAATCATCCACTTTATGCATACACATACACATTTTTGCATTTGTCATCATATTTAGGATAAACACATTTGGAATTTCATTTGAATTGGACCGTATGATGGTATTTGCTTGTAGTAGCCCAATGATCCATATTTGAATTGAATGGACAATCTAAGTTTCGAGTTGGAGACATTGATTTTCAAAACTTGCACATTTTTTTTATGCAAAACAAACAAATTGTCGGCCATGATATCATAGTCGGCCGTGACGAGAGCAGAATACTTATAATTTTAGGCGCCAAAAGCTTTCAAACTTCCGCTCACATCGAAATATCACGCTACCGAAAGTTTAGCCCTGCGATATTCATGTTTTACCCCTGCCACATGAACGGAAAAGGGCTGCTTTGGTAACTCCATTGTTTTCCCCTCTTTGCCCCCAACATTCATCCCTAGAGCCCTCCCCTTCCCTCCCCGACCCCCCAACCACGGCAAGCCGCCGAATCTAGTCCTCCGCTGCAGCGGTGGACCTCACACCCCGCCGGATCTACCTTCCACACCTTGGAACCCCCAACTGCCAACTCACCACTTCACCGGAGCCGCTTAAGCGACTGGCTTGTCCACCGCTCCAGATCTCCTTGACCGCCATCATGGTCCACTGCACCGGATCTACTTAACCAGTGCCCTCCACCACAGCGTAGGCCCTTCACTGACTCCCTCGTCCGCCCCTTCGCTGGCCCTTCATATAAGCCCTCGTCCGACGCAACAGATCCGCCTCACCAAAAGCACTATACAACGCGCCCGTCGAAGCCTTCGTCCACTGCACCGGACCCGCTCCACGGACGCCATATTCAACTCCACCGGCCCTGCTTTACCGACGCCGCAGCCTCATCAGGTTATTTCAATTTGTACTCCTTCGGTTTTTCTCTTTATCGTGCAACTGTTCACTTACCACAGATGAGCTTTCTTGTATATCGACAGGCGACGCAACCGTAGCACCGGAGCAGCTTCAGCGACGGCGACAGCCGGCCCAAACTCAACCGCAACATGAGTACCATCGATGATCCTTAGCTATCAAGTATGACAACGATACCCATACGCCGCCGAGAATCAGGTACTATTATCCAACGGCCGACGCCTACGTTCACTTTCCTAGCATAAGCACTGCACCTTTGAATTTCTTCGTGCATCATTCAGTTTTTCATGAGACGCGTTATTCGCTTGCACCGTAGGGCCATACTTCGGCAAAGGAACATGTTACATGTGTTAAATTACATATCGGTGCACATATTGTTAATATGCTTTAGTTTTGTTACGATGCCACCTGTTGGTTCCATCGCATCGCTTAATGTTCTCTATGCTTAATTACACATCAGCAAACTAGCATGTGGTTTCGCTACTTTTTGTTTGTTTTACCCTACATTTTCGATGCTAGCTATTACATCACTGCTCCGAGCCTCTGTTCATTACTTGTTTGTGTGTTCTTGATCTTCCCAAGTTGCATGACTAATTTGATGCTTCTATTAATTATGGAGCTGCCAACCCCATCAAGCAAAATATTTGTTCTTTTGGTGCTAGCACCTCGAACAAGCATAAAAAATAGAGGGAAGCAGATATATTGTCGTGTATGCACACACCCTTCTTTCATTAGTTTAGATGAACCATTGATGATCAATTATTACCAGTGCATACGATTAAAATTAATTTTACCTAAATAGATGGTGCAGAATAAACTACAACAACTAGATTTGCAACCACGGGATGTCGATTTATATCTTCAAAGAACATTGCAACAGCAGCTAGGCTTCACAAAGAACATATGGTAAGCCAAAGTGTTTTAGTACATGTTAAATGTAATGCGAGTGGCCTACTTTCTTGGCTTGTGCCCTCAACGTGTAATCCTACCGAATTACAAATAGTTCAGTTGTCCGCTTTGCTTGTATTGCTTGATTCAATGCTTGTTTGTTGTTACGTTATACCTGAGTTGGCCAATATGTCGCGAGTACTCGCTGTACTATCGTAAAGAAATGCATGCCTATTTCATTTGAGTCCTTAACTTTTCCTCTCAACTTCATCACAAGACTGTCTTCGTAGTTTATATCAGGCCACACTATTAAGTGTTTTCTCAGATTATTTCAACTGCTTAGATGCCTTGGCAACTTAAATATAGCGGTTGTACACTCTCTTTCAACTTTCATCTTACCATTTTAATTTCTTTTTAGCTGATGCTGCTTCGAACCATTTAAATATAGTTTGCCATGCTCGGCAATAATTCGTCCGTCGTTTACCATGTAAGCTTACTGCCTGGATCATACGATAACTATCTCTTACTTATGTCCAGTGAAACCTTTCAGATGCCGCTCACACTAGGACACAATGTACAACCCCGAATCTATTTGTGGAAGCAAAGTCGCCATCCATGTTACCAGATGGTAGCAGTTCAGAGGCAACACCGCCGAGAGCAGCGATCGAGCACGATATTATAGTGCTTGAGGCTCTACTAGAGGCTGAAAGAGATGGTGTGGCTGCCATGAATGAGGTAATCTTTATCTTGAGGCTGGAAATTACGGAATTGGCGGCACGCATTATGCAAGCAACCCAAGAATTGGAGGATGTAAGAATGTTGCATTTGAAGACGGAGGAGGTCCTGCTGTTTCTGCTATCTGAAGCCCAAGGTAATCCCGGTTCTTCTTTAGATACCAGTTGAAATTGTCATTAGATTATTGTACTTGCATGTTGTGTCATGTCTCTAAATGAATTATGTTGCAAGACCCCCGATGTTGTCCGGAATTCCATGTTGTCCATGTGTTGTAATGATCCGAATATTTTAGGCGAGGTAATCCTCAGTACTTGTATGATTGACATAAGGTGAACTGTTTTTCGTGTGAGCATATTGTATTGGATGAAATAACTGTTTGAATCAGAGTGTATCCAACCTACTGAATTCGAAGATCACGGCATTTCTAAATCATAATCATATATAAAGGTGGAATAAATCTTTGTTGTGGTTTTGAAGAAATAAATAACAAAATATATAATTATCTGTGGATATTCGTAATCGAATACAAACTGGATTTGAATTTAGTTTGTCAGGTCCCAGGGCAAACGTGAATGCTAATTCTCCCAAGTTTTGAACGAAGCGGCTAAACACCCACTATAATTTGTGGGCTGCCCGAAGCAAGTGTTTGCGAGATGGAAATTACTGTCTACCCCTGACACTTAACATCCTTATCGACCGGATTTACACTACTGTCGATAGGGGTAGACTAGTAACTTCAATCAGACGTGACACGACGGCCTCTGAGCCCATTCAGACATGGTGGGCGCCATATATGGACGGCAAAACACATTTGATTCAAGCTCGTCCGAAAGACATGTGTCTCTTCCTCCATTTCCCCATTCATACACGATGGGCGGCAAAACAAACTCTCCTCGTCCAAAATCGATGTAGGCTAATATTTTAAATAGGGGCAGATGTGTAACTTCCATCAGACGTGACACAACCGCCCTACCAGTCAGCCCCGTTCATACACCGTGGGTGCCAACCGTGGGCGGCAAAACACCCTCTCCTCGCCCAAAATAGTTACCGGCAAATATTTGGGAGATGCGAGATTACCGTCCTATCCCCAACCGACGCGATGTCTGAAATTTTAAACGGGGGATAAGTTCGTAACTTTCCCCCATTTCAGAGAAGCGCGTCCCAAAGTTTGAGATCGCCCCCCCCCCCCCTCCCCTCCATTTCCCTATTCATACACCATCGGCTGCACGACAACCTCTGCACTGCGGCCAGCCTCCTCCGTCCGCCACCCCATCCTCCACCTTGCCGGAGCCGCTACCCCTACCCCGTCGTCCACTGCAAGAGATGGACGTCTCTCATCCACGGCGCTGGACCAGGATCCTTTCATCGCCTCCTCTCGCTTCATCAGCGCCGTCGTCCACCTTGCCATTGCCGCTCCTACGACCGCCTCGTCCACGGTAACAGGATATATCCCGCGACCCGGCTGTCTACCGTAGAAAAGTCTTCTTCCCCGCCGCCGATAGCCATCGCACCCGCAGCACCCTCAACGTATCAGCATAAGCCTACACGGCGTCGCAAGAGGGGTGGTACTATTCCATATGTGCTTAAGTTATTGATCTCACCCGGAAAATAGATCGTAATTTTTTTACTGTACTTTTCTTGTCCGTACCAAATCGTAGTGGCTAGTTGAAAGCAAACATTGGTTGCGAAGTAGCTTTGTCCGGTTTGCACCTTCAGATCCGCCATGGCACGGGCACTATACTCGTAAAGTTTATGGTTTCCCCCCTTTATATTCACTACCATCATCGTAGGTGCTTCGTGTCGTGCTAGCACTGCTCCTCAAGACCTCAACACAAAGCTTACGTGTTCAAATACGAATCTGATATGATGCTCATATCACTAAAACAGAGAACATTCAATTGGTCACCTAATGTTCCTATATTCGTTTCGAAAAGCATGTGCGCCACCCACCGGTCCAGCTAGTTCCACTTTCCTGATTTTTCTCTTGATGCTTAGGGTTTTCCCCTTTTATCTACTCTACTATGATCTCCGTAGGTGCTTTCTGTCGTACTAGCATTACTCCACCCTTCAAGCTAAACAACACAACACTCAGAATTTGAAAGCTTAGTTGTTCAAATATGATTGTGATATGATACTGATATTAGTTAACCGACAGATTTAATTGGTTAGCTAAAGGTCCCACTTGAGTTTCCAAATGCATGTCGCGACATATAGAGAGACAGCATAATTGCATTTCTTTGTCACTTGTTGACCGTACTTTCTTGTCCATACCAAATCTTAGTTGTTATTTCAAAGCAAACATCGGTTGCTAACTACCCTTTGCGTGGTTTGCAGCTTCAGATCTGCCATCCCACCGCCACGGTCAACACTGCATCGATCATGCTTATGTTTTCCCCATTTTATGATGACCACAATCAGCCTCGTGGTTCGTGGTCGTAATAGCACTGCTCCACCCATCGAGCTAAACAAGCTTAGTTGTACAAATTCATATCTGATATTATTGCTAATATTAGTAAAACTGAGAGATGTTTAATTGGTTAGCTAAATGTTCCTACTTTAGTTTCAAATGCATGTGAGCCACATATGGAGAGACCGAAAGAATAGTATTTCTCTGCGCGCCTGGTTCATCATGGGTGGCCAACCGACATTGTATTGAAACACTTGTAATATCTTCAATCTGCTTGCTCTTCCGCTCTTCATTAAGATGATACTCTTCTCTTGCGGTCGATCGTCAGTCGAGTTGTTCTCCTTAGTATATTTTGAATCATGCGGACAGGTCGACTTGTTCTTCTTTATATGTTGAAGCTATCATCCGCGAAGTGTCATCACTTCGAGCCCTCATATTTTGAGTAGTAGGCCACATTATATTAATGCACACAACAAATTACAGCATGCATGGCATCTTTTAAAAGAATTGCGAGATAGCACAAAGGGGTTTACAGGAGGCGATTGGATTAGAATCACTTCGCATTACAAAGAAAATCTCACTTGTTTTATGTTTTCATGCATGTCGATATTGAACATTATCAAAATGAATATGAGAATGGGCTAACGAGAGGAATATTGCGGAACGATCCACTGGCTAACAAACTTGGCATGGTAGAGGATGGCCTATCTTATTCACCCATCAAAGTGCTTGCTCTAACTTTGCAAAGTTGTATTGGTCGCACATATTTTGCATCTGACCTCTTGCATTTCTTCTACTTGTTACACCATCTGCTTAATTTAAGCATCATATATGTGTATATGCCATAACTATCCATTTTCTGTACCTATTCCATGTGTCGTCACACTATGTTTTTCCAGTCAAATGTTGTTCTTTCGTGATAGATGTCCAAAAGGAAGAGGGTGAGTGCAGATCCTCAAGGAGTACAAACTAGGTATTTGGAAAAGGTAGTGGTACTGTTAAATCGATAGATCAGCAGCCACAGAAAAACACAGCCCAACTGCATCACACATTACCCCTACTCCAAAGGGCCAAACCCTATTAGAACTCATCGGGAGCCCAAAGTCGTGCATCGTCTATGATATCAATTCAAAATTTGAACTCCTAAATTTCTGCTTGTGCCTTACACTCATCGAAACCGAATTTGCCATCTGCCAGCTCTTTGCCATCTCGCCACCGATGGCAAAGAACATCTTGCCATCTCTTATCGAAACAGATGGCAAAGAACCGACAGATGGCAAAGAACATGGTTGCTATCAGCCAATTCTTTGCCATCTGCTAGTGGATGGCAATAATCTTGTCATCTGCCAAACAGATGGCAAAGAGGTGGTAGGGTCCAAGGTTGCAACGGCTCGTCAACCCACCTCTTTGCCATCTGCGCCAACAGATGGCAAAGAATCTTTCCATCTGCTGGCGGATGGCAAAGAAGTGGGTGGAGCCCAATGGGTAACGGCGTTATAATGGCCAAGAGCCCCACCTCTTGCCATCTGCCACGGATGGCAAGGCCCATATCTTTGCCATCACCAATGGGTCGGCGATGGCAAAGAGGTCACCCTCTCTCCCAGCTCGGCCCCTCCCTCTCTCTCTCTTCTAGCCCGCCCCCCCCCCCTCTCTCTCTCTCTCTCCCTCCCAACCTCACCCACCCGCCACCAGCCAGGCCAGAGCCTGACCACACCCTGACGACCACACGGCTGCCACCCACCACCGCCCCCCCCCCCGCCACCGCAAGCCTCCTCCGCCTCCCGCCCCTCCCCGCCACCGCAGCCCTCCCCGCCACTCCCCGCCCCTCCCCGCCTCCCCGCCCAGCTCGCCCTCCCCGCCTCCCGCCACCGACCTCCCGCGCCTCCACCGCCTCCTCCCTGCCACCGCGCCCTCCCCGCCTCCCCCCTCCCTCCCCGCCACTCCCCGCCTCCCACGCCCCTACCCGCCTCAGCTCGCCTCCCCGCCCCTCCCTCCACTGCGGCCCCTCGCCCGCCCCTCCCCGCCTCCCACCACCGCCGTCCCTCCACGCAATCAGTCATGACTTCGATGTGCAGTCCATGTTTTATTTGGTTGATTCCCGCTGCTCTCGTCATTGATTGATCTATACTGACATGTTCTTGTTTGTTCCCTCTCCTTTCTTGTTGTTTGCAGGGCTGCTGCGTCTGATTTGCTCTCTACTTGTGTGTCTGCGTGATCCTTCTTTGTGAGGTGAGGTTCTGCCTGCTCCCCTGCTTCTCACCTGCTCGATGAAATTCGTGACTGGGTTTCTGCCGGTCTGAGATCATTTCTTTGTTTTCTGAGACATGAATGAGTGTTGACCATGTTAGATCTGTTGTGTGATGCTTCTAAGAGGTGATTTTACAGATGTTTTTATGCTTTGGTTGCTGTGTTTCCTAGACCTAGGGATTGACTCGGTTAGTTTAAGGCTGTTTTGGTTGGTACGTAGATGTATTTGCTGCTGGTTCTGCTACTATTAGGATTGGCTGCTGCTTGTCCTGACACTATGTGATACTAGCTGGTGCTGGTTGCTTGTGTTGCAGCTGCAGGTAGATGTGTTTGTTGCTGGTTCTGTTGCTGTGTTGCTTGCCTGCTGCTGGTTGTTTGTGGTACTGCTATGTGCTAATACCTTCTGCTGGTTGCCTCCTTGTTTGGTTATTTGTGAATCTATAAACTATTTGTGATAAGTAAGGACTGAAGAGAAGGCTATTTGCCATTGAGATTCTGCTACTAGCTTGTTAATAGCTTTGTGAGATAATTTAGCTACGCATCTGCATGTTTCTTTTCTGCTCTAGCAAGGTCTAATTTAATTTAGAAAATAGAAATCCTAGGTATGATTTAGTAGTCTAATAGTAGATGATGTTAGCATGAGCAGAATGTGTACTGTACTAATGCCGATTTAACACGCTTAGCAACCTACATGCTTCATAACATTTCGCACCTTTATTCGAATGTATGTACGCTATTTTTGCCGCAGAACCAAATTCATCATAGATGGTGGCTTGTATGTGCAGGTGAGAATGTATGTACGTCATTAAACTGTGGATAAACTATGTCTCGCCCATGCAACATTTCTTTACTTAGAGTGTCCTGTTTGACGTTCTATATTTCTCTTTAATCGGAAACTTGTGCCAGATGCTTCATGTTTCCTTTCAAAATAAAAAGAAATGAGCTGCTATTTTTATTTAATGGCATTTTCTTTGTTCTCTTTTAAACTCAGTCCTCTTGTAATATGTGTTTTGTTCCTCTCCCATGCATTCCTTTTTCATGCTTTATGTGATAAAAAGAAATGAGCTGCTATTCTTTAGGAGACTCTCATTTGTAGCTTCACTGAGATGCATTTGCTAAATAGTTTTTCTTTAAAGATAGAAATATTAGGTGCTTCTGCAACCTTGTCTGTTTAGTTTGCGCTGATTTAGGGATGCAAGTGGACGCGTCCAGGAAGATTCACAAAAGGTGGCTAGCTCAGTAAATGAATGTACTTTTGGTCTGATTCATGCTGTCAAAATCACATCGAAGTCATGACTGATTGTGCACCAGAATCTTGAATGTAATCCATATAGTTTGCCAGGTCATTGGGAATGAGATGGAGACCACACACCCCAATAGCTCGACGAAATGCTTAGGGTCAAGAAGAAGAGAGACAAATGAGGAGGAAGAACTAATAAGCAAAAAAATGACAAATTTTAAATCCAAATTAGAACATCATGTGCCAGTTTTGATCAAAAAACATGTCATGCCATAGGTGAAACCGCTTCGGATGTGTCGAGGTCAAGAGTTGTCCGGTTTTGAAAGTTGGGGATGATTGTTGACCGGCTTTAAAGTGTAGAGATCAAACTTTGGCGGATTGATGAATTGAGGTACTAGAAGGACCAAAGTTTTCATTAGATTTCCATCGCAAAAAAAAGAAGAAGGTTTCATTAGATTTCACTACATGGTGTATGTGGCAAGAAAACTCATCAATCAAAACAAACAAAAAGAAAGATTCATTTTGGAGCTAAATCATGCACGCAATGTTCCTTTCATTAGTAACTAATATGACTGACTCGTCAAAACCAAATGTGCAGTCCATGTGCGAGAAGAACGGCCAGACCCCTCCGCCGATGCTAGTCATTGCTCCGGCGGCACGGTGAGTTTCATTTGAACGGTCATTAGTTACTAGTCTTCACATTTGAGTTGCATCATGCTAACGATACATTTGAAATAATCTTTGGTGCAGCGTAACTCCCGACAAGCATCGACCGATCCTTCTCCGCTCGCCATCGGGCGCGACCGGTCCTACACCTACACCTACACCTACACCTCCGTGATGACGGTAAGTGTCCCAAGTGTTTTGCTTAATAGAGTTTTGTTGTGATGCCATGTTGTATATATCTAGACATATCGTGCATAATGTGTGTATGTTTGAAATGCATTGTATGTGTGGGATTCACACCTAGTCGTGTGCCTTTGGTAGCCTTCCATATAGGGAAATGCCTCCTAGTGCTTCCATCGAGCCATGGTAGTTCGCATCGCTCCGAACACATGGATTGACCGCATGTGTCCTTCTTTGCTCCTGTGTGTCCCCCTACGGGAAATTTCACGCGTGTATCACCAAGTCCTTGTAGCTTGCTACGACTTGGTTGCACTCACGATGACCGACACGTGCATTCTTTGGGTCATGTATGCCTGTCCTCGACGTTTGTGCCACCTTGGTTCTATGACTAGTCATGTCGGCCCGGTTCTCGCCATATGGATACTAGCGACATAATCATATACTTAGCATTTTTCCTCCAAAATGACTCAATATGCTTACCTAGCTCAAAATGACTTAATATGCTTAGCTAGCATAAAATGACCTATACTTAGCATTTTCCTCCAAAATGACTTAATATGCTTAGCTAGCATAAAATGACCTATTTAACCTAGGATAGCTCTAAAATGACCTATACTTAGCATCTTTTCCTCAAAAAGACTTAATATGCTTAGCTAGCTCTAAAATGATATAGTATGCTTAAGAAATGACATATTTTAGGTCCTAAATGACTTCATATGCTTAGGTAACTCCAAAATGACATAATAACCTTACTTAGCTTCAAAATGACCTATTCAACCTAGGCTAGCTCTAAAATGACCTATACTTAGCATTATTTCCTCCAAAATGACTTAATATGCTTAGCTAGTTCAAAAATTACATAATAAGCTTAATTAGCTCCAAAATGACCTATTTAACCTAGGATAGCTCTAAAATGACCTATACTTAGCATTGTTTCCTTCAAAATGACTTAATATGCTTAGCTAGCATAAAATGACCTATTTAACCTAGGATAGCTCTAAAATGACCTATACTTAGCATCTTTTCCTCAAAAAGACTTAATATGCTTAGGTAGCTCTAAAATGGTATAGTATGCTTAAGAAATGACATATTTTAGGTCCTAAATGACTTCATATGTAGGTAGCTCCAAAATGACATAATAACCTTACTTAGCTTCAAAATGACCTATTCAACCTAGGCTAGCTCTAAAATGAACTATACTTAGCATTTTTCCTCCAAAATGACTTAATATGCTTAGCTAGTTCAAAATTACATAATAAGCAATTAGCTCCAAAATGACCTATTTAACCTAGGATAGCTCTAAAATGACCTATACTTAGCATTGTTTCCTTCAAAATGACTAAATATGCTTAGCTAGCATAAAATGACCTATTTAACCTAGGATAGCTCTAAAATGACCTATACTTAGCATCTTTTCCTCAAAAAGACTTAATATGCTTAGCTAGCTCTAAAATGATATAGTATGCTTAAGAAATGACATATTTTAGGTCCTAAATGACTTCATATGCGTATGTCGCTCCAAAATGACATAATAACCTTACTTAGCTTCAAAATGACCTATTCAACCTAGGCTAGCTCTAAAATGACCTATACTTAGCATTTTTCCTCCAAAATGACTTAATATGCTTAGCTAGTTCAAGAATTACATAATAAGCAATTAGCTCCAAAATGACCTATTTAACCTAAGATAGCTCTAAAATGACCTATACTTAGCATTGTTTCCTTCAAAATGACTAAATATGCTTAGCTAGCATAAAAATGACCTATTTAACCTAGGATAGCTCTAAAATGACCTATACTTAGCATCTTTTCCTCAAAAAAGACTTAATATGCTTAGCTAGCTCTAAAATGATATAGTATGCTTAAGAAATGACATATTTTAGGTCCTAAATGACTTCATATGCGTAGGTAGCTCCAAAATGACATAATAACCTTACTTAGCTTCAAAATGACCTATTCAACCTAGGCTAGCTCTAAAATGAACTATACTTAGCATTTTTTCCTCCAAAATGACTTAATATGCTTAGCTAGTTCAAAATTTACATAATAAGCTTAATTAGCTCCAAAATGACCTATTTAACCTAGGATAGCTCTAAAATGACCTATACTTAGCATTGTTTCCTTCAAAATAACTTAATATGCTTAGCTAGCATAAAAATGACCTATTTAACCTAGGATAGCTCTAAAATGACCTATACTTAGCATCTTTTCCTCAAAAAAGACTTAATATGCTTAGCTAGCTCTAAAATGATATAGTATGCTTAAGAAATGACATATTTTAGGTCCTAAATGACTTCATATGCGTAGGTAGCTCCAAAATGACATAATAACCTTACTTAGCTTCAAAATGACCTATTCAACCTAGGCTAGCTCTAAAATGACCTATACTTAGCATTTTTTCCTCCAAAATGACTTAATATGCTTAGCTAGTTCAAGAATTACATAATAAGCTTAATTAGCTCCAAAATGACCTATTTAACCTAGGATAGCTCTAAAATGACCTGTACTTAGCATTGTTTCCTTCAAAATGACTAAATATGCTTAGCTAGCATAAAAATGACCTATTTAACCTAGGATAGCTCTAAAATGACCTATACTTAGCATCTTTTCCTCAAAAAAGACTTAATATGCTTAGCTAGCTCTAAAATGATATAGTATGCTTAAGAAATGACATATTTTAGGTCCTAAATGACTTCATATGCTTAGGTAGCTCCAAAATGACATAATAACCTTACTTAGCTTCAAAATGACCTATTCAACCTAGGCTAGCTCTAAAATGAACTATACTTAGCATTTTTCCTCCAAAATGACTTAATATGCTTAGCTAGTTCAAAATTACATAATAAGCTTAATTAGCTCCAAAATGACCTATTTAACCTAGGATAGCTCTAAAATGACCTATACTTAGCATTGTTTCCTTCAAAATAACTTAATATGCTTAGATAGCATAAAAATGACCTATTTAACCTAGGATAGCTCTAAAATGACCTATACTTAGCATCTTTTCCTCAAAAAAGACTTAATATGCTTAGCTAGCTCTAAAATGATATAGTATGCTTAAGAAATGACATGTTTTAGGTCCTAAATGACTTCATATGCGTAGGTAGCTCCAAAATGACATAATAACCTTACTTAGCTTCAAAATGACCTATTCAACCTAGGCTAGCTCTAAAATGACCTATACTTAGCATTTTTTCCTCCAAAATGACTTAATATGCTTAGCTAGTTCAAGAATTACATAATAAGCTTAATTAGCTCCAAAATGACCTATTTAACCTTAACTTTGTTGCCACCCAAGTAACAACTTAAACCTATTTTAGTCTTACAGCCCAAAGGCATTGTTTGCTCGTAAAATACTCTTTTATATCGAATATCCATTTCTGAGCCCAAGCTCATCTACACCCGGTGAAGAGAAAATTCACAAAAGTTTCTAAACAAATTCAACAAATCCAAAACTTTTGTTGCATGGAAGCTAATTTTGTGCGCGAGGTGCGCTCCAAATTTCAAAACATTTAGACATATGAGTAGCTCTCAGCAAAAAGGACAAATCGGGTCAGAATAATGCATGAACAGTAAAAAAATTCATAGACCCTAAATTTGTCTTTTTTTTACCAAGTGTTACCAAAAAGACAAAAGGCACCACACCCTTTGGCATGGGCCGCACTCGCTGCCACCTGCCACTTATGGACGGCCAACTTGCCCCGCACCTTTACGTGGTATTGGATTGCCGGCACCACCGCCCATGCCATCTTGGCTTCTACCACTCTGTCGTGCTTCTTCTCCAAGGAACCTTGGGAAATGCTAGCTGATAAACTAAAGCAAAGTAGTAAGGAAGGGAATATTGTGCACTCAGGTACTTATCCGCTACAAACACTCCACAGTTTTATTTACAATGCAGATTGAAAATTTAAGGTGGCAAATCAGCAATGCACTACACGCTCATGTGCTAATCTAATTCAATAAAATCACCAAAAACTGCAGGTTTGGCCTCCCTATCCAAAGCTACATTAAGGAGAAAAAGAGTTGAAGACCAACATGTTTGGAAAGTAAAGGGAATTGAAAGAGGATAAACGAGATTAATAAGAAAAACAGCTATCATATAGTGAAGGACGATCTACAAGGTAAAAAAATACCTATCAAATCCATGAAAGACAACCGGAGAAAATAAACAAATGTCATATGCATTTTTCTTAAATAGATACATTGTTGTGACTTAATTCTCAAAAAAAGTAGTCAAAATCCATGAAAGACTAAGGACTTAAAATGAGCCCCCCCCCACCCCGAACTACTATAACATGCTAGCTGCAATGGAGTGAAAGTAAAAGGACTCGTGTTAGAACTTAGCATGGCCAGCATGCCTGAAATAGAGCATATTTATCTCAACATTGTCGAAATGTTCTCAGCTAGTATCCATGAGGGGTGAGACTAATAGGGTCACATACAAATAATTGTCATTGGCTACTATTACAACACTAAGAAAGGAAAAAATTTCATCACTGTGACGCCCGGGTAATTAAGCTACAATAAACCCCTGCTAATGAAGCCACGTCACCTCGGTTACTGTTGTTAAACTTGTGTTAGTTCAAAACGGTTCAAATTCAAATTTAAACTTAAAGGCAAACAACAAAGGTTTTCAAAAGTTCAAACTAAAATGTTCGAGAGGTGACATATAATGCATAGGTAATTATGGTGATGAAACCACATTTTTATAAAAAATTTAAATGCTCAAAGGTAAATAAAACAGCAGCAAAAGAAATTAATTAAATGCCTTTTGTATTTTGTAAAATATTAAACTATTTTATTTAGCTGTCCAAATTAATGTGGCAAGGGTATCTTTAACATACCATATTTAGGTGTTGTTCTCACATTCTAGAAAAATTGAAATAAATTAATAATTTAATAAAACCAAAAAGAATAAATAAAAGAAAAGGAAAAGAAAACAAAAGAAGAAGAATAAAGAGAGACCCCCTCCCGCCGGGCAACCGCCCACCACTCCTGCTGCCCAAACCCATTGACCGCGCCTACTAACTCCACCCGAAACCCTAACCGAACCAACCCCACTCCCCACTCTCGCACCACTCCCTCCTCGTTCGATCTGAATCGGAGGATCCCGATCCTCGCCTCTCTCCTCACTGCCCGTCGCCGCTCGGATCGGCCGACGCCGCCCGAGCTCGTCCTCCGGCGCCCTTCCCTACCGGCCTGCCCCTCAACCTCCCTCCTCGTGGATCCGGTCGGGGCAATCGACGCCTGACGCCTGCATCGACGCCAGACCACCTCACCGAGCTACTCGCCGTCGTCGGCGCCGCCTCCCTGTCTATGCCGCCTGTCCCACGGTCTCCTCCTCACCACCGACCCAGCGCCATCGCCCTGCACCCCACGAACCCCCCGTGAGGCCTCGCCTCTCCACTCCCTCTCCCCTCTCCACGAACCCCGTCGTCGCACCCCCCCCCCCTCCGTGTCCTGCCGCCCGGTCTGGGCTTCGGCCTTCAGTCGCCGCCCGTCACCAGGCCGACCGTTGCTCCTTGCCCCGCCCCACCGCGCCACTCCGGCCTCCCACCTGCGTCCTGCTCGGCCGGCGCCCCATGGCCCGTGCCTCGTGCCAAGCCTCGTCCCGCCATCTCCTCCTCCCGTGGCGTGCCAGCATCACCATGCCACAAGCAACGGCCGCCTCGGCGCCACCCTCGCCTCCGCCTGCCGTGGCCCGGCTGGTTGCAGCACCCATGAGCCTGTCGACGGTGCCTGGCGTCCTCGTCCCGCCTGCATGGGCGAAGGCCATTGGGTGCGCCACTTTCTTTGGACTAAACCCGCTAAGCCCCTAGGGTTTATGACAAACGGGCCCACGCCGAACGCTTAAAAAATGAATGAAAAAGAAAAGAAAAATAATAAAATATAATACTAAATAAAATAATAATTAATTAATTAACTAACTAACTAATTAATTAACATAATTAATTCGATTGTTAACCAATGATTAATTAACCTAATGATTAATTAACCTAACTAACTACTTGTCAATTAGCTAGTTAACTAGTATGACAAAGGGGCCCACCCCTAATTAATTTTGATTAGTTTAATTAATCTGCTTAATTAAAATGTGTCATCGACGAAAGGGACCTCATCGTCAGTTGACCATCAACCCTGTTGACTGCTGATGTCAGCATGACATCATGCTGATGTCATTAATCTATTTTCTGAATTAATTTAAATAATTAATTAAATTCCAGAAATTAATAAAATCTTTAGAAAATCATATCTTTTAATCCGTAACTCGGATTAAATTATTTTCAACATGAAAGTTGCTCAAGACGACGAGGCGATTCCGGATACGCAGCCCGTTCGTCCGCCACACCCCTCTAACCTATCGAACTCGCAACTTTCCCACTCCGCCCTCCGCCCAAAAACGCTAAACACCAGAATACTTTCCTGATGCTTTCCCCTTCACCCAGTATCACCTCATACCGCGTTAGGGCACCCTAGCACCGTTATTTGTCATGTCATGCATCGATATGCATCTGCTTGCATGGTATTCATTGTTTCTTCCCCTCTTCTCTCGGTAGACTACGAGACCGACGCTGCTGCTGCCCCAAGACGACTACGGAGTTGACGACCACACTCTCTTGCCAGAGCAACCAGCAAGCCCCCCTTGATCACCAGATATCGCCTATTCTACTCTATACCGCTTGCATTAGAGTAGTGTAGCATGTTATCGCTTTCCGTTATACCTATCCCGATGCATAGCCCGTCCTTGCTACTCTCATTGTTACCTTTATCGCAATCCTACCTTAGTATAGGATGCTAGTATTCCATCTGTGGCCCTACATTCTTGTCCGTCTGCTGTGCTATATTATCGGGCCGTGATCACTCGGGAGGTGATCACGGTATATACTTATACTTATACATGATACATGTGGTGAATAAAGTCGGGTCGGCTTGTGGAGCACCCGCAGTGATTCACTTGATTAGGGGCTGAAAGGACCTTTGTCCCGACGGCCCTCTGGATGGATCTTTGTGGCGAGCGACAGGCAGGTTGAGACCGCCTAGGAGAGAGGTGGGCCTGGCCTGTTCGGTTCTCATGGATACTTAACATGCTTAACGAGATCTTGGTATTTGATCCGAGTCCAGCTACGGGCCTATACGCACTAACCAACTACATGGGAAAGATATGGGCACTCGGCGTCGTGGTATCACCGGCACTTCGTGACGTCGGCCGACCGAGTGGCGCGCGCGGATTGGACCGAACGCTCAGAGGCTAGGTCTGCTTCCGGCCAGTGCGCAACGTGCGTGTGTGCTAAGGGCAATGGGCCCACTTCGTGCGCTTAGGTTTAGACCGGCGTCTTGACCTCTCTGTTGAGCCTAGGTGGGGCTGCGACGTGTTGATCTTCCGCGGCGGGCATGACCCAGAAAGTGTGTCCGGCCAAATGGGATCAAGCGTGTTGGGTTATGTGGTGCACCGCAGGAAGTTAATCTATTCGAATAGCCGTGATCTTCGTAATGTGACGACTTGGAGTTGTACCTTGACCTTATGACAACTAGAACTGGATACTTAATAAAGCACACCCTTCCAAGTGCGAGATATAACCCGGTGGTCACTCTCTCTTAGGGTTACGAGGAGGGGATCGCCGGGTAGGATTATTGCTATGTGATGCTACTTGGAGGACTTCAGTCTACTCTCTTCTACATGTTGCAAGACGGAGGCTGCTGAAGCGTAGTCTTCGACGGTGATTAGCTATCCCCTCTTATTCTCGCATTCTGCAGCTCAGTCCATCGATATGGCCCTTACACATATATCCATGCATATGTAGTGTAGCTCCTTGCTTGTAGTAATTTGGATGAGTACTCACGGTTGCCTTGTTCCCCTTTTCCCTATCTCTACCCGTTGCTGCGACTGCACGATGGAGCCAGGAGCGACGCCACCGTCGATGACGACTACTACCCCGGAGGTGCCTACTACTACGCAGCAGCCCGGCGACGACGACCGGAGTAGTTAGGAGGATCCTGGCGAGAGGCCCGCGCCTTATTTCGATCTGTATCCCAGTTTGTGCTAGCCTTCTCAAGGCAAACTTGTTTAACTTATGTCCGTACTCAGATATTGTTGCTTCCACGACTCGCCTATGATCGAGCACTTGTATTCGAGCCCTCGAGGCCCCGGCTTGTATTATGATGCTTGTATGACTTATTTATGTTTTAGAGTTGTGTTGTGATATCTTCCTGTGACGCCCCCGATTCAATCGTACACACACGCTTAACGAGATCTTGGTATTTGATCTGAGTCTGGCTACGGGCCTATACGCACTAACCAACTACGTGGGAAAGATATGGGCAATCGGCGCCGTGGTATCACCGGCACTTCGTGACGCCGGCCGATCGAGTGGCGCTACCGGATTGGACCGGAACACCAGAGGCTATGTCTGCTTCCGCCACAGACGCAACGCGTGGTGTGTGCTAAGGCGATGGGCCCAGACCCTGGCGCTTAGGTTTAGACCGGCGTCTTGACCTCTCTGTTGAGCCTAGGTGGGGCTGCGACGTGTTGATCTTCAGCGGTGGGCATGACCCAGAAAGTGTGTCCGCCAAATGGGATCAAGCGTGTTGGGTTATGTGGTGCACCCTACAGGGAAGTTAATCTATTCGAATAGCCGTGATCTTCGATAATGTGACGACTTGGAGTTGTACCTTGACCTTATGACAACTAGAACTGGATACTTAATAAAACACACCCTTCCAAGTGCGAGATATAACCCGGTGGTCGCTCTCTCTCGTGGTTACGTGGAGGGATCGCGGGTAGGATTATTGCTATGTGATGCTACTTGGAGGACTTCATCTACTCTCTTCTACATGTTGCAAGACGGAGGCTGCCGAAGCGTAGTCTTCGACGTGATTAGCTATCCCCTCTTATTCGGCATTCTGCAGCTCATTCCACCGATATGGCCCTTTACACATATATCCATGCATATGTAGTGTAGCTCCTTGCTTAAGTAGTACTTTGGATGAGTACTCACGGTTGCCTTGTTCCCCTTTTCCCTATCTCTACCCGGTTGCTGCGACTGACGATGGAGCCCAGGGCGACGCCACCGTCGATGACGACTACTACCCCGAGGTGCCTACTACTACGTGCAGCCCGGCGACGACGACTGGAGTAGTTAGGAGGATCCCAGCAGGAGGCCCGCGCCTTTATTTCGATCTGTATCCCGGTTTGTGCTAGCCTTCTCAAGGCAAACTTGTTTAACTTATATCGTACTCAGATATTGTTGCTTCCACGACTCGCCTATGATCGAGCACTTGTATTCGAGCCCTCGAGGCCCCTGGCTTGTATTATGATGCTTGTATGACTTATTTATGTCTTAGAGTTGTGTTGTGATATCTTCCCGTGAGTCCCTGATCTTGATCGTACACATTTGCGTGCATGATTAGTGTATGATTGAATCGGGGGCGTCACAAGTTGGTATCAGAGCCGACTGCCTGTAGGAATCCCCCTTTCCAACTCCTTGGCCGGAGTTGAGTCTAGACATTGGAAAACTTTTACTAACATGGCTGTGCGGCCCATGGGCCCACGTCGCCATTGGGTGGCATTAGGATCTTTTACTCCTCGATCTTTACTCTGGGATTCTGAACTCTCTTCTATTCGGGTTAAACGATTTTTACTAAAATCTAACTTTAGGATCTCGTTACTACTTCCACCCTGAGAACCCCTCACTACGGTGATTGCTCCGTGAACTGTAAGAATTTGAAGATACTCTCCGATATTCTCTCGAGACCTTGTGCCTGTCGCTTTTGTAATTCCCTACCACCGAAACATCCCTATGGATAAATACTTACGCCTGTCGTTCTTACTTTTATTCCCAGTTAATCTTGTTATTACAAGATACCTCGCAATTCTCTCTAATGTTCCGAGAATACTTTGCGCCTATTGCCTTGCAGTTCTTTGCTACATGAATACCCCTATGGATAATTTCTCGCACTTACCGAATATCCGCTCATCCCCAGTTTATTATTGTATGTCACCAATCCTCGAAAAACCATTCGATCTTCTGAAAATCCTGAGCATCCTATTGCTCTCGAAATTCTTGATTTCTTGCATTATGGTTAATCCCATAAGTCTAGTAATCTTGTTGGCATCCATTGTCATTATCATTTTGAGTCCATTGATTCGATTTGTTGCGAATGCTCGCAATCCTCAAACAGATCCTAGAATTCATCCTTCCGGCTCAGACGTCATTTTAAACATGAGCTGGCTATCGACCAATCAAATTGCCGTCGATTGTACCCCTAAGTCTATTCAGCTTATCCATCCTTGATCAGAGCATTTGCTCCTGATCCCTTGATTTGAAAATCATAATTACTTTGCTAATTAAGCGTTGAACTATTCAGATGTTCTATAAACCGATGCATTTGCAATCTTTCTTCCTCTGATTGGGTATCGATACTCATATCAGCCCCATTGTGGATCGCCATATCCACTTGTTGGATTATTATCCGATGTTGTCCTTCATAATTAATCACTTTGTGAGTTCTTTCTCCGATACATAATGCCTTTGGTAAATTGTATCCTTTCCTTTTGTCAACCATGCTCGCTTTCGAGCTGGTAATATTTACTCTTGAAGCTTATGGTATATGTTCGTAAGAAGTTCGATGGGATTGAACCAACGCTTCCCTCTTGGTGTGAACCCAAAGATTTCACGAAGTCATACTTATCGGTATTGCACCGTAAAACTTTCAGCAACTAATGTCATCTTCGAAATACGAGAGGTGAATGGAAGATTATGCATTGAGGAAGTGGGAGTCGACCTTGAACTTTATGTTCATGCCCATGGACACGATGTAGATCTTATCATTAAAGCTTCTCTTAAATTAATTATTCCTTTAGTATAAGTTCATCTTATATCTGGATCCGCCTTTTGCAATCGTGGTTCCACCATGTTCTCTTTAAATACCATTTCTCGTGCAAGTTTAAGCACTTGTCTTCTATAGAGCAATACCCCAGTCCAACCTCTACTTTGATCTGTCATCGAGTATTACCCCCCTGGTATCTCGAGATCATCATGGAACTGCATAACTTCTTATGAGTTCTTCATCAAGTGCTACCTTCCCACTGATTCCAATTTTTCACGGACTTCGAGTTATTAAACACTCAAGGACATAGATAACTGAATAGAGTCCGCATCGCGATTAAACGACTCGTAGTAATCTTCTTTGCTTACGAGTTTGTACCCGATCACATCTTCCCTAGCCTGATCGGCTATATCATTACCGTGCTAAATTTTAACTGTGCTACCTGGTCCTTATCCCAGGAGCACAAATTTCGACGATGAGCTAAGCTTATGTCGATCTTCCTCGTCATACCCTTTCACCTTAAACAACAAGCTTGAGTTCGAGTTTGTGTTGTAACTGTGGTTCCAATAACCTCTTGCTTCATCATTCCTTTGACTTGATGTCGTCGCTGATTGATTACATCTGCATGAAATCTCTCGACAATTGTGTCGTGATCATTGTCGGTGTCAAAACCGGCGGATCTCGGGTAGGGGGTCCCGAACTGTGCGTCTAGGCGGATGGTAACAGGAGACAAGGGACACGATGTTTTACCCAGGTTCGGGCCCTCTTGATGGAGGTAAAACCCTACGTCCTGCTTGATTGATATTGATATTGTGGATGTTTACAAGAGTGGATCTACCACGAGATCAAGGAGGCTAAACCCTAGAAGCTAGCCTATGGTATGATTGTAAGGGTTGTTGTTGTCCTACGGACTAGAGCCATCCGGTTTATATAGACACCGGAGAGGGCTAGGGTTACATAGAGTCGGTTACAATGGTAGGAGATCTACATATCCGTATCGCCAAGCTTGCCTTCCACGCCAAGGAAAGTCCCATCCGGACACGGGCTAAGTCTTCAATCTTGTATCTTCATAGTCTTGGAGTCCGTCGATGATGATAGTCCGGCCGATGATAGTTCGGTGATGATGGTAGTCCGCTATCCGGACACCCCTAATCCAGACTCCTCAAGAGTCTCTGAACCAGGCTTCAATGACGATAAGTCCGCGTATATTGCTTGGCATTGCAAGGCGGGTTCCTCCTCCGAATGATAGAAGATTGTGAACACCAGGATAGTGTCCGCTCGCAAAATAAATTCCACATTCCACCGTAGAGAATAATATATACACAAGTTCAATCTGCGACGTTTTCATGGCATGACGTCACGCCACTACCAAGCCATTATTTAAATCGCTTTTTACTTTACCACCTCAACGATTTAGCGAAGCGGTTTCTTGGCACGCCTTGTCGAAGCGTAGATCGTGTTTCCCCTTAATCCGGGATTCTCATCAATACGGACGGGGTAACCCAACCGCGCCATTGATGGTGACGCTTGGGAGATAAGCGAGTTTTACCAGGCGGTGGGGGCGCGTGAGACTTCGTCCGCCTATATAAGGGATAAGGATTCACCTTTTCACCCACGCCTTCTTCCTCCTTTGCTTATCCATCTCCACAAGACTTCGAGCTCCAGCGCCCAAGTTCACAAGATCTCGTCTCAACCTTCTCCGACCATGTCCAGAGCGGAGGTAAATGGTTGGCCTCCACCGTTAAGGAGGAGCACATCGCCAAACTGCAAGCGCGGATACCTCTCCGGTGACATCTCGCACCGCTGCCCGACGAGGGGCAGCTCATCCCCACCCCAGGCCCCATGAGAGGTCGCTTTCCTTCCCCACTTCCTCCGCTGGACTGGGCTTTCCACTTCACCCCTTTGTCCGGGGTCTCATGTTCTACTACGGCCTGGATTTCCATGATCCGCGCCAACTTCATCCTCAACATCTCGGCGTTTATCGTGGTATGCGAGGCCTTCCTCTCAGCATCCAGCCCCACTTCGCTTGTGGCTCAAGACCTTCAATGTCAAGCCAAGGTAGTGAAGGGCACTCAAGCGGAGTGCGGAGCGCCATGTTGGGCAAGATGCCCAACGCCCTTTGGTTCAAGGGCCTTCGTGGAATCCGTCAAGGGGTGGCAATCGGGTGGTTCTATATCACCGAGCCGCGTGACTTTACATGGGCGGCGGCCCCGAAGTTTAGATCTGGTATCCCCACGCAGCTCACCTCCCGGAAAGAGAAGGGCTTGCTGTGGGGTAGTTCGGAGGAGCTTACGGACTCAAGCCCAGATCCGGAAGCTGGTGAAGAAGATCAGGCTGGTTAACGTGGTCCAAGTCATGCTCGTCCGCGGATTCTCCCATGCCAAGAGCGGCATTCAATCTGTGGGAGTTCGATCCGGAACAGCACCAGTGCCGAGCAGGCTCTTCTTCACGACGCATCTGAAGGCGCTGGAGGGTGTTGTTCAAGGCGCCGAAGCCCCGCATCCGCGATCAAGATCGCGGATTTCGCCGCAGCGCCAAGCCAACGAGGTAAGTGATTCTACCCCTTTACGGGACACTTGCTTTTCATAGTTTGACTCTATGCGGTTTTAATTTCCCTTTTCCTTTGACAGATCGGATGAGGAAGGCGGAGCAGATTATCTGCCCGGCTCCTATGCCGAAAATCCGATGACGCCTGCCTCTAGCGGGCTGCTGGTTCCGCACCGCACGTGGTGCCGGAGAAGAAGGCCAAGAAGGAGGCCACGGTGCTCGAAAGAGTTCCTGCTTTCAGGTGTCCGACGACTCGGGCGGACTCCTCCCAAAACGAGGAGGAGAAGAGGACTCTCCCGGAGGAGGAGAGAGGAAGAGGAAGGCTTCCCCAACAGGGAGGCCAAGGGTCCAAGAGGGAAGGACTATTCCCGGACAGCTCCGCCAACATCAACGCTGGCGAGGAAGAATGGCCTTCAAGGGCCAGCCTCCGCGAGATCGTAAGTATCCGGATTCCTGAATGATTTATAATTTTTTTTCGCGTCACATAGTGTCATTCTGATGCCGCATGCTGCCTGTAGTCCGCCGGTGATGATCTCCCGCTTCATCGAAGGGTCGTTGGCTCCGTCGGATGTAGACTCCATCCCGACAGCCTCCACCCTCGCGACATCGAGGACGCCGAGGTGGGATCCCAAGAAGGGACCCATCGGGGAGGCCCGGGGCGCCACAAGGCGTCCTCCGGACTTTGCGCCGGACTCCAAATCGAACCCGCAGTGGTTCCGGGTCCGCCGACGCCCCTTCAATGAAGGGCAAGACCGTGACGCCGCCGGCTTCCGTCCCAACCGAGGCGCCGGAAATTTGTTGAGGCGCTGCAGAGCTTCCATTGAGGAAGAACACCGCACTATTATGAGTGCGGTGATTCAAAGGTGCAACTTCGCCAAGAGCGGGCTGACCGAAGCTGCAGTAGCCTTCTATCGTGCTTTGAGGTAAGAAGTTTAAAATATGCAAATTAATACTGCATAGACAGTAGCCCCGATGCTCGGTTTGGTGTTCGAGAATAAAAGCCGGACCGAGGATCTAAAAAAGAAGATATACGAGGTTGCTAAAAATTATGTCAATATGGGTTGCAGGCTACGCTCTTGACCTCTGCCGACCGATCATGGAGGTCGGTGCTTTGAAGCAGAGTTCGAGCGGTCCGAGCAAGAGCTCGGCCGCCAGAAGCAGCTCTCAGGACAAAGAAGGTGAGTAACACCACTTTGAACTTGTACCTTACAGAAAAGGATTTAGGTTGCAACAAAAAATAACAAGGATAACATGGGTACTGCAGGGGCCACGAACGAGGTGGCGACCCTGAAGGAGGCCGTGTCCGCGGCCGAACGCAATGCGGCCACGGAACGGTCAGAGCGAGAAAAACAGGAGGCGCGGGTGGCGGTGGTTCAGCAAGAGCTCCAGGCTCTCATGGAAAAGTATGAGAGTTTGGAGCGTGACTCAAAGACTCGAGAGTCCGAGCTTGCCTCGGCTCTCGAAAGTGCCAAAACTGCCAAGGCCGATGCCCATAAGTCCCTTCAGGAGATTGAGTTGATGAGGAAGATAGCGGCGGGTAAGGCATTTTTCATGCAAAGCAAGCATGTGAATGTAAATTACGTGTTACTTACCCGAATTCGAGCTTTCGTATGCGTTTGCAGATCTGCCTCAGCGCGTGTCGATGTCAGCCGCATTCTACCGAGCCGAGGAGGGAGCTCAACGGAGAAGGTCTTCGGTCTCAAGATGCTTTGAGGCCGCCATCCGTGCCCCTAGCTATCACGCCCAATATGCGACCCTATCCAAAGGAACTCAACGGTCCCACCAAGGATAGACCCGCATATTGAAACGCTTTTGCAAGGTGGATATCATTACATCAACATTACATAATAGATGGGGATACAAACATAAGGCACAAATGCCACAAGAATACATCATCATCATATACAGAGATCAACATCCGACTACGGATGGAACATAAACAGAAACTCAAACAATATCCACCCTGCTAGCCCAGGCTGCCGACCTGGAACCTATCCCCTGATCGAAGAAGAAGCAGAAGAAGAGCTCAATACAAACACGCATCGCTCTCGCGTCATGATCATCGCAAACCTGTACCTGCAACTGGTGGTGTAGTAATCTGTGAGCCACGAGGACTCAGCAATCCCATTACCATGGGTATCAAGACTAGCAAAGCTTAAAGGAAAAGGAAGGGGTAAAGTGGTGAGGTTGCAGCAGCGACTAAGCATATATGGTGGCTAACATCGCAAATGAGAGCGAGAAGAGAAACAAAGGAACGGTCGTCAACTAGCAATGATCAAGAAGTGATCCTGAACACCTACTTACGTCAGACATAACCCAAGAAACCGTGTTCTCCTCTCGATCAACCCCAAAAGAGACACTCACGTTACGCACACGGTTGGTGTATTTTAATTGAGATCAACTTCGGTTTTCTACAACCGACATTAACAAATTCCCATCTGCCACATAACCGCGGGCACGGCTTTGAAAGTTCAAACCTCGCAGGGTGTCCCAACTTAGCCCATGATAAGCTCTCGCGATCAACGGCGAATAGATTCTTCTCCCGGAAGCCCGATCAGTCTCGGAATCCGGCTACAAGAGATTTCACAGCAATAAAACAAGACCAGCAAGACCGCCCGATCGCCGACAATCCCGATAGGAGCTGCACATATCTCGCTCTCGTGGCAACACCGGATGAGACAGGCTACGAGTAAAACCAACCCTCAAGTTGCCCTAAGGTGGCCCAAGAAGGCGGCTCGGTTCGGGCCAAGACTTAGAGAAGCACCGGTCCGGGGGCTAATAAAGATGACCCTTGGGTTAATTACTCCCAAGGGAAATATAGGTGGTGGTGAGGCAAATGGTAAAACCAATGTTGGGCCTTGCTGGAAAAGTCTTATTCAAAGCGAATTGTCAAGGGGTCCCATAAATCACCCGACCGCGTTAGGGACGCAAAAATCCGGGAACATAATACCGATATGACGGAAACTAGGGCGGCAAGAGTGGAACAAATCACCAGGCATAAGGCCGAGCCTTCCACCCTTTACCAAGTATATAGATGCATTAATTAAATAAGATAATATTGTGATATCCCAACAAGTAAACATGTTCCAACAAGGAACAACATCTCCATGTTCCAACAAGGAACAAACTTCATCTCCACCTGCAACTAACAACGCTATAAGAGGGGCTGAGCAAAGCGGTAACATAGCCAAACAACGGTTTGCTAGGAAGGATGCAAAAGGTTAGAGGCTGACATGGCAATTTGGTAGGCTTGAGCAACAGGTAATAGGTAGCGTAGCATAGCGAAAGAACGAAGCAACTAGCATAGCAATGATAGTAGTGAGATCCAGGGTAGCGGTCATCTTGCCTGAAATCCCGCTAGGAAGAAGAACGAGTCCATGAAGAAGATGAACGAGTCCATGAAGAAGATGAACGAGTCCATGAAGAAGATGAACGGACGAAACCGAACCAAGCGTAGACGAACGAATCCTCACGATCGCAACGAAACAGGAACTAACAAGAAGAAGCACACAACATAGTAAACACTCCACACATGAACAAGACATGATGCACAACCAAGCATGATGCATGACAAAGCTACATGAAGCTACTCATGGCAAGGGATGATGCAAACAAGAGGAACACATCAAAGCAAGTTTAAATGAGGCCGAAAACAACATATAACAATTCCGGTAAGTCCTCATATGCATATTTCGAAATTGGTCCAGATCTGGATAAACCTTATGTTCAAGTTGTTAAACAGCAATTTAATATGCACCACGATGATCTACACGAAATTCTAGTCAAGTTACATATAAAGTTCATTAGATTCGGAGCTACGGCCTAGAAGATATGAGCAAAACAAGATAAACATGGCATTGATGCAAAATGCATACAAACATCAAGCAAACACTCTCAAAACAAGGATCCAACATGATAATATGAAACTACATGCAAAATCAAGCAAGTTTCATATAGAGCACACTCAAAACGGAGCAACGGTTCGACACATACACCCTATACAAGTTTAAAGGACAAGCTGTCCAAAACAGCAAATAGGCATATTGCAAGCATCAAAACAACATGCTACAGCACCCCAACATAATAACAAAAGGCATGGGCATGATCTACAGGTAAAGCATTACAAAACACGAGAACTGAGCTACCTCCAGAAACAACTAGAACATGCTCGAAATGACATGGCAAGATTGCAACTAATAACAGTTTCAGGCATTGGCAGAAATAACATCAGGTTGCAATGTTTAGAGCTATGAAACAACATGTTACAGGAACTTACCAAGGCAAAAAAAGGCATGCCATGAATCTACTAATAGCATATAACAAAAGTCCTTTAGTGACCATGAGCCAAAAAGGATCAGAAAATATAGTAACACTCATGTCAATATCGAAAGTCTCGTTAACAGATTCAGCAACATGGCATGTTTAAAAACTGATAACGAGAAGGCATGTTTATAAGCTCAATGCACTCACTACAGAGCCTTATATGAAAAACTAAGCATACATACATCAAGAAGACATGGCATAGAAGACATACATGGCAAGAACAATAATATAGCATAAATGGATCAACCACAACAACTTAGGCAAAATTGAATAACATGTAAACAATCTGCCAGGAAACATTTGATAGCAAAAGTAGAGCTCGATTGACTCAAGCTAGACTACTCCATAATTGCAAACAAGGGCATGGATGGATAGAGCAAGACATGCTTTACAAAACATCCTTACTGAAGTATCTCAAAATATGCATGGATCTCTCGGTAGCATCACGTAAACATGGCATCAAAATAACAGCAAACAGGGCTGAAATCAGCAACAACAAGACACCTAGTTTGCATGCTTGTGCTAGTCACCACATTGATCACAAAATACATAGCAAGCACCACTGGAAAGAAGACATGGCATATTACAAAACACATGTAGGACTCAAGTCCATAGGATGCACACATCAATCATGGCAAAATGACAAAGTGCAAGTTCTGATAAAAATCAGAAACTAACATCACATAGCACTCTTGCAACAGCATTTCGGGCATAAAGATGAGCTCAAATGAAAATGATGCAATGAGATGAAATGATCTACTCTTCGAGACGAACATTTTGACATACTATACGCGCAAAATGGATCTACGATGACAAAGTTACAGCACGATGAAAATGGCACAAAATTACATGCAGAAAAGGACTTGGAGGATTTTTTAGGGGGGGGAAGTCAACCCTGCGTGCACGGATATCGATGCGGCGCCGGAGAGCTCGCCGGAGGTGCGGGATCCGGCCGGAGATGGAGGGGGCCGCGAGGGGCGGCGGATCCGGCTCCCACGGCCGGATCCGCCGGGCAGGCATGAGGGAGGCCGGCGGCCCGGGCAATGGAGGCAGAAAGTGAGGATTTGCGGGTCCGGACGGCGGGCGGGCGACATCGGGCGGCGGCGGCGATCAAGGCGGCGGCGAAGCGCTGCTGGCGGCGGGCGGAGCGAGGGCGGGCATGAACAGAGCCAAGCTGTGGGCCCATGGCGGGCGGGCGTAATGGCGGGCAGGCGGGTTACCAAGGCTTAGACCAGGCGGCAAGGGCGCATGGCGGCGGTGAGGCCACGTGGCGGCGTGATACATCAAGGCGCTGGGCGTCGGCGGGTGGTGGAACGGACATGTCCGGTGGGGCGCGGACATGTCCGTCGGCTGGAGGAGGAAGAAGCTAGGGTTAGGGGTGGATTGGACCGCGAATTTTCGGGGGGGATCTAGTTTTATAGGTAGAGGGAGCTAGGAGAGTCCAAATGAGGTGCGGTTTTCGGCCACGCGATCGTGATCGAACGACCGAGAGCATGGAGGGGAGTTTGGTGGGTTTTGGGCAACTTAGAAAGGGTGTTGGGCTGCAATACAAAAGAGAGCTTTATGGTTACCGGTTAACCGTTGAGTACCAAACGACCTCCAAATGATCCGAAACTTGACAGGCGGTCTACGGTGCTATACCAAGGCCGCTTGACAAACCTCGGTCCATTCGAGACCGTTTAACACCCGCACATGAAAAGAGGTAAAAGGGGCGCCGGAGACATGGGAGTGCGGATTGCAAAAGCGGACAACGGAAAATGCTCGGATGCATGAGACGAACACGTATGCAAAATGAAATGCACATGATGACATGATATGAAATGCAAAAGATGACATGGCAAAGTGCAACACGCAAGCAAATGACATGGCAAAGACGGCGAATAACTGGCAGACACCTGGCACATCGAATCCGGGGCGTTACACTAGCGACCAGCTGAAGCAGCTGGTCGAGCTTCACAAGGTGGCCGAGCAGGCCATGAAGGGCCTCATAGTCCGGCTGTGGCCTAGAGAGGCCATGCCTGGGAGCTACTTCGGCCTCGTCGACGGCTGGTGGATGCGTGCCCTGGTTGAGGTTATCAAGTGCTCCGCCAGATTGAAGGTGCTCGTCGGGCCCTTGCCCGCGCAAGAAGGTGCATTGGGGCAAGCTGGATGCGAGAAGCTAATCAGCGACGCCACCAATGGGCAAGGAATATCGTCGCCCGAGATGTACTATAAGACTGTCCTCGAAGGGCGCCTGCAAGATTGCGGATGAGTGCCCGAGGGATGTAATTATTGAGTGAATTCGCAATGTGTTATCCTGCATGCGCTGAAAACTTTGTTCATATGCGCTTAAGCAACGCTTGTTAATTTAAAATATTACCTTCGTGGTGGCCGTTTAAATCTGAGAGATGGCAAGTCGTCGGCTTCAGCCCCATGCCACGAGTGCTTTGGGGTGTTCGGGATAAACTTGAGCGCTATTTCCCATTTATGGGTCCATCTAGGGAGGCGCCAACACAACGAACAAGGCAACCGGACTTATAGTGCTTGAACACTCTCACTTAGCCATAGAATTCTATAATTTTAAATTTCATGAAGCCCCTAGTATTCGGAGGACCAATTAGGGCGCTATCCACGCCTCGCCGGACATTATCCGAACTTCGCTCGAGCGGCGTGGGTCTTTAAGGACCCGAAGGACCTCTCGAACAGCGACCAGTCTCTCGCCTTATCATGACAATCAGTTTTAGCTTTCCATCGAGGCGTTAACCTGGCTCAACCGGGCGCAATCGCAGTGGTTCTCCCAGTGCTACCTTAGCCGATAGAACGGAACGTAAGGTGCCAAACATGGGAGCCGCAAACCCAACTATTGACCCAAGACATGATTCGAGCCGATTCATATAATGCTATAAGTTAGGGTGCCGCACTTGTGAAAGTGTCGCGGACTTTATCACACCATAATGCGGAGAACATAAGCCCTGGTGTATTTGGCCGTACCAAGATGTACGGATGCAACATGTCGTAAATGAACATATATATATATAAGGTAATGCAATTATAGGCAAAAGGTGCTGCATTTTATTCGAGAAGATATGCTATGAGTGCGGAATGATACAAATAGTGCGGAAAGCAAGGGATTGATTAATGAAAGGCGTCTCCCTCGTGGGTAGGCAGCGGAATGTTGTATTTAACAAATTTAATGCTCGTGATGGAGACCACCGAGTGTTCGTCATGCCTTTGTCCTTCCCCGGCTGTTGCATCATGAGTTTGGCAGGTTCGCCACGGACGAGTTCTGTATAAAAAGAGAGAAATAAAAGAAAAAGAGCGACACACTTGGGAGCCCTTGGTGTGGTCGAACTGCACTGGTCTGTTGTGGTTGTGCCTTTCCCCTATGCACATGGTATCTCCGTATGTAATTATGTACGCGGAGAGTTTGTCTTACAATTATGCGAGGGCTGGGGTTGAGGCCGCATTACTCTGCTGCGTTCTAACGTGCTGTGGTCTTGGTTGATGTTGCTTGGTAGCGCTTGGCGTGGCTGGTCGCTTAACGGCCGGACTCGAAAATTGCCTTAAAAGGCTGCTCAGATTTCTGCCGCGAGAGCCGCTGTATGTTCCTCCGCTCGGAGGAGTGTTCCGTGTTTTCATTGACCGTGATGACTCCACGAGGGCCTGGCATCTTGAGCTTAAGGTATGCATAATGCGGCACAGCGTTGAATTTTGCGAACGCGTTCGTCCGAAAGCAGAGCGTGATAGCCGCCATGAACGGGACTATGTCAAGATTAACTCTCGCTTCGAAATTATTCGGGATCCAAGACCACTTTCATGTAATCGAGCCTCGTATAACCGCCTCGACACCTGGTATGACGCTTTGAAGGTTGTCTTTGTAGGTTTAATCCTTGAAGGGTCTATGCCCATCTTGCGACTTGTATCCTAATAAAGCAGGTTCAGCTACGCCGCCGCCCATCGTGACTCGTGAGGTGAAATCCATCGATGATTGGGTCTAAAACCAATGCGCGAATCCGCCATGGCAGATATCGGTCGGATGGTCTCTTCGATCGAAAGTGATCGGGCAAGAGGACCATGGGTTGAATTTAGGGCGATCGCTCCATCGCAGATACGCCCCTTAGTGCATGCTTCCGCCCCTCTTGGGAATATCGCTATGTATATCTTGTTTACCGTCCAACTTGAGGGGGAATCCTTTTGTCCTCTGTTGTTCGGCGGCCGGTCTCTTCCTCGTCATCGCTGTAGCCCCTTGTCACTGTTTTTGGCGATTAATTTGCTCGCTGCTTGAATACCCAACAATCTCTGTTGGTGTGGTTAGCTGGCTTTTCGGGGTTCCATGTATTTGACAGAGCGGTCGAGTATTCGGTCCAAATTGGGCGGGCCCGAGTGGTTCTTTTGAATGGCTTCTTCCGTTGACGGGCTTGGAGCCTCGGAATCCGCGTTGACTGCCAGATCTCATTGTTGTCGCCGTTAATGTGGCGTTTGTTTTTGTTTCGACGCAACCTGCCATTGCGGTCCTTGGTATCCGGACTGCCAGCGTTTTGCTTTGAGGTTGTTGCTGCGAGCTAGCTAGCTATCCTCTCCCGCATGTAAGCGGGTCATGAGTGATGTGAGGGCTGCCATGGATTTCGCTTCTCCCGCCCTAGGTGCCGGGCCAGCCACTCGTCGCGGATGTTATGTTTGAAGGCAGCGAGTGCCTCTGCATCCGACACGGTCGACGATTTGCCTTTTCTTTGTTAAGAACCGTGTCCGTAATTGCTGGCCGATTCGTCTCGCTGCTGGATTATGTGGCTTAGGTCGCCTGTGTCCGTGGTCGCACATACGTGCCTCGAAGTTGTCGAGGAATGCGGCTTCCGTGTCTTCCCAAAGATCCAATTGACTCTGCGGGCAGGCTGTTAAGCCAATGCCGAGCTGGTCCTTTAAGCTTGAGCGAGATATTTGATGGCGTGGAGATTGCCGCCATGGGCCATATGTATATGGAGGAGATAATCCTCAATCCAAACCGGGGTCTGTTGTGCCATCGTAGGATTCGATATTAACGGGTTTAAACCCTTCGTGGATTTGATGATCCATTACTTCGTCAGTGAAGCATAGCGGGTGTGCGGCGCCTCTGTATTGAGCAATATCGCGACGTAGCTCGAAAGAGCGTTGTCTGCTGTGTTCGGCCCGGCCGGAGTAGTTGTATCCGGCGCGACGGTATTCGTCGTGGGTCTTGGGGCGCTCGCGTGATCCATAGATAGATCTGGATTGTCTTGCCTTGTCCTCCAATATATCTCGCAAGTCCGGCGCGTTCCCCCGTGGCTTCATGCTTTTTGAGCGATGCCGGGGTACGGTTTTGGTGGAGGGCTTGCACGCCTCTGTCGCGCCACGAGGTGGTCGGTCTGCCAGTACAGCGCTGGTGATGCAGGTTTGTACGCTTCCTCCTCTAATCGGGGAGCAACTTGCGCTTTTGGGTAACTTTGGAGGAGCGTTGAGTTCATACTCTTCGCCGCGAGGACCTCGGTCCATCTGCCGGCCAAGAGGTCTTGATCAGCTTGAAGCTGTTGCTGCTTTTTCTTTAGTCTGTTTGCCGTGGCCATTAGCCTGCGTCTGAAAACGCTCTTGTTCGACGGGATCCTCGAGCACGACGAATTCGTCATCATCGAGGCTTGCCTCGTCTCCGGAGGGAGGTAAGTAATTGTCATCCTCGACCTCTTAAATGCCTCCGCCGCCTCTCGTGAGGGCTTGCTTCTCTCCCTCTGCGCTGGATCGTGTTGGAGGGGTTGTCTTCGCACTTTCGGGGTGTTATTATCTCTGTGCTGGAATCTCCATTCTTGCCGTGGCGGGATTTAGAGCGGCGCCGCTGACGTTGGCGCTTGGGCTGTTTCTTTAAGGAATCGGCCTCCGTTGCTTCTTCGCCGTCCCCATCTTTTGGGGTGTCCACCATGTATATGTCGTATGACGAGGTGGTCTTCCAATGTCCTGTAGGCACTAGTTCTTGGTAGTCTCCGGCATCGTCGTCCATACCGTCGATGTCTTCGGAGTCGTAGTCGAGTACGTCGGTTAAATCGTCGACGGTGGCTACGAAGTGGGTGGTGGGTAGGCTTTGAATTTCTTCGTCGTCTGCTGTCCCAACCATCCTGGCCGTGAGTTCGCCAGGCTCTCCGGATAGCGAGAGATGCTTCATGAATTTATGATATCGCCAAGGGCGAAAATCTTTGAAAGATGTCCGCGCGTGAATTCCATGATCGGCGCCCAATCGGATTCGACCGGGCAGGGGCGCAGGAGGTTCGAGTCCGCAAAGAGTCCGTGTTTGGGAACGTAGTAATTTCGAAAATTTTCCTACGCACACGCAAGATAATGGTGATGCATAGCAACGAGAGGGGAGAGTGTGTCCACGCACTCGTGAGACCGAAAGCGAAGCGCTATGACAACGCGGTTGATGTAGTCGTCGCCTTCACGATCCGACCGATCCAAGTACCGAACGTGACGGCACCTCCGTGTTCTGCACATCGCTCAGCTCGATGACGATCCCCTGACTCCGATCCAGCAGGTGTCGGGATGAGTTCCACAAGACGACGACGGCGTGGTGGCGATGATGATTCTTTATCGCGCAGGCTTCGCCTAAACTCCGCGACGTTATGACCGAGGTGGAATATGGTGGAGGGGGCACCAGACACGGCTAAGGAACGATCCGTAGATCAACTTGTGTGTCATGGGGTGCCCCCGCCTCAGTATATAAAGGAGCAGGGGGAGGAGGCCGCCCTAGGAGGGGCGCGCCAAGTGTGGAGTCCTACTAGGACTCCTAGTCCTAGTTGGATTCCACCTCCTTGTTGGAATAGGAGAAGGGAAAGAGGGGAGAGGAAGAAGGAAAGGGGTTGCGCCCTTGTCCAATTCGACCAGAGGGGGCGCAGGCCTCCTTCCTTTGGCCTCTCTCCTCTATTCCCGTATGGCCCAATAAGGCCCATATACTCCTCGGCGAATTCCCGTAACTCTCCGTACTCAAAAATACCCAATCACTCGGAACCTTTCCGAACTCGAATATAGTCGTCCAATATATCGATCTTTACGTCTCGACCATTTCGAGACTCCTCGCCATGTCCCCGATCTCATCCGGGACTCCAAACTCCTTCGGTACATCAAAACTCATAAACTCATAATATAACTCGCATCGTAACGTTAAGCGTGCGGACCCTACGGGTTCGAGAACTATGTAGACATGACCTAGAACTGTTTCCGGTCAATAACCAATAGTGGAACCTGGATGTTCATATTGGCTCCTACATATTCTACGAAGATCTTTATCGGTCAAACCGCATAACAACATACGTTGTTCCTTTGTCATCGGTATGTTACTTGCCCGAGATTCGGCCGCCGGTATCCAATACCTAGTTCAATCTCGCTATCGGCAAGTCTCTTTACTCGCTCCGAATACATCATTTCATAACTAACTCATTAGTTACAATGCTTGCAAGGCTTAGGTGATGAGTATTACCTAAAAGGCCCAGAGATACCTCTCCGATAATCGGAGTGACAAAACCTAATCTCGAATTATGCCAACTCAACATATACTTTTGGAGACACCTGTAGAGTACCTTTATAATCACTCGCCACGCTGTGACGCTTGGTAGCACACAAAGTGTTCCTCCGTAAACGGAGCTGCATAATCTCATAGTTGCAGTGAACTTTGTATAAGTCATGAAGAAAGCAATAGCAACATACTAAACGATCAAGTGCTAAGCTAACGGAATGGGTCATGTCAATCAGATCATTCAACTAATGATGTGATCCCGTTAATCAAATAACAACTCTTTTGTCTATGGTTAGGAAACATAACCATCTTTGATTAACAAGCTAGTCAAGTAGAGGCATACTAGTGACACTGCTTGTCTATATATTCACACATGTATTATGTTTCCTGTTAATACAATTCTAGCATGAATAATAAACATTTATCATGATATAAGGAAATAAATAATAACTTTATTATTGCCTCTAGGGCATATTTCCTTTATCCGCACCTCGAGTCATGAGCTTTATGCGGACAAGGTAAGTGTTCGGCCCATCACCGTAGAAGTTGCAGCTCCCGAGGCGGTGTCCAGCCATCCGCCCTCGATCCGAGCGATCGGCTCTGGACTATGGGTCGGAGCGGATTCGTGTGCGGCCTCCAAGGTGCTGTCCGGCGGCAGAGTTAGGCATGCCCATCGTGACAGCGCAGCACGCTTGGCGTGGCTCGATCCATCAAGATCAAGTCCCCGCGGATATCGGCCGTGAAGTTTAGGCTTCAAACCTGACTCGACGGCCAGGGGCGAAGCTTCGATCTGCTCCAGATGGCCAAGTGAGTTGCTCCGCAGCGGGTTAGCCGCCGAATACGAAGATCTGTCCGGGAGAAAAGTCTCACCTAAGACCGCGTCGTTGTCGATTGAAGAGGCCATCAAGCCTATCGGTGACGCATACGAGGAACTCTCAATGAAAGCACCAATGTCGGTGTCAAACCGCGGATCTCGGTAGGGGGTCCCAAATCGTGCGCCTAGGCGGATGGTAACAGGAGACAAGGGACACGATGTTTTACCTGTGTTCGCCCCTCTTGATGGAGGTAAAACCCTACGCCCCGCTTGATTGATATTGATATTGTGGATGTTTACAAGAGTGGATCTACCACGAGATCAAGGAGGCTAAACCCTAGAAGCTAGCCTATGGTATGATTGTAAGGGTTGTTGTTGTCCTACGGACTACAGCCATCCGGTTTATATAGACACCGGAGAGGGCTAGGGTTACATAGAGTCGGTTACAATGGTAGGAGATCTACATATCCATATCGCCAAGCTTGCCTTCCACGCCAAGGAAAGTCCTATCCGGACACGGGCTAAGTCTTCAATCTTGTATCTTCATAGTCTTGGAGTCCGGTCGATGATGATTGTCCCATCGATGATAGTTCGGTCGATGATGGTAGTCCGCTATCCGGACACCCCTAATCCAGACTCCTCAATCATCATCAACCTTATGAGCTCTTCCAGAATTCAATTGAATTCATGATGG
>CM038682.1:176679616-176843343 GCA_021605205.1 Aegilops longissima
TTCGAGTTTGTGTTGTAACTGTGGTTCCAATAACCTCTTGCTTCATCATTCCTTTGACTTGATGTCGTCGCTGATTGATTACATCTGCATGAAATCTCTCGACAATTGTGTCGTGATCATTGTCGGTGTCAAAACCGCGGATCTCGGTAGGGGGTCCCGAACTGTGCGTCTAGGCGGATGGTAACAGGAGACAAGGGACACGATGTTTTACCAGTGTTCGGGCCCTCTTGATGGAGGTAAAACCTCACGCCCCGCTTGATTGATATTGATATTGTGGATGTTTACAAGAGTGGATCTACCACGAGATCAAGGAGGCTAAACCCTAGAAGCTAGCCTATGGTATGATTGTAAGGGTTGTTGTTGTCCCACGGACTAGAGCCATCCGGTTTATATAGACACCGGAGAGGGCTAGGGTTACATAGAGTCGGTTACAATGGTAGGAGATCTACATATCCGTATCGCCAAGCTTGCCTTCCACGCCAAGGAAAGTCCCATCCGGACACGGGCGAAGTCTTCAATCTTGTATCTTCATAGTCTTGGAGTCCGTCGATGATGATAGTCCGGTGATGATAGTTCGGTGATGATGGTAGTCCGCTATCCGGACACCCCTAATCCAGACTCCTCAAGAGCCCCGAACCAGGCTTCAATGACGATAAGTCCGGCGCAGATATTGCTTGGCATTGCAAGGCGGGTTCCTCCTCCGAATGATAGAAGATTGTGAACACCAGGATAGTGTCGGCTCGCAAAATAAATTCCACATTCCATCAGAGTAGAGAGAATAATATATACACAAGTTCAATCTGCCGACGTTTTCTGCGGCATGACGTCACGCCACTACCAAGCCATTATTTAAATCGTTTTTACTTTACCACCTCAGTAGATTTAGCGAAGCGGTTTCCTTGGCACGCCTTGTCGAGCGTAGATCGTGTTTCCTTAATCCGGGATTCTCATCAATACGGACGTGGGTAACCCAACCGCGCCATTGATGGTGACGCTTGGGAGATAAGCTTAGTTTTACCAGGCGGTGGGGACGCCAGACTTCGTCCGCCTATATAAGGGATAAGGATTCACCTTTTCACCACGCCTTCTTCCTCCTTTGCTTATCCATCTCCGCAAGACTCGAGCTCCAGCGCCCAAGTTCGCAAGATCTCGTCTCAACCTTCTCCGACCATGTCCGAGCGGGAGGTAAATGGTTGGCCTCCACCGTTAAGGAGGAGCACATCGCCAAACTGCGCGGCGCGGATACCTCTCCGGTGACATCGCGACCGGCTGCCCGACGAGGGCAGCTCATCCCCACCCTGTGCCCCATGAGAGGGTCGTTTTCCTTCCCACTTCCTCCATGGACTGGGCTTTCCACTTCACCCTTTGTCCAGGGTCTCATGTTCTACTACGGCCTGGATTTCCATGATCCGCGCCAACTTCATCCTCAACATCTCGGCGTTTATCGTGGGTGCGAGGCCTTCCTCGCATCCAGCCCCACTTGGCCAGGCTCAAGACCTTCAATGTCAAGCGAGAAGGTAGTGAAGGGCACTCTGCCGGAGTGCGGAGCGCCATGTTGGGCAAGATGCCCAACGCCCTTTGGTTCAAGGGCCTTCGTGGAATCCGTCAAGGGTGGCAATCGGGTGGTTCTATATCACCGAGCCGCGTGACCCTACATGGGCGGCGGCCCCGAAGTTTAGATCTGGTATCCCCACGCAGCTCACCTCCTGGAAAGAGAAGGGCTTGCTGTGGGGTAGTTCGGAGGAGCTTACGGGACTCCAAGCCTGTATCCGGAAGCTGGTGAAGAAGATCAGGCTGGTTAACGTGGTCCAAGTCATGCTCGTCCGCCGGATTCTCCCATGCCAAGAGCGGGCATTCAATCTGTGGGAGTTCGATCCGGAACAGCACCAGGCGCTGAGCAGGCTCTTCGACCACGACGTCTGAAGGCGCTGGAGGTGTTGTTCAAAGGCGCGAAGTTTCGCATCCGCGATCAAGATCGCGGATTTCGCTCGCAGCGCCAAGCCAACGAGGTAAGTGATTCTACCCCTTTACGGGACACTTGCTTTTCATAGTTTGACTCTATGCGGGTTTTAATTTCCCTTTTCCTTTGACAGGACTGGATGAGGAAGGCGGAGCAGATTATCTGCCCGGCTCCTATGCCGAAAATCCGATGAGACGCCTGTCTAAGCGGGCTGCTGGTTCCGCACCGCACGTGGTGCCGGAGAAGAAGGCCAAGAAGGAGGCCACGGGTGCTCGAAAGAGTTCCGTTTTGTGTCCGACGACTCGGGCGGACTCCTCCCAAAGCGAGGAGGAGAAGAGGACTCTCTCCCGGAGGAGGAGAGAGGAAGAGGAAGGCTTCCCCAGCAGGGGGAGGCCAAGGGTCCAAGAGGGAAGGACTATTCCCGGACAGCTCCGCCAACATCAACGTTGGCGAGGAAGAATGGCCTTCAAGGGCCAGGCCTCCGGCGAGATCGTAAGTATCCGGATTCCTGAATGATTTATAATTTCTTTTTCTGCGTCACATAGTGTCATTCTGATGCCGCATGCTGCCTGTAGTCCGGCCGGTGATGATCTCCCCGCTTCATCGAGCGGGTCGTTGGCTCCGTCGGATGTAGACTCCATCCCGACAGCCTCCACCCCTCGCGACATCGAGGACGCCGAGGTGGGATCCCAAGAAGGGACCCATCAGGGGGAGGCTCCGGAGGCGCCACAAGGCGTCCTCCCGGACTTTGCGCCGGACTCCAAATCAGAACCCGCAGTGGTTCCGGGGTCCGGCCGACGGCCCCTTCGAATGAAGGGCAAGACCGTGACGCCGGCGGCTTCCGTCCAACCGGAGGCGCCGGGAAATTTGTTGGAGGCGCTGCAGAGCGCTTCCATTGAGGAAGAACACCGCACTATTATGAGTGCGGTGATTCAGAAGGTGCAACTCGCCAAGAGCGGGCTGACCGAAGCCTGCAGTAGCCTTCTATCAGGCTTTGAGGTAAGAAGTTTAAAAATATGCAAATTAATACTGCATAGACAGTAGCCCCTGATGCTCGGTTTGGTGTTCGAGAATAAAAGCCGGACTGAGGATCTAAAAAAAAGAAGATATACGCAGGGTTGCTAAAAAATTATGTCAATATGGGTTGCAGAGCTCGACCTCTCCACCAAGACCGATCATGGAGGTCGGTGCTTTGAAGCAGAGCTCGAGCGGTCCGAGCAAGAGCTCGGCGCGCGAGAAGCAGCTCGGGACAAAGAAGGTGAGTAACACCACTTTGAACTTGTACCTTATGTAAAAGGATTTAGGTTGCAACAAAAATAACAAGGATAACATGGTACTGCAGGGCCACGAGCGAGGTGGCGACCACGAAGGAGGCCGTGTCCATGACGAGCATAATCGGCCACAGGCGGTCAGAGCGAGAAAACAGGAGGCGCGGGTGGCGGTGGTTCAGCAAGAGCTCCGAGGCTCTCATGGAAAAGTATGAGAGTTTGGAGCGTGACTCAAAGACTCGAGAGTCCGAGCTTGCCTCGCTCTCGAAAGTATAAAACTGCCAAGGCCGATGCCCATAAGTCCCTTGGAGATTGAGTTGATGAGGAAGATAGCGGCGGGTAAGGCATTTTTCATGCAAAGCAAGCATGTGAATGTAAATTACGTGTTACTTACCCGAATTCGGAGCTTTCGAGGCGTTTGCAGATCTGCCTCAGCGTGTACGATGTCGCCGCATTCTACCGAGCCGAGGAGGGGAGCTCAACGGAGAAGGTCTTCTGGTCTCAGTATGCTGAGGCCGGCCATCCGGTGCCCCCTAGCTATCACGCCCAATATGCGACCCTATCCAAAAGGAACTCAACGGTCCCACCAAGGATAGACCCGCATATTGAAACGCTTTTGCAAGGTGGATATCATTACATCAACATTACATAATAGATGGGGATACAAACATAAGGCACAAATGCCACAAGAATACATCATCATCATATACAAGAGATCAACATCCGACTACGGATGGAACATAAACAGAAACTCAAACAATATCCACCCTGCTAGCCCAGGCTGCCGACCTGGAACCTATCCCCTGATCGAAGAAGAAGCAGAAGAAGAGCTCAATACAAACACGCATCGCTCTCGCGTCATGATCATCGCAAACCTGTACCTGCAACTGGTGGTGTAGTAATCTGTGAGCCACGAGGACTCAGCAATCCCATTACCATGGGTATCAAGACTAGCAAAGCTTAAAGGAAAAGGAAGGGTAAAGTGGTGAGGTTGCAGCAGCGACTAAGCATATATGGTGGCTAACATCGCAAATGAGGCGAGAAGAGAAACAAAGGAACGGTCGTCAACTAGCAATGATCAAGAAGTGATCCGAACACCTACTTACGTCCGACATAACCCAAGAAACCGTGTTCTCCTCTCGATCAACCCGAAAAGAGACACTCACGGTTACCTTTACGGTTGGTGTATTTTAATTGAGATCAACCGGGTTTTCTACAACGGACATTAACAAATTCCCATCTGCCACATAACCGCGGGCACGGCTTTGAAAGTTCAAACCCTGCAGGGTGTCCCAACTTAGCCCATGATAAGCTCTCGCGATCAACGAAGAATAGACCTTCTCCCGGAAGCCCGATCAGTCTCGGAATCCGGCTACAAGACATTTCACAGCAATAAAACAAGACCAGCAAGACCGCCCGATCGCCGACAATCCCGATAGGAGCTGCACATATCTCGTTCTCGGGCAACACCGGATGAGACAGGCTACGAGTAAAACCAACCCTCAAGTTGCCCCAAGGTGGCCCTTGAGAAGCGGCTCGGTTCGGACCAACACTTAGAGAAGCACGGTCCGGGGGCTAAATAAAGATGACCCTTGGGTTAATTACTCCCAAGGGAAATATAGGTGGTGGTGAGGCAAATGGTAAAACCAATGTTGGGCCTTGCTGAAAAGTCTTATTCAAAGCGAATTGTCAAGGGGTCCCATAAATCACCCGACAGCGTTAGGGACGCAAAATCCGGGAACATAATACCGATATGGCGGAAACTAGGCGGCAAGAGTGGAACAAATCACCAGGCATAAGGCCGAGCCTTCCACCCTTTACCAAGTATATAGATGCATTAATTAAATAAGATAATATTGTGATATCCCAACAAGTAAACATGTTCCAACAAGGAACAACATCTCCATGTTCAACAAGGAACAAACTTCATCTCCACCTGCAACTAACAACGCTATAAGAGGGCTGAGCAAAGCGGTAACATAGCCAAACAACGGTTTGCTAGGAAGGATGCAAAAGGTTAGAGGCTGACATGGCAATTTGGTAGGCTTGAGCAGCAGGTAATAGGTAGCGTAGCATAGCGAAAGAACGAAGCAACTAGCATAGCAATGATAGTAGTGAGATCCGGGGTAGCGGTCATCTTGCCTGAAATCCGCTAGGAAGAAGAACGAGTCCATGAAGAAGATGAGCGAGTCCATGAAGAAGATGAACGAGTCCATGAAGAAGATGAGCAGACGAAACCGAACCAAGCGTGAGCGAGCGAATCCTCACGATCATAGCAAACAGGAACTAACAAGAAGAAGCACACAACATAGTAAACACTCCACACATGAACAAGACATGATGCACAACCAAGCATGATGCATGACAAAGCTACATGAAGCTACTCATGGCAAGGATGATGCAAACAAGAGGAACACATCAAAGCAAGTTTAAATGAGGCCGAAAACAACATATAACAATTCGGTAAGTCCTCATATGCATATTTCGAAATTGGTCCAGATCTGGATAAACCTTATGTTCAAGTTGTTAAACAGCAATTTAATATGCACCACGATGATCTACACGAAATTCTAGTCAAGTTACATATAAAGTTCATTAGATTGAGACTACGGCCTAGAAGATATGAGCAAAACAAGATAAACATGGCATTGATGCAAAATGCATACAAACATCAAGCAAACACTCTCAAAACAAGGATCCAACATGATAATATGAAACTACATGCAAAATCAAGCAAGTTTCATATAGAGCACACTCAAAAGCAGACAGCGGTTCAACACATACACCCTATACAAGTTTAAAGGACAAGCTGTCCAAAACAGCAAATAGGCATATTGCAAGCATCAAAACAACATGCTACAGCACCCCAACATAATAACAAAAGGCATGGGCATGATCTACAGGTAAAGCATTACAAAACACGAGAACTGAGCTACCTCCAGAAACAACTAGAACATGCTCGAAATGACATGGCAAGATTGCAACTAATAACAGTTTCAGGCATTGGCAGAAATAACATCAGGTTGCAATGTTTAGAGCTATGAAACAACATGTTACAGGAACTTACCAAGGCAAAAAAAGGCATGCCATGAATCTACTAATAGCATATAACAAAAGTCCTTTAGTGACCATGAGCCAAAAAGGATCAGAAAATATAGTAACACTCATGTCAATATCGAAAGTCTCGTTAACAGATTCAGCAACATGGCATGTTTAAAAACTGATAACGAGAAGGCATGTTTATAAGCTCAATGCACTCACTACAGAGCCTTATATGAAAAACTAAGCATACATACATCAAGAAGACATGGCATAGAAGACATACATGGCAAGAACAATAATATAGCATAAATGGATCAACCACAACAACTTAGGCAAAATTGAATAACATGTAAACAATCTGCCAGGAAACATTTGATAGCAAAAGTAGAGCTCGATTGACTCAAGCTAGACTACTCCATAATTGCAAACAAGGGCATGGATGGATAGAGCAAGACATGCTTTACAAAACATCCTTACTGAAGTATCTCAAAATATGCATGGATCTCTCGGTAGCATCACGTAAACATGGCATCAAAATAACAGCAAACAGGGCTGAAATCAGCAACAACAAGACACCTAGTTTGCATGCTTGTGCTAGTCACCACATTGATCACAAAAATACATAGCAAGCACCACTGGAAAGAAGACATGGCATATTACAAAACACATGTAGGACTCAAGTCCATAGGATGCACACATCAATCATGGCAAAAATGACAAAAGTGCAAGTTCTGATAAAAATCAGAAACTAACATCACATAGCACTCTTGCAACAGCATTTCGGGCATAAAGATGAGCTCAAATGAAAATGATGCAATGAGATGAAATGATCTACTCTTCGAGACGAACATTTTGACATACTATACGCGCAAAATGGATCTACGATGACAAAGTTACAGCACGATGAAAATGGCACAAAATTACATGCAGAAAAGGACTTGGAGGATTTTTAGGGAAGTCAACCTGCGTGCACGGATATCGATCTTGGCGCGGAGAGCTCGCGGAGGTGCGGGATCCGGCCGGAGATGGAGGGGGGCAGCGGGGCGGCGGATCCGGCTCCCCACGGCCGGATCCGCCGGGCGGCGCTTGAGGGAAGGCGGTGAGCCCGGCAATGGAGGCGCAGAAGTGAGGAGCGGCGGAGGTCCGTGCACCGGCGGGCGGCGATCAAGCGGGCGGCGACAGCGGCGGCGGCGAAGCGCTGCCGGCGGCGGGCGGAGCGAGGGGCGGGCGCGAAAGGCGTGGAAGGCCAGGCGTGGCAGGGCCGGCATGGCATGGCGGGAGGCGGTTACAGGGGGCCACGGCCGGCGGCAGGCGGGCCAGTGATGGGTGGCGGTGAGGCCACGTGGCGGCGATACCTGGCGTGGGCGTCGGCGGGTGGTGGAACGGACATGTCCGGTGGGCGCGGACATGTCCGGCGGCTGGAGGAGGAAGAAGCTAGGGTTAGGGGTGGATTGGACCGCGAATTTTCGGGGGGGGTCTAGTTTTATAGGTAGAGGGAGCTAGGAGAGTCCAAATGAGGTGCGGTTTTCGGCCACGCGATCGTGATCGAACGACCGAGAGCATGGAGGGGAGTTTGGTGGGTTTTGGGCAACTTAGAAAGGGGTGTTGGGCTGCAATACAAAAGAGAGCTTTGCGGTTACCCGGTTAACCGTTGGAGTACCAAACGACCTCCAAATGATCCGAAACTTGACAGGCGGTCTACCGGTGCTATACCAAGGCCGCTTGACAAACCTCGGTCCATTCCGAGACCGTTTAACACCCGCACATGAAAAGAGGTAAAAGGCGCCGGAGACATGGGAGTGCGGATTGCAAAAGCGGACAACGGAAAAATGCTCGGATGCATGAGGCGAACACGTATGCAAAATGAAATGCACATGATGACATGATATGAAATGCAAAGATGACATGGCAAAGTGCAACACATAAGCAAATGACATGGCAAAGACGGCGAATAATGGCGGACACACAGCACATCGAATCAAGGCGTTACACTAGCGACCCGGTGAAGCGGTGGTCGAGCTTCCTAAGGTGGCGAGCAGGCCATGAAGAACCTCATAGTCCGGGTGTGGCCTAGAGAGGCCATGCCGGGAGCTACCGGCCTCGTCTGCGACGGGCTGGTGGATCGTGCCCCTGGTTGGAGGTTATCAAGTGCTCACTTTGTATTGAAGGTGCTCGTCGGGCCCTTGCCAGCGCAAAGGTGCATTGGGGCAAGCTGGATGCGGAGAAGCTAATCAGCGGCGCCACCGGTGGCAAGGAATATCGTGACGCCCGAGATGTACTATAAGACATCTGAAGGCGCCCATAAGATTGCGGATGAGTGCCCGAGGATGTAATTATTGAGTGAATTCGCAATGTGTTATCCTCTGCGCTGAAAACTTTGTTCATATCGCTAAGCAACGCTTGTTAATTTAAAATATTACCTACGTGTGGCGTTTAAATCTGAGAGATGGCAAGTCGTCGGCTTCAGCCCCATGCCACAGTCTTTGGGGTGTTCGGGATAAACTTGAGCGCTCTATTTCCCATTTATGGGTCCATCTAGGAGGCGCTCAACACAACGAACAAGGCAACCGGACTTATAGTGCTTGAACACTCTCACTTAGCCATAGAATTCTATAATTTTAAATTTCGTGAAGCCCCTAGTATTCGGAGGACGAATTAGGGCGCTATCCACGCCTTCGTCGGACATTATCCGAACTTCGCTCGAAGCGGCGTAGGTCTTTAAGGACCGAAAGGACCTCTCGAACAGCGACCAGTCTCTCGCCTTATCATGACGGTCAGTTTTAGCTTTCTCATCGAGGCGTTAACCCGGCTCAACCGGGCGCAATCGCGATGGTTCTCCAGTGCTACCTTAGCGATAGAGCGGGCGTAAGGTGCCAAACATGGGAGCCGGGCAAACCCAACTATTGACCCAAGACATGATTGAGCCGATTCATATAATGCTATAAGTTGGGTGCCGCACTTGTGAAAGTGTCGGACTTTATCACACCATAATGCGGAGAACATAAGCCCTGGTGTATTTGGCGTACCAAGATGTCTGGATGCAACATGTCGTAAATGAACATATATATATATAAGGTAATGCAATTATAGGCAAAAAGGTGCTGCATTTTATTCGAGAAGATATGCTATGAGTGCGGAATGATACAAATAGTGCGGAAAGCAAGGGATTGGACGAATGAAAGGCGTCTCCCTCGAGGGTAGGCAGCGGAATGTTGTATTTAACAAATTTAATGCTCGTGATGGAGACCACCGAGTGTTAAATGTGGCCTTTGTCCTTCCTGGCTGTTGCATCATGAGTTTGGCAGGTTCGCGGACGAGTTCTGTATAAAAAGAGAAATAAAAAGAAAAAAAGCGACACACTTGGGAGCCCTTGGTGTGGTCGAACTGCACTCTGGTCTGTTGTGGTTGTGCCTTTCCCCTATGCACATGGTATCTCCAGGCGTAATTATGTACTGGAGAGTTTGTCTTACAATTATCACGAGGGCTGGGGTTGAGGCCGCATTTACTCTGCGTGCTCGGGCGTGCGGTGGTCTTGGTTGATGTTGCTTGAGCGCGTTTGGCGTGGCTGGTCGTTTAACGGCGGACTCGAAAATTGCCTTAAAAGGCTGCTCTGTACTTCGCCGCGAGCGCTGTATGTTCCTCCGTTCGGAGGAGTGTTCCGTGTTTTCATTGACCGTGATGACTCCACGAGGGCTGGCATCTTGAGCTTAAGGTATGCATAATGCGGCACTGGCGTTGAATTTTGCGAGCGCGGTTCGTCGGCGAGCGTGATAGCCGCATGAGCGGGACTATGTCGAAGATTAACTCCTCGCTTCGAAATTATTCGGGATCCGAAGACCACTTCGGTGTGGCGAGCACGTATAACTGGCCTCGACACTGGTATGGCGCCTTTGAAGGTTGTCTTTGTAGGTTTAATCCTTGAAGGGTCTATGCCCATCTTGCGACCGTATCCTAATAAAGCAGGTTCAGGCTCTGCCGCCGTCCATCAGGACTCGTGAGTGAAATCCATCGATGATTGGGTCTAAAACCAATGCGGCGAATCCGCCATGGCGAATCTTGGTCGGATGGTCTCTTGATCGAAAGTGATCGGGCAAGAGGACCATGGGTTGAATTTAAGGCGATGGCTCCATCGCGTATCGTCCCTTAGTGCATGCTTCCGCTCCCTCTTGGGAATATCGTTGCGTATATCTTGTTTACCGTCCGAACTTGAGGGGGAATCCTTTTGTCCTCTGTTGTTCGCGGCCGGGTCTCTTCCTCGTCATCGCTGTAGCCCCTTGTCACTTTTTTTGGCGATTAATTTGCTGCTGCTTGAATACCCAACAATCTCTGTTGGTGTGGTTAGCTAGCTTTTCGGGGTTCCATGTATTTGACAGAGCGGTCGAGTATTCGGTCCAAATTGGACGGGCCCGGAGTGGTTCTTTTGAATGGCTTCTTCCGTTGACCGGGCTTGGAGCCTCGGAATCCGGCGTTGACTGCCGTATCCTCATTGTTGTCGCCGTTAATGTGGCGTTTGTTTTTGTTTCGACGCAACCTGCCATTGCGGTCCTTGGTATCCGGACTGCCGCGTTTTTGCTTTGAGGTTGTTGCTGCGAGCTAGCCAGCTATCCTCTCCGCATGCGAAGCGGGTCATGAGTGATGTGAGGGCTGCCATGGATTTCGGCTTCTCTGTCCTAGGTGCGGGCCAGCCACTCGTCGCGGATGTTATGTTTGAAGGCAGCGAGTGCCTCTGCATCCGGACGGTCGACGATTTGCCTTTTCTTTGTTAGAACCGTGTCCGTAATTGCACGGCGATTAAATGCGGCTGCTGGATTATGTGGCTTAGGTCGCCTCGTGTCCGGTGGTCGCACATACGTGCCACAGAAGTTGTCGAGGAATGCGGCTTCCGGTCTTCCCAACATCAATTGACTCTGCGGGCAGGCTGTTAAGCCAATGCCGAGCTGGTCCTTTAAGCTTGAGCGGGAGATATTTGATGGCGTGGAGATGCGCGCGCGGGCCATATGTATATGGAGGAGATAATCCTCAATCCAAACCGCGGGGTCTGTTGTGCCATCGTAGGATTCGATATTAACGGGTTTAAACCCTTGAGGATTTGATGATCCATTACTTCGTCGCTGAAGCATAAGCGGGTGTCTGGCGCCTCTGTATTGAGCAATATCGCGGCGTAGCTCGAGAGAGCGTTATCTGCTGTGTTTCGCCCGGCGGAGTAGTTGTATCCGCGCGACGGTATTCGTCGTGGGTCTTGGGGCGCTCGCGTGATCCATAGATAGATCTGGATTGTCTTGCCTTGTCCTCAATATATCTCGCAAGTCGTAGCGTTCCCCGTGGCTTCATGCTTTTGAGCGATGCGGGTGCGGTTTTAGTGGAGGCTTGCGCCTCTCTGTCGCGCCACGAGGTGGTCGGTCTGCCGTGTGTCGCTGGTGATGCAGGTTTGTACGCTTCCTCCTCTAATCGGGGAGCAACTTGCGTTTTGGGTAACTTTTGGAGGGCGTTCGAGTTCATACTCTTGACGCGAGGACCTCGGTCCATCTGTCGGCGATGGGTCTTGATCAGCTTGAAGCTGTTGCTGCTTTTTCTTTAGTCTGTTTGCCGTGGCCATTAGCCTGCGTCTGAAAGCGCTCTTGTTCGACGGGATCCTCGGGCACGGCAATTACGTCATCATCGAGGCTTGCCTCGTCTCCGGAGGAGGTAAGTAATTGTCATCCTCGACCTCTTAAATACGCCGCCCTCTCGTGAGGGCTTGCTTCTGCCTCCTCCTGCGCTGGATCGTGTTGGAGGGGGTTGTCTTCGGCACTTTCTGGGGTGTTATTATCTCCTGTGCTGGAATCTCCATTCTTGCCGTGGCGGGATTTAGAGCGGCGCCGCTGACGTTGGCGCTTGGGCTGTTTCTTTAAGGAATCGGCCTCCGTTGCTTCTTCGCCGTCCCCATCTTTTGGGGTGTCCACCATGTATATGTCGTATGACGAGGTGGTCTTCCAGTGTCCTGTAGGCACTAGTTCTTGGTAGTCTCCGGCATCGTCGTCCATACCGTCGATGTCTTGGTCGTCGAGTCGAATCGTCGGTTAAATCGTCGGCGGTGGCTCTGAAGTGGGTGGTGGGTAGGCTTTGAATTTCTTCGTCGTCGCGTCCCAACCATCCTGGCCGTAGTTCGCCAGGCTCTCGGATAGCGAGAGATGCTTGATGAATTTATGATATCGCCGAAGGCGAGTCTTGAAAAGATGTCCGCAGCGGTGAATTCCATGATCGGCGCCCAATCGGATTCGACTGGCAGGGGCGCAGGAGGTTCGGAGTCCGGCAAAGAGTCCGGTGTTTGGGAACGTAGTAATTTCGAAAATTTTCCTACGCACACGCAAGATAATGGTGATGCATAGCAACGAGAGGGGAGAGTGTGTCCACGTACCCTCGTAGACCGAAAGCGGAAGCGTTATGACAACGCGGTTGATGTAGTCGTACGTCTTCACGATCCGACCGATCCAAGTACCGAGCGTCACGGCACCTCCGTGTTCGCACGTTCAGCTCGATGGCGATCCCGGACTCCGATCCAGCAGGGTGTCGGGGATGAGTTCCGTCGGCCGACGGCGTGGTGGCGATGATGATTCTTTACGGCGCAGGCTTCGCCTAAACTCCATGACGTTATGACCGAGGTGGAATATGGTGGAGGGCACCGCACGGCTAAGGAACGATCCGTAGATCAACTTGTGTGTCATGGGGTGCCCCCTGCCCCGTATATAAAGGAGCAAGGGGAGGAGGCCGGCCCTAGGAGGCGGCGCCAAGTGTGGAGTCCTACTAGGACTCCCTAGTCCTAGTTGGATTCCACCTCCCTTGTTGGAATAGGAGAAGGGGAGAGGGGAGAGGAAGAAGGAAGGGGTTGCGCCTTGTCCAATTCGGACCAGAGGGGGGCGAGGCCTCCTTCCTTTGGCCTCTCTCCTCTATTCCCGTATGGCCCAATAAGGCCCATATACTCTCGGCGAATTCCCGTAACTCTCGGTACTCGAAAAATACCGAATCACTCGGAACCTTTCCGAACTCGAATATAGTCGTCCAATATATCGATCTTTACGTCTCGACCATTTCGAGACTCCTCGTCATGTCCCCGATCTCATCCGGGACTCCAAACTCCTTCGGTACATCAAAACTCATAAACTCATAATATAAGCATCATCGTAGCGTTAAGCGTCACGGACCCTACGGGTTCGAGAACTATGTAGACATGACCTAGAACTGTTTCCGGTCAATAACCAATAGTGGAACCTGGATGTTCATATTGGCTCCTACATATTCTACGAAGATCTTTATCGGTCAAACCGCATAACAACATCGTTGTTCCTTTGTCATCGGTATGTTACTTGCACGAGATTCGGTCGTCGGTATCCAATACCTAGTTCAATCTCGTTACCGGCAAGTCTCTTTACTCGTTCCGTAATACATCATTTCATAACTAACTCATTAGTTACAATGCTTGCAAGGCTTAGGTGATGAGTATTACCGAAAAGGCCCAGAGATACCTCTCCGACAATCGGGTGACAAAACCTAATCTCGAATTATGCCAACTCAACATATACTTTTGGAGACACCTGTAGAGTACCTTTATAATCACTCGCCACGTTGTGACGTTTGGTAGCACACAAAGTGTTCCTCTGGTAAACAGGAGCTGCATAATCTCATAGTTGCAGGAACTTTGTATAAGTCATGAAGAAAGCAATAGCAACATACTAAACGATCAAGTGCTAAGCTAACGGAATGGGTCATGTCAATCAGATCATTCAACTAATGATGTGATCCCGTTAATCAAATAACAACTCTTTTGTCTATGGTTAGGAAACATAACCATCTTTGATTAACAAGCTAGTCAAGTAGAGGCATACTAGTGACACTCTGTTTGTCTATATATTCACACATGTATTATGTTTCCTGTTAATACAATTCTAGCATGAATAATAAACATTTATCATGATATAAGGAAATAAATAATAACTTTATTATTGCCTCTAGGGCATATTTCCTTTATCCGGCACCTCGGAGTCATGAGCTTTATGCGGGACAAGGTAAGTGTTCGGCTCCATCACCGTAGAAGTTGCAGCTCCCGAGGCGGTGTCCAGCCATCCGTCCTCGATCCGAGCGATCGGCTCTGGACTATGGGTCGGAGCGGATTCGTAAGCGACCTCAAGGTGCTGTCCGCGGCAGAGTTAGGGCATGCCCATCGTGACAGCGTGGCACGCTTGGCGTGGCTCAGATCCATCGAAGATCAAGTCCCGCGGATATCGGCCGTGAAGTTTAGGCTTCAAACCTGACACGACGGCCAGGGCGTAGCTTCGATCTGCTCCGGATGGCCAAGTGAGTTGGCCCGATCGCGAAACCGCCGAATCTGAAGATCTGTCGGGAGAAAAGTCTCACCCAAGACTGCGTCGTTGTCGATTGAAGAGGCCATCAAGCCTATCGGTGGCGATACGGAGGAACTCTCAATGAAAGCACCAATGTCGGTGTCAAAACCGGCGGATCTCGGTAGGGGGTCCCGAAGCGTGCGTCTAGGCGGATGGTAACAGGAGACAAGGGACACGATGTTTTACCGAGTTCGGCCCCTCTTGATGGAGGTAAAACCCTCGTCCTGCTTGATTGATATTGATATTGTGGATGTTTACAAGAGTGGATCTACCACGAGATCAAGGAGGCTAAACCTAGAAGCTAGCCTATGGTATGATTGTAAGGGTTGTTGTTGTCCCACGGACTCTGACCATCCGGTTTATATAGACACCGGAGAGGGCTAGGGTTACATAGAGTCGGTTACAATGGTAGGAGATCTACATATCCATATCGCCAAGCTTGCCTTCCACGCCAAGGAAAGTCCTATCCGGACACGGGGCGAAGTCTTCAATCTTGTATCTTCATAGTCTTGGAGTCCGGTCGATGATGATTGTCCGGCTGATGATAGTTCGGCTGATGATGGTAGTCCGGCTATCCGGACACCCCCTAATCCAGGACTCCCTCAATCATCATCAACCTTATGAGCTCTTCCAGGAATTCAATTGAATTCATGATGGGTAATACCATCCTTGCCCCTCGATGATTCCTGATCTCATCGGCCACTTTATTGCCTTCCGTTCAACACAAACTTGTTCGTGTTTTGTGTAAACCTTGAGATCCCTGCTACCCAGCAGTTGATCTTCCTTACCTCGGAAGTATTACCATCTCTTTTTGTCAAGAATGTGGTGAGAATTTCACCACCTCTTAAGAATTCTTGATATCATAATACTTCTTGTCATCTTCGTTCATTCCTTGGTCCCCGTATTGTTTTCAACCGGAATACCGACAATTGAGCTATGACGTGTGAATTCAAAACTTCTAGCAACCCTATTGCTTTGAAGTGAATGGGCGATAGTTCATTCTAAGTCTTTCGATAATTGAATCACCATTCTGACATTGGTCGTGCAACCCAACCCATATTTCGGGCGCACCTTTCAACCAATGTTTAATTGTGTATGTTTTCCTCGAGCATACTTCCTTATATCATTTGATCCGACAAATGTTATCTCCTTGTTCACTTAATTGTGGAAATCCATCTTTGGGGAATCTCGATGAATTGCCGTTGAGTTCACCAGACACCTCCTTGTCCTCTCCTTGGGTTAATGATGGACTCTTGTTAACGGAAATCACTTCATAGTTCATTTCCCCGAGAATCTTACAATGTCATCTCGTCAATTTGCGTTGCACCTTTTATTCTCGGGTATCCTAAGTCGAGGTATCCGACACCAATCGGATCTGAATCTCGGTCGATATGATGGTTGGGACATATTTCCAAGAGTTGTAACATTGATCTCTCGTAACCCGGTAAGGTGGTGTCTTTGCTTAGCAACCTTGGCGGAAGGACCTATTGTTATAGTTTCCTTTTTAGCAACGTTAACCATTCTTCCAAAAAGGAAATTGATAGACTTATTCTATAAGTTGTTCCTGATGAACCCATTGAGTATCTAAAGTCCGACATTTGCTTGAAGACCATGTCAATGCTATCCCGAAGCATGTCTGTGGTACTCTGATTTTCAAAATGAACATTTGAAGCCCAATGCTAAATGTTTCTTGCTCAATTATCCAAACACCGCTGTATGGGTAATGTCATGAAATTTCTCTCCCCTACCTGAAAAGTTTTCTACATTATATCCTGTCATGGATATCATGCTCTGCTTGTCCTTCGGAAGGATATGCCCTTGAATTATGTGCTTTAACACATTTTTCTTTCCATTGTTTTGATTAAATCTGATAACTACTTTTCCTTTCCATTGATTTGATTAAACCTTCTTGTGATCTATATGATATAAGCAGTAATATTTCCCTGCTTATGTAAACACCTCGTGTACAATTCTGTCAGCAAGACCCTGTTACTATAATCGATGACATTTCGGTAGCCACCGATGGGCGAGAACTTTGCCTAATGGTCCGCCTCGTTCAGCGAAAGCAGGAAAGCAGTTCTCTTCGTCCCTCGCCCTTGGTATCGACATTGTTGCCAACATAAGCGATAGGCTAACCTCGACATGTCTTGCTATCATGACCGTGCAAGATGTCACCGCCCTTCCTACTTTTAACCCACATGGTGGGCCCATAACCACAGTTCCACAGGATCGAAACTCGACTCTCCTGTACACCCCGGTTTCCAAAGTTATTCCCACGCTTGACTTCGTATGTAATTCACGGGTCACCTTCCTAATGCTCTATTCGGTATCGACGCATAATACTTACTCGTTGCTCACGAACCCTTTCTCCTCGGTTCGGACTTGAGCAACTATCTATCCGCTTGGAACCTCTTATTGAACCTTCGTACCTTACTCTCGACATATTTTATTGGTTCAATTCGAGAGGTACTCTTATGCTCATTCATGGGTTAACCTTGATTGTTTCCCTCATAAGCATTTTGTCGTAGCGAGCTGCCCTTACCTATTCGTGAAATGCGTTGGAGTTCGAAGAAAAGGGCGACTTCGCCATGATGACTGAAGCGGAGAAATAAAAGCGTCAATGTAACGGATCGACCTCTTGAGAAGATCCACCAAAGACGAGAAGAACCGTTAGAATTTAAGTAACCAAAACTTTCCCCTTACACCCTCTTAAATCTCGGGACGAGATTTCTTGTAATGGAGGAGAATTGTGGCCTTGGGTAATTAAGCTACAATAAACCCCTGCTAATGAAGCCACGTCACCTCGATTCTTGTTGTTAATCTTGTGTTAGTTCAAAAGCGGTTCAAATTCAATTTTAAACTTAAAGGCAAACAACAAAGGTTTTCAAAAGTTAAAACTAAAATGTTAGAGAGGTGACATATAATGCATAGGTAATTATGGTGATGAAACCACATTTTATAAAATGTTTAAATGCTCAAAGGTAAATAAAACAGCAGCAAAAGAAATTAATTAAATGCCTTTTGTATTTTGTAAAATATTAAACTATTCTATTTAGCTGTCCAAATTAATGTGGCAGTGGTATCTTTAACATACCATATTTAGGTGTTGTTCTCACATTCTACAAAATTGAAATAAATTAATAATTTAATAAAACCAAAAAGAATAAATAAAAGAAAAGGAAAAAGAAAAAGAAAACAAAAAGAAGAAGAATAAAAGAGACCCCCCCTCCCTTGGGCAACTGCCCATTGTGCCCCTCCTGCCGACCCAAACCGGCCCAGCCGCGCCTACTAACTCCACCCCGAAACCCTAACCGAACCAACCCCCACTCCCCACTCCTCGCACCACTCCCCACCTCCCTCGTATGGATCTGGATCGGGAGGATCCCGATCCCCTCGCCCCTCTCCCCGCGCCGTCGCCCGCTCGAGGCTCGCCCGCCGCCGGAGCTCGTCTCGCCGGCGCCCTTCCCCACCGCCTGCCCCTCAACCTCCCTCCTCGTGGATCCGGTCGGTGGCAATTAGCGCCTGACGCCAGACGACGCGGACCACCCCGCGGAGCTACCGCCCGTCGTCGGCGCCGCCTCCCGTCTCGTCGCCCGTCCACGGTCTCCTCCTCACCGCCGACCCCGCGCCATGCCCCCTGACCCCACGAACCCCCGTGAGGCCTCGCCCCTCTCCACTCCCCTCTGCCCCTCTCCACGAACCCCGTCGTCGCGCACCCCCCCCTCACGCGTCCTGGCCGCCCGCCCGGCGCTTGGCGCTTCGGCCGCTTCGGTCGCGCCCGTCGCCGCGCGACCGTTGCTCCTGCCCGCCCCCCGCAAGGCCACTCGCCCTCGGCCTCCACCCACGTCTGCTCGGCCGGTGCCCCATGGCCCGTGCCTCGGCGCGCCTCGTCCCGCCATCTCCTCCTCCGTGGCGTGCCACGCCCGCCAGGCCAATGGCCGCCGGCGCCCTCGCCTCGCCTCCGTGGCGTGGTGGCATGGTGGCAGGCGAAGCCTCGCCGACAGTGCCTGGCGTCCTCGTCCCGCCTATGGCGGCGCTTCATTGAGGTGCGCCCGCTTTTCTGGACCAAACCGCTAAGCCCCTAGGGCCTATGACAAACGGGGCCCACGCCCCTGGAACGCTTAAAAAAATGAATGAAAAAGAAAAGAAAAAATAATAATATATAATACTAAATAAAAATAATAATTAATTAATTAATTAACTAACTAATTAATTAACTTAATTAATTCTGATTAAGTTAACCAATTAAGATTAATTAACCTAATGATTAATTAACCTAATTAACTACTGTTAATTAGCTAGTTAACTAGTATGACAGTGGGGCCCACCCCCCTAATTAATTTTGATTAGTTTAATTAATGCATTTAATTAAAATGTGTCATGACGGTGGGACCTCTTGGTCAGTTGACGATCAACCTGTTGGCTGCTGATGTCGACATGACATCATCTCGATGTCATTAATCTATTTTCGAATTAATTTAAATAATTAATTAAATTCCGAAATTAATAAAATCTTTAGAAAATCATATCTTTTAATCCGTAACTCGGATTAAATTATTTTCAACATGAAAGTTGCTCGGGCGACGAGGCGATTCGGACACGCAGCCGTTAAATCGCCACACCCCTATAACCTATCGAACTCGCAACTTTCCCCCTCCGGCTCCTCTGCCCGAAAACGCGAAACACCAGGAATACTTTCCCGGATGCTTTCCCCCTTCGCCGGTATCACCTCATACCGCGTTAGGGCACCCCTAGCTCCGTTACTTGTCATGTCATGCATCGATATGCATCTGTTTGCATGGTATTCATTGTTTCTTCCCCCTCTTCTCTTTGGTAGACTACGAGACCGACGCTGCTGCTGCCCAGTACGACTACGGAGTTGACGACCACTCTCTCTTGCCAGAGCAACCAAGCAAGCCTCCCCCCCCCCCTTGATCACCAGATATCGCCTATTCTACTCTATACTGCTTGCATTAGAGTAGTGTAGCATGTTACTGCTTTTCGTTATACCTATCACGATGCATAGCCTGTCCTTGCTACTCTTTATTGTTACCTTTATCGCAATCCTACCGCTTAGTATAGGATGCTAGTATTCCATCTGTGGCCCTACATTCTTGTCCGTCATTTGTGCTATACTATCGGTCCGTGATCACTCGGGAGGTGATCACGGGTATATCTTATACTTATACATGATACATGTGGTGACTAAAGTCGGGTCGACTTGTGGAGCACCCATGAGTGATTCACGGATTGGGGCTGAAAGGACCTTTGTCCGACGGCCCTCTGGATGGATCTTTGTGGCGGAGCGGCAGTGACGAGTTGAGACCGCCTAGAGAGAGGTGGGCCTGGCCTGCTCGGCGTTCGCGGATACTTAACACGCTTAACGAGATCTTGGTATTTGATATGATTACGGCACGGGCCTATACGCACTAACCAACTCGTGGGAAAGATATGGGCACTCGGCGTCGTGGTATCACCGGCACTTCGTGACGCGGCGATCGAGTGGCGCGCGCCGGATTGGACCGAACGCCAGAGGCTAGGTCTGCTTCGGCGCGACATAGCGTGCGGTGTGCTAAGGCGATGGGCCTGCACCCTGTGCGCTTAGGTTTAGACCGGCGTGCTGACCTCTCTGTTGAGCCTAGGTGGGGCTGCGACGTGTTGATCTTCCACGGCCGGGCATGACCCAGGAAAGTGTGTCCGGCCAAATGGGATCAAGCGTGTTGGGTTATGTGGTGCACCCTGCAGGAAGTTAATCTATTGAATAGCCGTGATCTTGTAACAGGACGACTTGGAGTTGTACCTTGACCTTATGACAACTAGAACTGGATACTTAATAAAACACACCCTTCCAAGTGCCAGATATAACCCGGTGGTCGCTCTCTCTCGGGGTTACGAGGAGGATCGCGGGTAGGATTATTGCTATGTGATGCTACTTGGAGGACTTGATCTACTCTCTTCTACATGTTGCAAGGCGGAGGCTGCGAAGCGTAGTCTTGACGGATTAGCTATCCCCTCTTATTACGGCATTCGCAGTTCGGTCCACCGATATGGCCCTTTACACATATATCCATGCATATGTAGTGTAGCTCCTTGCTTGAAGTACTTTGGATGAGTACTCACGGTTGCCTTGTTCCCCTTTTCCCCTATCTCTACCCGGTTGCTGCGCGACAGACGATGGAGCCGGGGCGACGCCACCGTCGATGGCGACTACTACCCGGAGGTGCCTACTACTACGTGCAGCCGGCGGCGACCAGGAGTAGTTAGGAGGATCCCAGGTAGGAGGCCTGCGCCTTATTTCGATCTGTATCCCAGTTTGTGCTAGCCTTCTCAAGGCAAACTTGTTTAACTTATGTCTGTACTCAGATATTGTTGCTTCCGCTGACTCGTCTATGATCGAGCACTTGTATTCGAGCCCTCGAGGCCCCTGGCTTGTATTATGATGCTTGTATGACTTATTTATGTTTTAGAGTTGTGTTGTGATATCTTCCCGTGAGTCCCTGATCTTGATCGTACACATTTGCGTGCATGATTAGTGTACGATTGAATCGGGGGCGTCACAATCAACCTGCATACAAAAGCATAGGATAAGGTAGACCTTGGTTTCCTTGATTACCTGTATCACAGCACACCTTTTCCTGCTCCAGATGCATGCACTCTTTGATCTGCACCATTGCTCGTGTTAAAGAAATATCTCATAAAAACTACACCTTCACAACATGATATGTATACTTAAAACATGGAGAAACATGCATTGCCAATTATATCGACGCATTTGAAGATGACAGTAACTGGTTGTGTGCTTGTGCTGCCCTAAGCTTATGAACGGTGCACTTCCACCCCCTTCGTACAAAATATGTTTCTTAATAAAAATATCTTTATATTTACTAATTGGAGGCACCATACGAGTCTCCATATTAATCCACATCATTAAAAATATCTTAACCATTTATCAATTATAAGGATCTATCTTAACCCTACAATTTACGTTGCACTGTGGAAAAAAATAAGGACAACCTGACACGACAGCAAGAATTTATGTTGCTCTGGTGGCAAAAAAAAAACAACGTGGCAAAACAAGAAAATAAACAAGCGTGACTCAATCTAATCTATGAAAAGAAAGGATGAACGATATACAGCATCCCGTCCAAAAAAAGATGTATGTTTCCTTTCTTGAAAAAAAATCACCCGCACGTTACTTGAACTTTTTTTTGAGGGAAGCACGTTACTCTATCTAATCTGTTAAGGAAAGATTGAACGACTCAAAAAAAAAGATGGACAATGTCCCAAAAAAATGTATTGCATCAGGTCAAAAAAAGATGTACGTTTCCTTTCCTGAGAGAGAAAAGGCTCGATCTAATCTATCAAGAAAAGTAAACCATCGTCCTAATAAATGAAAAGTCCAGCCTAAAAAAAGGACTACAGCGTCCTATCTCAGGAAGGCATGCTTATGTGACATCAACTCTCCCGATTTAGAAACCTTCCCGATTGATTTCCTTTAAAATAATCTATCCTGATTGATTTCCAATCCAAAGAGAGAAAAACACACCCGCATGCTGCCGCAAAAATCATTCTTCAGTCGCCACCAGTAATCTACCTTGAAACAAGGTTTACAAGAGTCCATAGAGCCGCTCTGCCTAATCCTCCGCCTTGACGCGCGTCTGTCCTTCATGCCATCGGCACCACCTTTAATGTTCCATCAACCAGTGGAATCGATCTGGAAAAGAGGTATAGTTCAATCCATCCTCTCCTGTTGTGATCATGTTTCTGTCAACCTTGGAAAACACAATTGTCGTCATCCATCGAACATAGATGATGTTTCTTACTACTCATGTTAAGATGTTCTCTAGGGAAGTAGGAAATAACCTGAGTGCGTACATACATATTTCTTTAACATCAAGAAATCATGCAGATTGTCAAAGAAATCGATTGATATAGGCCTCAGTTATTGCTCCAAGCATGAAAGCAGAAGCGACAAAAAATAAGGCTCATGAAAATAGGCAACCATGATCGACTATGCCAATAACCTACTTCTGTACACTGCTGTGTGCCGACCACATCCAGTGTCTCTAGATATGATGCGGTGGTTATATCTGATCTCTCCCAGTACGAAGTACAGATCATGCATGCAGAACGGTCAATGGGCTACTACTAAACTTTCCTGAAGGGTGCAGCTGTTGTTGTCCAATCTGCATGTCCATATGGTTCCTTCTAAAATGCGCTTAAAACTTATAAATGGTACTACAGATCTTTCTCTTTAATCTGCTATACTAATGATGAATAAATGAGGTGAACTATATTTATTTTCTTAGAGCATGGGTTCGTATGATTCTTCCAAGTATGGAATATATACACTTCTGATACTTAATCACATTTTTTATAGAATTTTTATACTACATTAAGCGCAGGTTGATTTCTATGTGTGCATATATTACATTTCTCGGAGATAATCGTAAATTTTACCGAGTAAAGTTTTTTGTCCTAAAATTTGAGATCTAAAACTTTCTTAAAATTATCATAATTTTCATGATAAGACTTTTAAAACTTGGGTGTAGATTAATTTTTTATTCTATGTAGTTATATAGCGCCACCAATATATCTTTATCTTATTTTGGACTTATAACTAGCAGACAAGTTTTTTTAAAACATCATCAAATATAGGAATTCCACGAGAATATTTGCTTTCAGTATTATGTGTCAAAAAGATCTCATGCACATGCAAGACTATATATATGCCATATAGTATACTTTTCGATCTCATTCTTTATTAAAACAAATCTACAATAATACTTTTAAAGCATCATGTTTATAATCAAGAAGAAACTGAATACTCTCGAATATATTCTTGATCTAAGCAAATTTCATGTGCAAACACCAACGAGCTTTAAGGGAAAAACGGAGAACATATGGTACAATGACGTATCCAATTTTGGGAACTTACATAGGCTATGAATGACCAGTACAAGAATGTATTATCCTCTATTGTATATGTTTTAACTCTGTTTACTTTCAGGTTGGTTAGCAATCGCTGACATGAAGTATTACTTTCTCTATTGTTAGTAGCATCATTTTCTTTCTACCCTTTTTAGCATTTCCAACTAACGTGTATTTTCTGCAATCCATAGACTGTCCAAGACAACTGAAAAATATCTATAATATTGTGAACTATTTTTGATTGTTTGAAAGTGATTCGCAAATACTGACAGGGAAGCGTTGGCCTTAGGGTCGAAATTAATTTCTTACATACTATTTATGTCCTTTTCTTTTCTATTGCAAAATCATTTGTTGATATTTTTTTCCCGGTTCTGTCATAGAATGTAAGTATCTCACGACTTCATAAGGCAATGTTTCACATTTGGTTTGTCGTTTTTTTTCATGTGTTGAGTTTACTTATGACCGCCTGTTCCTTTAAGATTATGAAAAACATAAAGATCATGGAATCCTATTTTTGCCAACTCTTTGGAGAAATGTTATCATTTTTGTTCCAACACTGCAGGTTATTACATGTCCTCAATAGTAATATTAGAAATGGTTATCCCCAAAAAGAATTCAAATGTCTCTCACAAACTTAAAAAACTTCTATCATTACACACATAATATAGGTCGTCACATATTTATTTCAATATGGAATGCATATGAATTAGCTAGGCCGTGCGAACCCGTGCGCACGGGTTGACGACTAGTATTCCTAACTCTACTTGAAAAAGAATATACTGATGTTTCCAACTCACAATGGGCGTGGTACATATCTTGTATGTTATCCAAATATTCCTCAATACACAATATTTTTATTTAAGGACGTCTTAATTAAAAAAGATGTTTCATACACTTCTATGCATGCATGATAGAAATATGTACCTATTTTGAGAAAATTTAATATACTATGGAAGAGAAAATGTATGTGAAGAACTAAAAAATCATGGCATACTACTCAAAGGATTTATATCAAGATATGTAGTATGTGTTTACATTTGTCCTGGAAGGAGTTCGATTAAGTTTTTGGTGTAAAGCAAAATTCATGGAAACTTTAGGAGAAAGCGTACATAACATGGAATTAGAGGACAAGGGCTCTGAGCTAGACACATGTTAATTGTACTATGTAGTTCTAGCTCCATCAATACAGATACGATTTCCTACCTGTTGGGGAACGTAGTAATTTCAAAAAAATTCCTACGCACACGCAAGGATCATGGTGATGAATAGCAACGAGAGGGGAGAGTATTGTCCACGTACCCTCGTAGACCGTAAGCAGAAGCGTTATGATAACGTGGTTGATATAGTCGTACGTCTTCACGATCCGACCGATCCACGTACCGAACGTACGGCACCTCCGAGTTCTGCACACGTTCAGCTCGATGGCGATCCCGGACTCGATCCAGCAAAGTGTCGGGGATGAGTTCCGTCAAGACGACGGCGTGGTGACGATGATGATGTTCTATCGGCGCAGGGCTTCGCCTAAACTCATGACGATATGACCGAGGTGGAATATGGTGGAGGGGGGCACCGCACACGGCTAAGGAACGATCACGAAGATCAACTTGTGTGTTCTAGGGTGCCCCCTTGCCCCCGTATATAAAAGAGGGAGGGGGAGGTGCGGCCGGCCCCAAGGGGTGCGCCTGGAGGAGTCCTACTCCCACCCCCCTCTTGCCTTGGTGGAGAAGGAAAGGGGGGAGGGGAAAGAGGAAAGGCGCCCCCCCCCTTCCTTGTCCTATTCGGACTAGGGGGGGGAGGGGGCGCGCGGCCTGCCCTGGCCGGCCCTCCTCTTCTCCTTCATGGCCCACTAAGGCCCATTAACCCCGGGAGGTTCGGTAACCCCGGTGTTCGGTAAAATCCGATTTCACCCGGAACCATTCCGATATCAAATATAGGCTTCCAATATATCAATCTTTATGTCTCGACCATTTGAGACTCCTCGTCATGTCCGTGATCACATCCGGGACTCGAACAATCTTCTGTACATCAAAACTTATAAACTCATAATAAAACTGTCATCGTAACGTTAAGCGTGCGGACCCTACGGGTTCGAGAACTATGTAGACATGACCTAGAACTATTCTCGGTCAATAACCAATAGTGGAACCTGGATGCTCATATTGGCTCCTACATATTCTACGAAGATCTTTATCGGTCAAACCGCATAACAACATCGTTGTTCCTTTGTCATCGGTATGTTACTTGCCGAGATTCGATCGTCGGTATCAATACCTAGTTCAATCTCGTTCTTGGCAAGTCTCTTTACTCGTTACGTAATGCATTATTCCGTAACTAACTCATTAGCTACATTGCTTGCAAGGCTTATAGTGATGTGCATTACCGAGAGGGCCCGAGATACCTCTCGACAATCGGATGACAAAACCTAATCTCGAAATCGCCAACCCAACATGTACCTTTGGAGACACCTGTAGTACTCCTTTATAATCACCCCATTACGTTGTGACGTTTGGTAGCACCAAAGTGTTCCTCCGTGGCGGGAGTTGCATAATCTCATAGTTACGGGAACATGTATAAGTCATGAAGAAAGCAATAGCAATATACTAAGCGATCAAGTGCTAGGCTAACGGAATGGGTCATGTCAATCACATCATTCTCCTAATGATGTGATCCCATTAATCAAATAACAACACATGTCTATGGTTAGGAAACATAACCATCTTTGATTAATGAGCTAGTCAAGTAGAGGCATACTAGTGACTATATGTTTGTCTATGTATTCACACATGTATCATGTTTCCGGTTAATACAATTCTAGCATGAATAGTAAACATTTATCATGATATGAGGAAATAAATAATAACTTTATTATTGCCTCAAGGGCATATTTCCTTCAGTCTCCCACTTGCACTAGAGTCAATAATCTAGATTACACAGTAATGATTCTAACACCCATAGAGTCTTGGTGCTGATCATGTTTTGCTCGTGGAAGAGGCTTAGTCAACGGGTCTGCAACATTCAGATCCGTATGTATCTTGCAAATCTCTATGTCTCCCACCTGGACTTGGTCCCGGATGGAATTGAAGCGTCTCTTGATGTGCTTGGTCCTCTTGTGAAATCTGGATTCCTTTGCCAAGGCAGTTGCACCAGTATTGTCACAGAAGATCTTCATTGGTCCCGATGCACTAGGTATGACACCTAGATCGGAAATGAACTCTTTCATCTAGTCTCCTTCATTTGCTGCTTCCGAAGCAGCTATGCACTCCGCTTCACATGTAGATCCCGCCACGACACTTTGTTTAGAACTGCACCAACTAACAGCTCCACCGTTTAATAAAATTACGTATCCGGTTTGCGATTTAGAATCGTCCGGATCAGTGTCAAAGCTTGCATCGACGTAACCATTTACGACTAGCTCTTTGTCACCTCCATATACGAGAAACATATCCTTAGTCCTTTTCGGTATTTCAGGATGTTCTTGACCGCTGTCCGATGATCCACTCTGGATTACTTTGGTACCTTCCTGCCAAGCTTATTGCTAAGCATACGTCAGTCGGTATACAGCATTGCATACATGATAGAGCCTATGGCTGAAGCATAGGGAACATCTTTCATTTTCTCTCTATCTTCTGCTGTGGTTGGGCATTGAGTCTGACTCAATTTCACACCTTGTAATACAGGTAAGAATCCTTTCTTTGCCTGATCCATTTTGAACTTTTTCAAAACTTTATCAAGGTATGTGCTTTGTGAAAGTCCAATCAAGCGTCTTGATCTATCTCTATAGATCTTGATGCCCAATATGTAAGCAGCTTCACCGAGGTCTTTTATTGAAAAACTTTTATTCAAGTATCCTTTTATGCTATCCAGAAATTCTATATCATTTCCAATCAACAATATGTCGTCCACATATAATATCGAAATGCTCTGAGCTCCCACTCACTTTCTTGTAAATCTGAGCTTCTCCAAAAGTGCATATAAAACCATATACTTTGATCACACTATCAAAGCGTTTATTCCAACTCGAGAGGCTTGCACTGGACCATAAATTGATCATTGGAGCTTGCAGACTTTGTTAGCCCTTTTGGATCAACAAAACCTTCTGGTTGCATCATATACAACTCTTCTCCTAGAAATCCATTCAAGAATGCAGTTTTGACATCCATTTGCCAAATTTCATAATCATAAAATGCAGCAATTGCTAACATGATTCGGACAGACTTAAGCATCGCCACGGGTGAGAAAGTCTCATCGTAGTCAACCCCTTGAACTTGTCGAAAACCTTTCGCAACAAGTCGAGCTTTATAGACAGTTATATTACCATCGCGTCGTCTTCTTCTTAAAGATCCATTTATTCTCAATGGCTTTCCGATCATCGGGCAAGTCAACCAAAGTCCATACTTTGTTCTCATACATGGATCCCATCTCAGATTTCATGGCTTCTAGCCATTTTGCGAATCTGGGCTCATCATCGCTTCCTCATAGTTCGTAGGTTCGCCATGGTCAAGTAACATGACTTCCGAATAGGATTACCGTACCACTCGGTGCGGATCTTACATCGATTGACCCACGAAGTTCGGTAGAAACTTGATCTGAAGTTTCATGATCAATATCATTAGCTTCCTCGCTAATTGGTGTAGTTGTCACAAGAACCGGTTCTTGTGATGAACTACTTTCAATAAGGGAGCAGATCTGATTATCTCATCAAGTTCTACTTTCCTCCCACTCACTTCTTTCGAGAGAAACTCTTTTTCTAGAAAGGATCCGAATTTAGCAACGAAAATCTTGCCTTCAGATCTGTGATAGAAGGTGTACCCATGATCTCCTTTGGGTATCCTATGAAGACACATTTCTCGATTTGGGTTCGAGCTTATCGGTTGAAGTTTCTTCACATAAGCATCGCAGCCCCAAACTTTAAGCGACAACTTTGGTTTCTTGCCAAACCACAGTTCATGAGGTGTCGTCTCAGCGGATTTTGATGGTGCCCTATTTAACGTGAATGCGGCCGTCTCTAAAGCATAACCCCAAAGCGATAGCGGTAAATCAGTAAGAGACATCATAGATCGCACCATATCTAGTAAAGCACGACACGACGTTCGGACACACCATTTCGTTGTGGTGTTCGGGTGGCGTGAGTTGCTGAAACTATTCGCATTGTTTCAAATGTAAACCAAACTCGTAACTCAAATATTCTCCTCCACGATCAGATCGTAGAAATTTTATTTTCTTGTTATGATGATTTTCCACTTCACTCTGAAATTCTTTGAACTTTTCAAATGTTTCAGATTTGTGTTTCATTAAGTAGATATACCCATATCTGCTCAAATCATCTGTGAAGGTGAGAAAATAACGATACCGCCATGAGCCTCAACATTCATTGGACCACAAACATCGGTATGTATGATTTCCAACAAATCAGTTGCTCGCTCCATAGTTCGGAGAACGGCGTTTTAGTCATCTTGCCCATGAGGCACGGCTCATAAGTACCAAGTGATCCATAATCAAGTGATTCCAAAAGCCCATCAAGTATGGAGTTTCTTCATGCACTTTACATCGATATGACCCAAGCGGCGAGTGCCACAAATAAGTTGCACTATCATTATCAACTCTGTATCTTTTGGTTTCAACACTATGAATATGTGTATTACTACTATCGAGATTCAATAAAAATAGACCACTCTTCAAGGGTGCATGACCATAAAAGATATTATTCATATAAATAGAACAACCATTATTCTCTGACTTAAATGAATAACCGTCTCGCATCAAACAAGATCCAGATATAATGTTCATGCTTAACGCGGCACCAAATAACAATTATTTAGGTCTAAAACTAATCCCGATGGTAGATGTAGAGGTAGCGTGCCGACCGCGATCACATCGACTTTGGAACCATTTCCCACGCGCATCGTCACCTCGTCCTTAGCCAATCTTCGCAATCCGTAGTTCTGTTTGAGTTGCAAATATTAGCAAGAACCAGTATCAAATACCAGTACTCTGCGAGCATTAGTAAGGTACACATCAATAACATGTATATCACATATACCTTTGTTCACTTTGCCATCCTTCTTATCCGCCAAATACTTGGGGCAGTTCCGCTTCGATGTCGATCGCTTGCGGTAGAAGCACTCGATGTCGGCTTAGGTCCGGACTTGGGTTTCTTCTCTTGAGCAGCAACTTGTTTGTTGTTCTTCTTGAAGTTCCTTCTTCTTCCCTTTGCCCTTTTCTTGAAACTGGTGGTCTTGTTGACCATCAACACTTGATGCTCCTTTTGATTTCTACCTCCATGGCTTTTAGCATTGCGAAGAGCTCGGGAATAGTCTTGTCCATCCCTTGCATATTATAGTTCATCACGAAGCTCTTGTAGCTTGGTGGCGATGATTGAAGAATTCATCAATGACACTATCATCGGAAGATTAACTCCTAGTTGAATCAAGTGATTATTATACCCAGACATTTTGAGTATGTGTTCACCGATGAACTATTCTCCTCCATCTTGAAGCTATAGAACTTATTGGAGACTTCATATCTCTCAATCCGGGCATTTGCTTGAAATATTAACTTCAACTCTGGAACATCTCATATGCTCCATGACGTTCAAAACGCCGTTGAAGACCGGTTCTAAACCGTAAAGCATGGCACATCGAACTATCGAGTAGTCATCGACTTTGCTCGCCAGACGTTCTTAACGTCGTCGGTTGCATCATCGGCGAGAGCTGGCACCCAGCGGTGCTTCCGGGCGTAATTCTTACGTGCAGCAATGAGGATAATCCTCGAGTTACGGACCCAGTCCGTGTAATTGCTACCATCATCTTTCAACTTTGCTTTCTCAAGGAACGCATTAAAATTCAACGGAACAACAAAGACGAGCCATCTATCTACAGTAAACATAGACAAGCAAAATACTATCGGTACTAAGTTCATGATAAATTTAAGTTCAATTAATCATATTACTTAAGAACTCCCACTTAGATAGACATCCTCTAATCTTCTAAGTGATTCGTGATCCATATTAACTACACCATGTCCGATCGTCACGTGAGATGGAGTAGTTTCAACGGTGAACATCAATATGTTGATCATATCTACTATATGATTCACGCTCGACCTTCGGTCTCCGTGTTCCGAGGCCATATCTGTTATATGCTAGGCTCGTCAAGTTTAACTTGAGTATTCGCGTGTGCAACTGTTTTGCACCGTTGTATTTGAGCGTAGAGCCTATCACACCCGATCATTACGTGGTGTCTCAAAGACGAAGAAGTTTATAGCGGTGCATACTCGGGAGAACACTTCTTGATAATTTTAGTGAGAGATCATCTTAAAATGCTACCGTCAATCAAAGCAAGATAAGATGCATAAAGGATAAACATCACATGCAATCAATATAAGTGATATGATATGGCCATCATCATCTTGTGCTTGTGATCTCCATCTCAAGCACCGTCGTGATCACCATCGTCACCGGCGCGACACCTTGATCTCCATCGTAGCATCGTTGTCGTCTCGCCAATCTTATGCTTCTCGACTATCGCTACCGCTTAGTGATAAAGTAAAGCATTACAGGCGTTGCATTTCATACAATAAGCGACAACCATATGGCTCCTGCCGATTGCCGATAACCGGTTACAAAACATGATCATCTCATACAATAAAATATAGCATCACGTCTTGACCATATCACATCACAACATGCCCTGCAAAAACAAGTTAGGCGTCCTCTACTTTGTTGTTGCAAGTTTTACGTGGCTGCTACGGGCTGAGCAAGAACCGTTCTTACCTACGCATTAAAACCACAGCGATAGTTCGTCAAGTTAGTGTTGTTTTAACCTTCGCAAGGACGAGGCGTAGCCACACTCGGTTCAGCTAAAGTGAGAGAGCAGACACCCGCCGGTCACCTTTAAGCGCGAGTGCTGCATAGCGGTGAAACCAGTCTCGCGTAAGCGTACGCGTAATGTCGGTCCGGGCCGCTTCATCTCACAATACCGTTGAACCAAAGTATGACATGCTGGTAAGTAGTATGACTTGTATCGCCCACAACTCACTTGTGTTCTACTCGTGCAAATAACATCAACGCATAAAACCAGGCTCGGATGCCACTGTTGGGGAACGTAGTAATTTCAAAAAAATTCCTATGCACACGCAAGGATCATGGTGATGCATAGCAACGAGAGGGGAGAGTATTGTCCACGTACCCTCGTAGACCGTAAGCGGAAGTGTTATGACAACGCGGTTGATGTAGTCGTACGTCTTCACGATCCGACCGATCCAAGTACCGAGCGTCACGGCACCTCCGAGTTCGCACACGTTCAGCTCGATGGCGATCCCGGACTCCGATCCAGCAAAGTGTCGGGATGAGTTCCGTCGAGACGACGGCGTGGTGGCGATGATGATGTTCTACCGGCGCAGGGCTTCGCCTAAACTCTGCTGACGATATGACCGAGGTGGAATATGGTGGAGGGGGCACCACACGGCTAAGGAGCGATCACATAGATCAACTTGTGTGTTCTAGGGTGCCCCCTGCCCCGTATATAAAGGAGGGAGGGGGGTGCGGCCGGCCCCCTAAAGTGCGCTGGAGGAGTCCTACTCCCACCGGAGTAGGACTCCCCTCTTCTAGTGGAGAAGGAAGGGGCCCCCTTCCTTGTCCTATTCGGACTAGGGGGGGAGGGGGCGTGCGGCCTACCCTGGCCGGCCCTCCTCTTCTCCCTCATGGCCCACTAAGGCCCATTAACCCCCGGGAGGGTTCCGGTAACCCCCCGGTGTTCCGGTAAAATCCGATTTCACCCGGAACCATTCTGATATCGAAATATAGGCTTCCAATATATCAATCTTTATGTCTCGACCATTTGAGACTCCTCGTCATGTCGTGATCACATCCGGGACTCGAACAATCTTGGTACATCAAAACTTATAAACTCATAATAAAACTGTCATCGTAACGTTAAGCGTGCGGACCCTACGGGTTCGAGAACTATGTAGACATGACCTAGAACTATTCTCGGTCAATAACCAATAGCGGAACCTGGATGCTCATATTGGATCCTACATATTCTACGAAGATCTTTATCGGTCAAACCGCATAACAACATACGTTGTTCCCTTTGTCATCGGTATGTTACTTGCCCGAGATTCGATCGTCGGTATCCAATACCTAGTTCAATCTCGTTACTGGCAAGTCTCTTTACTCGTTACGTAATGCATCATTCCGTAACTAACTCATTAGCTACATTGCTTGCAAGGCTTATAGTGATGTGCATTACCGAGAGGGCCCAGAGATACCTCTCCGACAATCGGAGTGACACAACCTAATCTCGAAATACGCCAACCCAACATGTACCTTTGGAGACACCTGTAGTGCTCCTTTATAATCACCCGATTCGTTGTGACGTTTGGTAGCACCAAAGTGTTCCTCCGTAAACGGAGTTGCATAATCTCATAGTTACAGGAACATGTATAAGTCATGAAGAAAGCAATAGCAATATACTAAGCGATCAAGTGCTAGGCTAACGGAATGGGTCATGTCAATCACATCATTCTCCTAATGATGTGATCCCATTAATCAAATAACAACACATGTCTATGGTTAGGAAACATAACCATCTTTGATTAATGAGCTAGTCAAGTAGAGGCATACTAGTGACTATATGTTTGTCTATGTATTCACACATGTATCATGTTTCCGGTTAATACAATTCTAGCATGAATAATAAACATTTATCATGATATGAGGAAATAAATAATAACTTTATTATTGCCTCTAGGGCATATTTCCTTCACTACCATTATAAGTATATTTTCTATTAGTAATTTAATTTGGTAAGTGAAGTAAAGTATTACCTGTATCCCAAAACATATGACACATCATTGTTACCTCCAAATATGATATCCATTGCTTGATTAAGGCATCAAATCAAGTCTTCCTTTTTTGTGCGGAAAATCAAATCTTCCTTAAATAATTTAAACTGCACACCACAAGTACTCCTCGGACGTTTGTAACTGAACTCCTCACTATTCAATGCAAAGAAACGCAAAGCTTTTGCGTTTTCTCGAAAAAAACACCACAAGTACTGTTGGCCTCTAACCGCCACCACTTTGGCAAGAAACAAGGCCCGTTGGCTTCAAACTGCTTGCAAAATTGGATTAAAGCAATCACCTGCAAAAGAACAGCGTGCTAGCTTCAAATCGCTTGCCCAAACACGAAAGTGTACCTGAGGACAGTACATATCATTGCAGACTAACAATAGGAGGGCAAATAAGCTACTTTATGCTGAATTGAAGTACTCAAATTAGAGCTAGTGCAGTATGCCACAAAGAAAATATTGGTTGTTGAGCTAAACCACATTAAAAAAGAGAGGAAGCATTAGAAGATCGGAGTTAATAGTTCTTTCCTTCTACAGCTTGCATAACTAAATTGAAGTAATTAGCTTCTGTTTATGTTGGATCACTTAATTTTTCTCAAACCATCAGGAGCAACACAATATCATAAATTGAACATATAAAAATTTATTAACATGGTGTACGCTTAGCTGTCCATGGTGTAAGCTTCATTGCCATGGCATGCCCTGTGCATCTCCAATCCTCCATATTATTTCCTCCTTTGAGGACAACAATAAGTAAGAGAACCATGGCATTAATGATACAGACATTTAGGACTACAAATCTAAGTACATATTAAAGAACTAAGAGATGTGCTTTTGCAGTCCAAGATACTAACCAGGCCTGGTGAACAATTTGCGAACACGTACAAATACCAGAACCACAACCTCCATAAATTATCCAAAGAATTCGACCAGAATGGATGAACACTTGAATTTATAGCACCTGAAAATAGTAAGATCGACAAAAGCTTCATCAGTTAAAAGAATCAGGCCAAGGAAGCAAAGCCATGAAAAGGAGCATGGCCGGGCTGCTTGGAGAGTGGTGATGAAGAAGGTATCCCCCATGGACCATGCATCATCCCAGTATCCTATATTCCGATCAGCTACTGTCGTCAACCTGTCCGCAAAGACTGTAGCAAACTTCCTCATGCTTGGACAGATACATTAGTATCCAGCCTCATGTTCTTCTCTGAAGGCAGCTATAGGGAGGATACTCAAATAATTGGAAATTCGAAAATACAACTATTGAATGAATCCAAGATCCGCCTTCAAAAGAAGCAACACAACTACTGGAAATTCATGCTAAAGGAAAATTATGCTGTTGTATGAACAATTGAATTGAATAACCAACAAACATACCCATACTCAAATAGAGAGTGATGGATTCAGAAATTCCTTGCACATTCATCGGATTGATGTCGCTCCCAAATCGACTTGGATCCACGTGGGTATACGTTCTCATCAGGACTTGGGAAGTTGGGATCAGATCAAACATATCAGTCCCGTCTACTGCATCCAGCACAAGAATTTCTAGATTCTCTTCCTATGGAACTTCATATCAGATCAGATCAGTTGATCGACCCTGGATGTGGCGACCATGGCCGTCGTCGTTGACGAGGCGTACCCAAGTTCGATGGCGGCAGACTTGGAGTTGAGGTCCACGAGGCGCTGGCAGCGGCGGACATGGCGGCCCCGTCTCTCGAGAAGGTGGCCATGGCCGAGGCCGAGGGTCCCGTCTTGTCGACCATGGGTGCCATGGAGGTCATGGCACACGAGCTCCATGTACGACCAGTGGCGATGGGTGATGGCGGTGGCATGCGAGAGGGGTGAATGGTGATGGCAGCGTGCGAGCGGAATGGCGGCGGTGGCGGCATACGAGCGGAATGGCGGCGGCGGCGGTGACGTGACCTACGTCCCAAGTGCAGAATGTCGGCGTCGTCGGGCAGGGCGAGGAGATCGGAGAGAAGAAGAGAACGGCGGCGCAAGGACGCGAGGAGTGTGCACGCGTCGGGAGGATTCCCTTAAAACTGGCAGGAATGGATACGATTGATGACGGTAATAAATAGTGGTGAATGTTGGCTTAATTTACTATCATCATGCATGGAAAGGAATCATCAAGAAAAAGAATACTTCCTATTAGTACGGTCATAGGAAGCTTCCTAATCTCTGCTACCAAACAGTTTCCGTGAAAACAAGGAAGGAAAATTATGGACGTGATGCGGAAGGAAGCAAACGTTATGAAGATTAATTAATTTAGATTTGATACTTAAAGATTGATTGTGATTTATTCTTTTACATAAACGGTTTCCGCGAAAGCATGGAAAGTTCTAATCCGTTCAGTTTTTTTCGTTCTGTGAGAGGGTGACGCGAAACTAAACCGATGGGGTGGAGGGAGGGGACAAAAATAAACTGGTTGAAAATGATGGGACTATTCAACCAACTCGTCCATTAAAAGTAGAGATTTAGCTTGAGTTCACTCAAAAATAAGTTTATCTGTCTTTCATGTGTTATTTGCAAAAATATATGGTTTGTGCTTATCATGCTTATTTCATATGAGAAGGCCGTTTTGGTGCCCGGACTCGGCTGCTCCGGGAATTCTGTACATTTTTTGTATTCGCTAATATTTATTTGAATTTTGTTTAAATGAAAAAAGAGTGAAAAAGGAAAAAAGAAATGAAACATAATGAAAAAATAGGCACCCCATTCCCGCACTAGGCAGGCTCAAAGTGCACGATCGGTACGTGTTTACTAGTCTCCCCTCGCCCTATGCGGTGACGGGACCTTCTATGTGTCGCTTATTGCTGTGAGTTGTTTGAATTTCGAGAGGAGAGTCCCCCACATGGGTCAGCCCACGCGGTAGAAGCCGGACACAAGTGGTGTAAAAATCCCAAAAAACGGAGCCATCGACAGAAACCAAAATCGCAATCCTCGACTTCTGGGCACATGTAGCTAGCCAGTGAAGCTAGTGAGTGCTTCTCACTAATAAGACCTAAATGCAGTAGCAGATCCTTGTTTATATTTCTTGAAATTTGGAATATTTTTTCAAATGCTGAACAATATTTGATGAACACAACTTTTTTCCGAAGCATATGAACAAATTATGAAAATTTGTTATATTTATCAAATTTGTTAACATATTTTAAAACACGTGAACATTTTTTTTTCACTTCCCTAACAAATTTTGAAAACACGATTTTTGGAAACTAAATGTGAACAATTTCTATAAAGGGACATTTACATTTATGCCCCTAATTTGCGCCCACTCTCAGATTTACCCCTAAATTTTTTATGTGCTCAAATTTGCCCCTAAAAAGCATTTTAAGTCGCAGGAATGCCCTTCCATCTGGTCAAAGTTGTTTGACCAAAACTTTGAAAATTCATAAAAAATTCATACAAAGTCAGAAAAATGCAAATAAGATATCCAAATGTTCATACAAACATCACCTATACGCGCATGTCATTTACGTTCCTCACCTACATGTGCATTTATTTGCATTCACCCTAAAAAATTTTAATGTTATAAACCCTAAAAATCTTTAAAGAGTGCTTTTGTCATGAACGTAAATTACATGTGCATATAGGTGTTGTTTTTATGAGCATTTTGATATCTTATTTTGCATTCTTATAAGTTCATATGAATTTGTTATGAATTTTCAAAGTTTTGGTCAAACAACTTTGACCATATGGAAGGGCATTCCTGTGACTTAAAATGATTTTTAGAGGCAAATTTGAGCACATCAAAAAGTTAGGGGTAAATTTAAGTAGTGGGTTCGAGTTAAGGGCACAAATGTAAATGTCCCTTCTATAAAAGATGATTTTTTTTAAAACATGATGTTTTGTGATTTTGTGAATAAAAATTGAAAACATGGACTTTCGAACTCAATTTTTGAACAGTGCAACAATTTTTCATAGTCCATGAACATATTTCGAAAATGCAAGTACTTTTAACATATTTTTTACAAATTGTGAAAACAGGAACGTGTATTAAAGTTTTGAAGGATTTACAAAAAATGCAAAACTTTCCAAACAGAAATAGACACGAAAAAACAAAAAAAAAGAACAAAACAAACCAATGAAAGTGCTGGCACAAATCTCTGCGCAAAGTCTTGACTATGTGCCACAATGAGCGGCACATAGGAATTTCCTGCGGTCACAAAAAGGTCCCGAGGACCTCTCGCTTGAGTATTTCCTATTTCCCGTAGCTATGGACGCAAGAATTATATCTAACTTATAGGCACAGCAGCCTCCATCTGACCGCAGGGTTTTCTTCCACTCGAGCATACTAGCGTGACCAATTTAGACTTTTTTGTTTACTGCGGTTTTTATCTAAGGTGCTGGCTCACGGGGTTTTTTACTGGTTTTGGCCTGGTTTTCTTTGGTTTCTTTTCTTTTTAGTTACTTTTTTTCTTCACTAGTTTTCGTTGTTTTCTTCAATTTTCTTGGTTTTTTTTTTCGATTTCCTTTGTTTCTTTATCGGTTTTCATTAGATTTTTGTCTTTCTTTTTCCTATGTTTTCTTATGATTTGTTGCTTCTTTCTTGGGCCTTCACTGATTTTTATGTCTTAATTTTATTTCTACTTTATTTGCTATACCTTGTTTTTACTCTATTTTACTGTTTTCTATTCCTCGGCGTACATTTCTTGAAACATTACGCACATTTTTATATACATGTATAATATTTTTAATGCAGAATTAACCTTTTAATATATATTTCTGATGCATACTATGTATCAGGAACATATTTTATACACGTGTAACATTTTTAAATACATGATGAACAACTTTTCATACGCATTGTATATTTTTCGTATACATTTTCCGTATACATGAGAAATAAAATATTTCTCTACACAGGTTTAACATTTTTAAATGCTTGATGAACATTTTCATATACTTGATTAGCATTGTAAAAATACATCATCAACTGTTTTCATACACACACATTTTAAAACATCAATTGCATGGTTAGCATTTTTTAAATGTTTCATGTATTTTGGTTTTGTAGTATACTAATTTAGAATATTGGTAAGTAAAAATAGAAATAAAACAATGAAAACAAAAAACCCAAAAAAATAGAAGAAATAAAACGAGGCAGTGGCCTCCTGAGCGCTGGGCGACTATGTCTCGGTGATTAGTGTTTGCACCTTGGGTCGTTAATAGCAACGCAGCGCATATACTCTCAATACGCACCCACACACACACACAACTTCGTTGTGGGCCTACCATATGCAAACATTTATTAAATTTTCGAAAACAAAATTCAATTCACCTATTTCATGATTTCACGGACATTTATTAAACTCTCAAACATTTTTTGAATTCACCTGCTTAATGATTTCCCAAAAAATTGAATAGGTGAGTATTTTCTGAATTTGCGAACCTTCTTCATTCAAGAAAAAAATTCTAAATTCTTATATATTTTTTACAAAATTGAGATTTTTCTTTTGAATTCTTTTTCATTCATGAAGATTTTTTGTATCCATGAATTTTTTGAGTTTGTGAACTATATTAGAAATTCGTAATCATTTTGTTAGAAACTCGATTTTTTACAAACTCATGAATATTTAAATTCAAGAACATTTTCTGAAACAAAGATATTTTTGGGGAATCATGTGCCTTTTTTGAAATAAAGAATAATTTTTGAATACTTGAATTCTTTTTCGATGAACATTATTTTGATGCATATACATTTTTATAAGTTCACTAACATTTTTTCACACGCGCACATTTCATGATTTCCCGAACATATTTCCGGATTCAGGAAAATAAATTAATAGTTGACAATTTTTTTTCAAAGAATTCACAATATGTATTTGCCGTAGGACACCCGCATGTCTCCAATAATTAAGTTTTCGCTGTAGGCACACGCCAATGGGCTGGCCCATTCGCAGGCATCTAGTCTGGGAATTTATATATCACAGAAAATTGTCTCAAAAAAATATCACAGAAAATAAAGTACCCAAGTACCCCGTTTGGGACGCGGCGTTTTGGCTCTCGCTAACAGATGCTCCCTCGGGTGAACAGTAAAATCATTAAAAATAATTAAAAGAATTACAAAAATATTTTTTTGTGCTACTAGATGCTCATGTGCGCGGTTGTCGTGCAAAGTGTCGTGACGTTTGGACATTTCAGTAGCTCTTGGCAAAAAAGATAAATTCCGGGCTTGTGAAAATAACACTGTTTGGAAGTCATTTTGTCTTTTTTGCCATGACCTCGTCGAATGTCATTTACCCACAAATTTTTGCACGCGCCTAGCGCACTCAAGCATCTTGCATACAAAAAAATTTCTCATTCTTTTGCATTATTCTCCTATTACTTATTTTTACTGTTCATCAGGTGCACATGAGCCCGGGCTCAGATTGAATTATCGCTTCCTTTGTACTAAATCAGCAACACGTATTTTGGGACGGAGCGAGTAGACACATGGAGACAAACTCCTGACCTGACGTTGGATAGCAGCATCGCAACCCTAAATTTGACGTACTAAGAACAGCCGGCAGATCCAGTTTTTAAACTAATTATCAACATTTCTTGGGACAAATGTGAACAATTACCTTAAAAATATTAATTAGGTTTTAAACTCGTGAACAAAATTTTAAATTTGAAACTAAACTTTCAAAATATGATACAAAAGTGAACAGATTCTAAACACATGAACAAAATTTTGAAATTCCAAAATGTTTGTTAAATATATTAATGACTAAATAAATGATGAAACATTCTTAATGTTTAAAGGAAGAAAAAGAAAAGAAAAGGCCAATCCAACAAAGAACCAGAAAGACACATGGAAGAACCAGAAAGAAAAAAAATATATAAATGCAATCGAAAAGCCACTGCTGCTGCACGCGAAGCACGCGCTGCTGCGAATTGGCTGGTCCTCCCGCGGATGCTGAGGGCGAAGCCACTGGCTGTTGCTGTTTGCTGCCCGCGGGCAGCAAATAAGATCTTGCTTATGTCTCGTATTAAGCGAGACGTAGGCGTGCCCTGCTATATGGATATCAAGAAACATATACTAGGCCAGTCCAGTTGGCTGTACCGTCTGTCTTTTTCTTGTCGTCTTTCTATTTATTTATTTTTTGCGTTTCTTTTGAAGTTTTTTTAGTTCCCTCATTTTTCTCTCTTTGTGATCTTGTTTACCTATTTTCTTTAATACAGTAAGCAAAATAAAAAAGACAAAAAGCAAAATAAATGTGGCCTTTTCATCTCCTGAACATTTTATGAATTCAAAAATATTTCCCAAATTCACATTTTTTGGATGAGTGAATAATTTTGTGTTCATGCACCTGCTTTTAATTCATATTTGTGCACATTTTCTGAATTCATGGAAATTTTTCAAATTTGTGAATATTTTTAGAATTTGCAAACATTTTTCCAATATGGAAATATTTTTTGAATGCACAAACATTTTTCTGAATTCATGGATATTTTTTAAAATTCACCAAGAAAGGTCAAACTCACGAGCATTTCTTATATTCAATAATATATTTTTTAAATTTAGGTATCGTGAGGTTCACAAATATTTAAATTCCTGTACATTTTGTAACTTTGAGAGTATTTGATATAAAAGAAACAATCAAAACAACTGAACGACAAACAACGGTAAAAAAAACCAGATAATAGTTTTTTCCAGAAGTAGCAGAGAATAGCACATAACTTGCTTTTTACGAGTAGCCTAGTATGCTTATTAGATATGCCCAGTTTGCGCTGTCAGAGGCCACTAGGTAAGCGGTTGGCAGCTATCCAACGCATAACGTGAAATAGGTGAAATCCTTATTTGATGCGCTTAGCGTCAAAATGCCGGGGCTGGGCAGGACCATAGTCCGATTTTGGGAACCTTCTAGAAAGTTTAGGTTCGGTTTTTTAGTTTTTTTTCTTTCTTATATTTCTTTCTTCCATTTTGGTTTTGATTTTAAAAAAGTAATACTATAAATTATATTCAGAAAATTCAAAATTTCTTCTGAATTTAAAAATTAATAAGGAGTTTTAAAAAATCCCGTGTTTCAAATTATGTCTGAATTTTTGTTGAATGTTCCTCTTTTATTTTATTTTATTTTCGAAATTTATTCATAATTTCGATAAAGTTAACATTTTCAAAGTTATTTCACTAATTCAAGAAATGTTCGGGATTCTTGGAAAAATCTTATCTATTTCATACATGTTAAATATTTTTATTTATGTTCATGTATTTCAAAAAAGGGTAGTTTTTTTTCAAAAAAATGTGTTTCCAAAACATATTCTTTTTTTCAAAAATATACAAAATTTTAAAAGGTTCGCATTTTTTAAAAAGCCATCACTTTTTTCAAGGGAGGCGGACTATTCTTCCATGAATCCCTGAACAGATTAGATCCAGCAGATTTAAGCGCTACAACGTGAGAGAAGCTAAACACTATTAAGGCCCAATAGATATTCGCTCATACGAGCCCAGCCCAACCCAACATATCCTATCCTGCATATATAAAGTGATGATTCTCAGCAATTGCAACCTCTTTATCGAAGTGTAATACCGTCACGACGGTGTTTTCAATAGATTTCATTGTAGTTATTAGTCACAGGAGTTACTTTGTATTTACTTGGATTTTAAATCCAAACCAGTGTACCTGCAATATTTATGAGTATGAATAAAACCACAGATGTTTTTAAAATAAATCTAAATAGTTGATCCCTATCAACTCAATTATCTTTTTTTAGGGAAAAAGGATATTGTATTAAATTAAAGGGGCATAATAGCTTTCATACAAAGGTTAGCAATCTCCTCTAAGCTACTCCCTGGCGGAGGGAGTAGAACCTAACCACACAACAGTGTGTGGCATTGTACGCCTGTACACAGCAAGGGCATCACTCTATTTTGATTGCGGAACTACTGAACAGCCGATACTAAGTAGCCGGACATTGCACGACGCTTGATCCAGCGGCCGCCCTCCACTTTGTCCCCCGCATGCATGGTTCCACTGGTAGGATCTTGCAAACATTGGCTGCACAACGTTGTCTGTATGGCAGCGCTCTTTTGATTGCGGCTGATAATCTTGACCATAACCTCTCTATCATTCTCCAACAGCGCCTTGATTTCCTAGATACAAGTCATATTGTTGGATCGATCTATGCCTGGGTTTGTTATCACCAACTCAATTATCTTGACATGCAATGATGCCAACTCATCAGTCCAACTCACTTATCTTAACATGCAACCAACTTATCATGCTATCATTTGTGGCTCACTAAATTTAACTCTCTCAACATTCAAGTACGTCAACTCACTATGGCACTATAATACTTTTTCTACAACTATATAAATAATCAAATATATTCAATTATGTGTGCTTGAGTTATAATTCCCATAGTGCTAATTAGAACTCTAAAATTTCATATCGTTAAACACCTTAGAATTATAGCATCCAATTCCGGCTGCATCGCAAGGTTATCATGATAGGGACGAACTAGACTCTCAATTACTTAGCAACAATCTCAAAGGAATATGAATTTAGGTAATGATTACAACTCGATTGCAAGAGAGAGTGGCTAGGGTTCATGCGAGATGGGGAACGGTAGTAGGTAGCTGCGCCGACGGGTGCCTGATCCTGTGGATGGCTCGCCCTTCCCAACGACCGTTTAAGTAGTAGGTGGAAGGAGTTGGGCCGCGGTTACCCAGTCCGGCCCGTTGACTTGTGGGTTGGCAACGCGTGGCCGCTTGGCCCGTGCATCGCTGGCCACTTGAGCCCTTGTGGATGGTCCCGCCTTGTCAGGGTCGCTGACATCCCCCTCTTCTTGATGTGCGGCTTGCCCCCAAGCCGCCGTGATGACGCACAAGTATATGGGATCAATTGTAGCTCTTTTCGATAAGTAAGTGTGTCGAACCCAACGAGGAGCAGAAGGAAATGACAAGTAGTTTTCAGTAAGGTAATGTCTGCAAGTGCTGAAATTGTAAGTAGCGGAGTAGTTTGATAGCAAGATAATTTGTAACGAGCAAGTAACGATAATAGTAACAAAAGTGCAGCAAGGTAGCCCACTCCTTTTGAGGCAAAGAGCAGGCCAAAACGGTCTCTTATGATAAGCAAAGCGTTCTTGAGGGTACACGGGAATTTCATCTAGTCACTTTCATCATGTTGGTTGGATTTGTGTTCGCTACTTTGATAATTTGATATGTGGGTGGACCGGTGCTTAGGTGTTGTTCTTACTTGAACAAACCTCCTACTTATGATTAACCCTCTCGCAAGCATCCGCAACTACGAGAAAAGTATTAAGAATAAATTCTAACCATAGCATTAAACTTTTGGATCCAATCGGTCCCTTACAGAATAACGCATAAACTGGGATTTAAACTTCTGTCACTCTCGCAACCCATCATCTAATTGCTACTCCACAATGCATTCCCTTAGGCCTAAATATGGTGAAGTGTCATGTAGTCAACGTTCACATGACACCATTAAGGGAATCACAACATACATACTATCAAAACTAGTAGAATGCCTGTGCGTTGCTACGGACATTTGAAATATTTTGATTAAGTTATATACATATAAATAATGCATGTTAAATTTCACTTGTGTAAAAAAGATGACAATCGGGTAATAATTGAAATCCACTTCACTTGCAGTGCAAGTTGATAAAAAAGTAATTTGACGATGTATACATAGAGAGTGATGACCGGAGCCGGCGGAGGTGACGCCGCCACCGCCATGACCGGAGGCGCGACTCCGGGATCCATCACCGCCGATTGGCCACATCCTCTCCCGATCCGCCCTCCCGACGATGCAGCCGGAGCAGCACCGAATCACCGGGAAGGACGAACTCCGAATTGGTTCTCGCGCCGCCAGTCCCTCCAGACCGCGCGCGTACAACCTAGATCCTCGTCGTCCCCATCACCGGTGCCCACCTCTGGGGATGACGAGGTGGAAGAGAGGGGCGTGGCGGCGGCATCGGGTAGCCTCCCCCACGCGATCGCCTACGGAGGGAGCGAACGAGGAGGTACGGGAGTGGGAGGAGGTGGCGTCTCCACATCCATGTCTTAAGTTTAAGTGGGTTCATTATGAATGTCTAGCAAATTTGAGACATTTAGAAATAAATTGTAAAATATTGTCAAATGTTAGACACATAAAAAGAAAAGGGACAATTATATGTTATGTTGTCAAAATGGGTGAATTTTCAGTCCCGTCCAGCTAGGGTCGCAAACGAGTAGAGCTTGAACAAGTTGTTATAGATTCAGCTCAGCTCAAACTAAAATTCAAGCGAGCATAAACATAATGAAGTTGAAAGTCGAGTAATATAAAATGGTTTGTGCTCAGCTTGTAACGACATCTAGCTAATTTTAAGCTAAATAAGATGGTAAAAAATGATACTATAATAATATAAAAAAACTAAATATTGTTCGTTTCCAAGGAGAGACGCTAGTTTAAGGGGTTATCTGGGTTTTTTTTCTGTCAGAAGATCATGCGCCGAAGCGTCGACGGTAGAAAAGTAAAGGAGGCGACCTCACGAAACCGAACCAACGCTGTACCTACCTAAAAAAAAGGAAAATAAAAAGAGAAGAAGTTAGCTGCTAGTCTGCTACTACCTCGCTCAGACTCAGCTCTGTCTCGAGCTCTCCAGAGTCCAGACCCTTCCGCCTCCCATCGCCCCTTGCCAGATCTGATCTAGCGAGCTCCGGCTCCCCGCCGCCTTGTGCATAGGATGAGACCTCCAGGCCGACCTCCCCTACCCTCAGATGCTGGCCATGGCGAACGGCGAACGGCGACGCGCGGGCGCGGCGGAGGAGGCAACAGGTTGCATCTTCCACTTAGGGACGAAGCCGGCGGAACCGGCGCGGCGGCGAGGCTGATAGACGGGAAGAGGGAGGCCCCTGGTGGAGGAGGCAGCAACCTTTTCCTTCCTCATGGGGATGCTGCCGGAGGAGCTGGCGGATAGGAAGAGGGAAGCACTCGAGCGGAGGAGGCAGCAGCCGGAGCATGTGGGCGAGGTCGAAGGAGCTCGCGGCGAGACTGGAGGGCAGCGCGGAGGAGAGGCAGCAGTGCGCGAGCACGAGACGAGGCGTACAGGATGGACAAGCTCGCCGCATACAGGATGGGAAAGCTCTTCGGCACCGTTATCAAGTACGGGGTTCAGGTAATCTCCCTGCCCCTCGCTCTCTTAATCCCCTGTGAAGTGGTTTGGTTTATGGTTTGCACACTTTTATTGAGAATTTAAATCATTAAGCAATATATAAAGTCTCTTTATATTCACACATTTAGCTAGCAAAAGGAAAAAAAGCAGAATTACTGAATCAATAAGCAAGCTGTTTGTTGTACAGCTGACAAAAAACTAAATTTTGTCACGTCGTCCAGGAGGCAGATATCTTTGTTCATCAATTCGGATACCACCATGGCATTAGCATATTTTCCCTCAAACATCCGACGGTTCTTTCCTTCCATAAGGGCGAGGCAACATACATAGCATTTGCGGCTAGGTGCATGGTATCTTTGGAATTGACCATTAATTTTTCTCAGTGTTAACATTCAGTGGTTACAGTATATCAAGGAAGAGGTTAGGTAGAGTTCACCCCATGCCAAATTTTCTACCTAATTCTAATCGATTTTCTACATACAAATTCTTATACAATAATCAGATTATCAAGATTGAATGTAGCAAACTTGATAATGACTGTAAAATACATAGTATTACTACGAAATTGATTCTTTTAGAAGAAAAAAGAGGCAAATTTGTTACTATGTGAACTGGAGAACTTTTGAGCATGCCTAAATTTATGTCCAGTATAGTCAACTCAGCTAGAACTACTTGTGGGCAATCCATACTGTACGACCCAATGAAGCAAATCGTTTGATTCCTCGCCATGTTTTATGATGTCAAGTACCTAAGCTCATGTTCGATTAGTATGTAAAAGTAGAGATACTAATATTACGGCAAACCTCACTTCATCGAACATTCAAGCTGTAGGTCACTAATACCTTGGGCTCACGTAGCTCGCTCGGTGGTGCCTGAACCATGATGTGCAGTATGTGGAGCGCCCTATCCGCCACTAATTAAGGTTGTGCCTTGGTACTTCCAAACCTGCCAATAAATACAAGACATGAATGGATGAAAATCATTGAACCATGTGCTCACATAGCTGCAACCTAATTCTTTGACCAACCTAACACTGCGCCGCTCAGTCTTGCAATTTCATCTCTTTCTTGCAGCCTCTAGGGATATTGTGATTCTCCTGGAAATCCTCCTGGTTTAAGAAATAAAAGTATATATGCTCAAAGGACAAGATTGATAGCTAACAAACAATTGATGCTTACAATTAGCCTGTGGTCTCCTCCTCCAACATGTGTTTCCTGTTTGAGCGTTGTGAAAGGTCTGGAGGTCCAGGAAGGTCAAGGCGATGGCCACCTTCGACTTTGGCAATGCAAACCCCCTCTCGGTGGCCTTGTCCACAACATCATCCAACATATTGACGTTTAGCTGACCGAAAGGAACTATACACATTTAGCTAGGAAATCTAGGAACAACAAAATAGACCGGTCGACATGTATGATTAAGGATAAAGAATGCACTAACTTTCAAACTGTTTTGAAGCTATCTTGCCTGACCACATATATTGTCAACATGGAAATTCTGGTTTCTGAAATCAGTTTCCTTGCTCAGTAGAACACCTATTATGAAATCTGTTTGTTCCAGAGCCGAGTGCAGACATCGATTTTGTTAACCGTGATGCTATAATACTCGGGAAAAATTGTGTTATTAGGAAATTGGTCAAGGCATATAGCTCCATCTATGCTCCCACAGACATGAGATGATGAGACTATTATAGACAAATTCATCTTGTTTTCTGCATTTCTGAAATCTGTAATGCAATGTTTCACTTGTTTGGTCCTCTCTTTTCCATACAATGTTCCTGGTTTGTGTTTTCGACAATGCACGGGCCGTAAACTTCATGCATTACAACCTTAGATTAGAAAGTTGTAACTTTTGCAGCCAATAAAAATATAGGTAATTAACGCAATCAACTAATTGGTGTTAACCAGAAATAAAACATCAGTGTGTAGCCGTCTTATACCTCGTCAACAAATTGAAGTGATTGATACCCATCTATCTCTGTTGCTGTAGCTGTTTGGGTCCAACGTCTGCACCCATAGTTCATACCTAGAGTCAACCCAAACCGACTATGACATGCACTCGTATACTACACGGACACACATACATAGACGTCACGTACACGGGTTTATCTCCAACATACCTGATATCATCAGGGTAGGGAGATTTTCATTTTGTTGCTTGACGGCTGCCTCCTCTTTTTTCTTTCGATAAGTAGCTCGCCTCCGAGCCTTTATCTGCTCCTTTTTCTCGTCGAGGTACAATGAGGTTGGTTGATGCCCATTAGTGATATCACCGGGAGGGGATATGGGAACATTTTGCACATCCGCTTCTACATTGATGGTACCCTCATCACTTTTCGTCCAATATTAACCTTATATTATGGACAATCAGGAGTATGACTATCATTGTAGCACCAACACATAAAACATTCTTACCTGATATCGTAAGTGCAGACAGATTCTCATTCTGTTGTTTGATGGTAGCCTCCTCTTTTCTCTTTCGATAAGCAGCTCGCCTCCGCGCCTTTATCAGCTCCTTTCTTTCGTCAAGGTCCATAGAGGATGGTTGATATGCATTAGTGATATCACCGAGAGGATGCCGTGCAACATTCTGCACATCTGTATCTAGCTTTATGGAACTCTCATCATCTTTCTTCCGATAAGCGGCCCGCCTTCGAGCTTTTATCTGCTCCCTCTTTTCCTCATTATTAAGTTGGATGCTAGATAGTTCTTTGTCATTAATGAAACCAGATGTGAGAGTACTCGACGGAGGATAAGTGCAAGGTATTCATTGTTGATCGTATTAAGTAAACATTAAATAACCATACCAGTCATTGTAAGGGCAGGATGATTTTCAGCACCATTCTCTTTATTCTTCCGATAAGCAGCTCGCCTCCAGGCGTTTTTCTGCTCCCTCTTTTCGTCTGTTATGTTTTTTTCATGACAGATCCTGTCGTTATGTGTTCGGATGTTGCATCTGACAGAGGTAAAACCTCTAAGGCATCACGACCATGAGCATGTACAGTAACTGGAACAACATAAATGCCATAAGCTATGTTAATATATGAAGTATCCGGGTGGAACAACATAAACCCCTTTAACCACAAATTAGATCACATGCAAGACGTATGAGGTATTACCATTTGCACTTTGTGCTACATCTGTCCCATAATCCTGTGTCAGATTACTCGGAGCCGGCAATGAAGCTTCATTATATAGGAATGAACTTGTACGGTTGTCTGCATCATGTAAAATGAAATGAAAAATTAGACATAAATAAGGCATCATGAGATGAGAAGGTTGATGAACACATGTGTTAACCCCATCGGGCTGTTCAAGTATCATCCGTTCCAACGGAGTACTCTGGACCCAGTTATGATTGATCACATAAAAAAGCATGAAATTTGCACAGTGATATGTCATCATCGTCGGCAACATTTGTCCCCTCCATCGGGCCTGCAACACATTTAGTCTCCTGGGATGGTGTTTGACATGCATAGCAACATTTATAGCTGAACATATACATGGAGGTACATATATACCTGAGCATCATATGTGCTATCACCATCGGTCTGTTCAAGGATCTCCGTTCCGACAAAGTAGTATGGACTCCTACAAGTCACACGCTTGATCTGTTAGAATTGGTCTGGACTAAGTCTGTTAGGGCTGATTGATCACATAGAAAGCAACAAATTATGATATCCACTTGGGTAAATCTCATCAACATCATCAGCTACAAGTATAGTATACGGGTTATAGTCGTCAACTTGTCCCCTCCATCGGGCCTGCAACACATCTGTTTGACATGCATAGCAAAATTTATAACTGAACATATACCTGGAGGTACATCCGCCGCTGTTGTCTGTTCCGTTGCCTTGCTTTGTGGATTCCTCATATGTAACTATAAAAAAAGAAAGGTATGACTAAGCCGGTCATGCCAAAGAAAATTGTAACATATAAAAAAACGATGGGACTAAGCTGTTCATGACAATCAAAATTGTAAAACTCCCAGGAGACTAAGATGTACTGCATACAAATGAAATGTAACTCTCTTCTCCCAGGAGACTAAGATGTACTACATACAAATGAGATGTAACTCTATTCTTTTCATAACTCTATTCTGACCTTGGGATTTGATTTTGCAACTATTCATCTCATTGCAGCCGGCGTACCTGAAGTTCCATCATTATCAAAAGGCATCGAAGGTCTTAATATTTGCAGGTTGCTTTTGTACAGTTTGTGGCAAAGAAGTTCGGTCCATAAGTGCAGTTTGTTACAGGTTTAGTCATGAGTTTAACTTGTAATTCAGTCTCCATAAAGGTTCAGTCGAGGAAGGCCGTACACGAGTTTGTTACAGGTTGCTTTTCTATCTGCCAGATCACGAGTTTAGCGCATACCTGTGCACTCTTGTTGCAGTGCTCAGGTGGTTTTAGCGCAGGTGACGGCAGCTCCTGCACTGTCTTCTGTGTGATGGCAATCCGGAGCGGCGGTGGCGGTGGCGGCGATCCGGAGAGGGGCGGCTGTGAGGGGATCGTCACACGTGCTCCAGCCTGGGAATGAATCTCCAAACCGTGTTCTTTTTCACTTTAGCCAGCACTAATATATACTGCTGTCGTGCCTGCAGATGGTTGATCCAACCGGAGTCGCGAATTGGTCAGTGACACGTGTTGATTGCTCTGAAGGAAAATGACATCCTAAAGTTTATAGGGCTGTTGACACAAGCTTTGAACTGCTTAAAAGTATAGCGGTGAGCTGAGCATGGGTTGGATGTAAATTTTTATTGCATGTATGAGCATGCGTTCGATGTAAAATTTTCTTGCATGTATGAGCATGCGTTGGACGTATGAGTTGGGTACCTTGATCGTCTTCGGGGCCTGGAACGTCGGCGCCGGGCCCTGGAACCGGTCTCCGTCGCGGCCCAAGCTGTTGCCGCTGGATCTGGGGCACTCAACAGGATCGGCCGCAGATCCGATGATCTGCGGCGGATCCTCCGGGTTCAGGTGCAGATGGGTGGAGGAGGGGCGGCGGAGGGATTGGGCGGCGGCGAAGGGGTTGAGCAGCGAAGCGATTGGGCGGCGGCGAAGGGTTTGGGCGGCGGCGAAGGGATTGGGCGGCGTAGGAACAAATGACTGCGACGTCTCGTGCGGGCAATTGCATCGAGTGCACGAGGGTGTGAGCGCCTGGCTAATTTTCGTAGGTTAATCATCGTAGATTTTTTTTAGAGCGATTTTTTTTCATCAACCGGAGGGTTTTAGCACTGGATATAGTGGGAGCATTCCGTTTTTTTCCTGGTTCGAGGGTAGAGGGTGGAATCGAGGGGAAGGTGGAGGTGGGATCCAGGACGGAAGAAAAACGGTCGTTGGTGGGACGAAAATAGACCGGCGGAGACTACCAACTGCTCCATTAGGAGTAGAGATATCGAACACATATCAAGTTCACATGATTTTCCCGTGACCTCAAGAACAAAAGTGACTACTCACAAATGATAAACATGCTCATGATCAGAGGAGTATTAAATAGCATATTGAATCTAAACATATAATCTTCCACCAAATAAACCATACAGTAATCAACTACAAGATGTAATCAACACTACTAGTCACCCACAAGCACCAATTGAGGGAGTCCTGGACTAAGGGTCCTCGGACTTCCGGCCTGTTAGCCATGGGCCAGACTGATGGGCTGTGAAGATACAAAGACCGAAGACTTCCACCCGTGTCTGGATGGGACTCTCCTTGGCGTGGAAGGCAAGCTTGGCGGTCAAATATGAAGATTCCTTTTCTCTGTAACCGACTTTGTACAACCCTAGCCCCCTCCGGCGTCTATATAAACCGGAGGGCTTAGTCCGGATCGGCAGATACACAATTATAGTCATACAGGCTAGACTTCTAGGGTTTTAGCCATTACGATCTCGTGGTAGATCAACTCTTTTAATACTCATATTCATCAAGATCAATCAAGCGGGAAGTAGGGTATTACCTCCATAGAGAGGGCCCGAACTTGGGTAAACATTGTGTCCCCTGTCTCCTGTTACCATCGAACTTAGACGCACAGTTCGGGACCCCCTACCCGAGATTCGCCGGTTTTGACACCGACATTGGTGCTTTCATTGAGAGTTCCACAATGTCGTCCTTAAAAGGTTTGATGGCTCCTTCAATCGTCAACAACGATGCCGTCCAAGGGGAAACCTTCCTCCCCGGACAGACCTTCGTGTTCGGCGGCTTCGCACTGTGGGCCAACTCGCTTGGCCATCTGGAGCAGATCGATAGCTACGCCCTTGGACATCAGGTCAGATTTGGGAGCTTGAACTATGTCGCGGATATCCGCAGAGAATTGATCTTCGACGGATTCGAGACCACGACAGTCGCTCCCCGCCGCCACGATGAACATGACTTAAATCTGTCATCGGGCCATGCCTAGGAAATTGCACCTATAACCGCTCTGGCCTTAGATCCGGAGCAGATCACGCCATCCGAGGACGGGAGGCTCAACCCGCCACGGAAGCCATAGATTCCACGGCGTTGGAGCCGCACACAGACCTAACCTCTGGTGATATCTATGTCTCTGGAACCTTGGACTCGTTTCCGGCTATAAGTTCCGAACCATGTGTGTCCGCGTACGTCAAGCAGGATCGGTCATCGTTCGCCGAATTCAGCGCCGTGGACATCTTCCGGCACTCGCCTTTAGGCGACGTGCTCAATTCATTAAAAAATCTATCCCTAGCGGGGGACTCTCAGCCAAATTATGTACGGTTTGAACCGGAGGCTGATGATGGGGAATTTCATTTCCCACCCACCGCCCACTTCATAGCCACTGTCAAAGATCTAACCAACACGCTCGATTATGACTCCAAAGACATCGACGGTATGGACGATGATGCCGGAGAAGAGGAGGCCCAAAACCCGCCGTTCACCGGACGATGGACGGCCACTTCCTCATATGACGCATACATGGTGGATGCGCTAAAGGATAATAGCGGCGATGACAAGGAAAACCCAGTGGAGGATGACCCCCTAAGACACAACAAAAGCGCCGGCGTCAGCGGCGCCGCTCTAAATCCCGCCGTAGCAAGGACAGCAACACCGGCACAGGAGACGATAACACTCCGGACGGTGCCGAAGACAGAGAAGATCCCGACGAACAGACTGCCGAACCGGACAATCGGGAAGATGGGCAAGTCAGCCCTGATGAACAGGCCATAGACGAAGACTCGGAGGGCAACAGTTATCTTCCACCCTCCGAAGATGAGGTGAGCCTTGGCAACGAGGATTTTATCGTGCCTGAGGAACCTCTCGAGCAGGAGCGCTTTAAGCGCCAGCTCATAGCCACTGCAAGGAGCCTGAAAAAGAAGCAGCATGATACGTCTCCAACGTATCTATAAATTTTGATTGTTCCATGCTATTATATATTCTGTTTTGGATGTTTAATGGGCTTTATTATACACTTTTATATTATTTTTGGGACTAACCTATTAACCGGAGACCCAGCCCAAATTGCTGTTTTTGCCTATTTTAGTGTTTCGCAGAAAAAGAATATCAAATGGAGTCCAAACGGAATGAAAGCTTCGGGAGCATGATTTTTGGAACAAACGTGATCCAGAGGACTTGGAGTGGACGTCAAGCAATCAACGAGGAGGCCACGGGTCAGGGGGCGCGCCTACCCCCCTGGGCGCGCCCTCCACCCTCGTGGGCCCCTCGTAGCTCCGCCGACCTACTTCTTCCTCCTATATGTACCTACGTACCCCGAAAACATCAGAACGGGAGCCAAAACCCTAATTCCACCGCCGCAACCTTCTGTACCCGTGAGATCCCATCTTGGGGCCTTTTTCGGCGCTCCGCCGGAGGGGGCATCGATCACGGAGGGCTTCTACATCAACACCATAGCCTCTCCGATGATGTGTGAGTAGTTTACCTGAGACCTTCGGGTCCATAGTTATAAGCTAGATGGCTTCTTCTCTCTTTTTGGATCTCAATACAAAGATCTCCTTGATTCTCTTGGAGATCTATTCGATGTAATCTTCTTTTGCGATGTGTTTGTCGAGATCCGATGAATTGTGGGTTTATGATCAAGATTATCTATGAACAATATTTGAATCTTCTCTGAATTCTTTTATGTGTGATTGGTTATCTTTTCAAGTCTCTTCGAATTATCAGTTTGGTTTGGCCTACTAGATTGATCTTTCTTGCAATGGGATAAGTGCTTAGCTTTGGGTTCAATCTTGCGGTGCTCGATCCCAGTGACAGTAGGGGAAATGACACGTATTGTATTGTTGCCATCGAGGATAAAAAGATGTGGTTTATATAATATTGCATGAGTTTATCCCTCTACATCATGTCATCTTGCTTAAAGTGTTACTCCGTTCTTATGAACTTAATACTCTAGATGCATGCTGGATAGCGGTCGATGTGTGGAGTAATAGTAGTAGATGCAGGCAGGAGTCGGTCTACTTGTCACGGACGTGATGCCTATATACATGATCATACCTAGATATTCTCATAACTATGCTCAATTCTATCAATTGCTCGACAGTAATTTGTTTACCCACCGTAATACTTATGCTATCTTGAGAGAAGCCACTAGTGAAACCTATGGCCCCCGGGTGTTAAGGCATATCTCTCTCGATGTTGTTTTGGTGATTGATGACAACATGTTTGCGGACTAATCGTGTGCCTTGAGCTTTTCAGAGATCCATCTTTGGCACGAGATGAATTCTTTCCCTCAGAGTGTTATTCAAGACGGTGTAGCTCTTTCGTTTCTTTTTCGGTGGACTAGTTGCGTAGAGGGCACCGTACTACCAAGAGGGGGTCCGCTTTGGCAAGGCTAGGGTGGAATCATCACGTACACATCCGCTTTTCACCCTCTGAGCCCTTCCGCTTCTTTGGAGAGTTCTTTCCCCCCTCTTTGGGCTTTGTCTGGTTCCTGCTGTAGTACCGCGGTACCCAGCGGTAGTACCGCTTAGGAGTCACTGGCGGCAGTACCCCTCTGCAGCGGCAGTACCGCCGTGGGTCCTCAGCCGTAGTACCGCTGCGGTACCTGGCCCCTACCGCATCGATTCAGGGGTCATTTCCTGTGTCGGATTCTGCGGTGCCAGAAGGGCGAGAGAGCGGCAGATCGCTCGGATCCCTTCTCCTCGCCCTCCAGATGTGCGGTAGTACCGCTTGAGGAGCGGTAGTACTTCTGAGCCCAGCCAGTAGTACCGCTGCCTCCATGATAATACCGCCCTCTGGGCTGTTTGGGGGGGTAACAGTTGGATTGTTCCCCCCACTATATAAGGAGGTCTTCTTCCCAAAGTTGACCCACCTCTTCCCCCAAAAGCTCCATTGTTGCTCCAAGCTCCATTTTCGCCCGATGTCTCTCCCTAGCCAATCAAACTTGTTGATTTGCTCGGGATTGGTTGAGAAGGCCTCGATCTACACTTCCACCAAGAGAAATTTGATTCCCCTCACTAATCCCTAGCGGATCTTGTTACTCTTGGGTGTTTGAGCACCCTAGACGGTTGAGGTCACCACAGAGCCATAGTCCATTGTGGTGAAGCTTCATGGTGTCGTTGGGAGCCTCCAATTAAGTTGTGGAGATTGCCCCAACCTTGTTTGTAAAGGTCCGGTTGCCGCCTTCAAGGGCACCAATAGTGGAATCACGGCATCTCGCATTGTGTGAGGGCGTGAGGAGAATACGGTGGCCCCAGTGGCTTCTTGGGGAGCATTGTGCCTCCACACCGCTCTAATGGAGACGTACTTCCCCTCAAAAGGAAGGAACTTCGGTAACACATCCTCGTCTCCACCGGCTCCACTCTTGGTTATCTCATCCCTTTACTTGTGCAAGCTTATTTGTGCTATATCCTTGCTTGCTTGTGTGCTTATGGTTGTTGCATCATATAGATTGTCCACCTAGTTGCACTTCTAGACAACCTACTTTGATGCAAAGTTTAATTTGGTTAAGAAAAGCTAAAAAATGTTAGTTGCCTATTCACCCCCCTCTAGTCAACTATATCGATCCTTTCAATTGGTAAGCCTCGTCTCTTTATTAATGACTTTACCGTCCGAAGAGTATGGTTGACGTCGTAGACGATGTGGAGGAGCACTCCGGTGCGAATCTGATATCGTCTACGGGAGATGGGGGTACCTCAGTCTCACGTGAGGAATTCAATGTGGCGTTGGACACATTGAAAACCTCCATGACGACCGAGGTCGAGAGCATGTTTAATAAATTTCTAGAAGGGCTTAAACTTTCCACCGCACCGTTGAAAGTGGGTGATCCCGCTAACAAGGTGACGGATGCTATCTCCGACAAGGGGGAAGCTACTAGCGAGAAAGGTCCTTCTTCTAGTGGTAAAAATGGCACCAACATCTTTGCCCATGTGGACCCTCCACTTGTCTATGGTGGACCGCTTCCTTCCACTCATTTGAATCATGCCGGCCCGGCCCCTAAGATTGAGAAGAATGTAGATTTTGATTCTTGGGTCTATCGTTTTAAGCGTCATTTAAATCATGTGAACACTAACCTTTGGAGAATCATTGAAGAAGGTTTTTATCCGCATGACCGAAGCAACTTCACCCCTAGAGAAGCCGTGGATAATCAATTCAATGAGAATGCTCTCTTCATCATCCAAGAAGCAATCCCACCCGAAGACCTTCCTCATCTCCGGCCCTACTCCTTGGCCAAAGATGCTTGGCGCCAAGTGGTTTCCCTCTATCGGGGAAGCGCAAGCATTCAACGTTCCAACTATGAAGTGGTGCAAGATGAAGCCGATGAGTTTGCAATGAAAGAAGATGAAGAACCTCGTGAGATTTTTCGAAGAGTAACCAAACTCGTGGTCTCTCTCCGAGATCATGGAAGCAAGGACACGGATGGCAATTGGATCAAGCGCAAATTCCTCAAAGCAATGATGCCCTACCACAAAGCCATGTCCTCCGTCATTCGTCAAAGGCTGGACTTCCACACCTTGTCCTCAAGTGATGTGTTGGATGAGTTCGTTGCTATGAGCATCTTGGACAAGACCGCCGACAATGCGGTACTTCACTCTCAAAGAGTAAAGAAACCCAACCTTGCTCTAAAGGCCAAGGTTAGCATGGGGGAAGAGGATGAAGAGGAAGAAGAGGAGAGCAACCTCGAAGATACAAAGTATGCCTATCATGAACACATGGCCTTTGCTTCAAGGCAATTTTGGAGCAATAAGAACTCAAGGCCCAATTTCAACAAGAACAATTCAAGTGGCGCAAAGGGCAAGCAACGAGTGAGGACTTGCTTCAATTGTGGCAATGTGAGCCATTTTGTTGCGGAGTGCCCTTATGAGAAGAGGGAAGACAACGGTGGCAAGCTCATCCGAAAGGACAAGGCCAAGTCTTTCCCTAACAAGAGCAACTTCACCAAGAAGACTCCTCACAAGGCGTTGGTGGTACAAGAAGAGTACAATGAGGATGATGACGATGATGAAGATGGTGAGTCAATTGCCATGGCCTCCGTTGCCATTGCGATGACTTCACGGGTGTCTCTCTTCGACTCACCCAATGAGAGCATCACCGCCAAGTGCCTCATGGCTAAAGCCACCAACAAGGTAACCCCCAACATCAAAACTACTATCATTAATCATCCTTCTTTGACGGATAGCATTGATGAACATGAGGGAACTAATGTGGAGGAGAATGAGTTTGAGGCCTTTATGGGTAAACTCAAGGATAAAGCCAAGAAGCACTTCGTTGCTCTCTTGGAACAACTTGGTGAAGCCAATGACATGATCGAGGCTCACGAAGATACCATCTCTAAGATGGAGGGGCATAGTCGTGACTATGCCGATGAGATTTTTGATCTTTCCAATGCTCTTGAGGAAGAGCGTGGTCTTCATTTGGCTCTTGAGGAGTCACACAACGATGATCATGCTAAATTAAGGAAAGATATTGATCATGCTCTTGTTGTTTCTCGTGTGCTAAACTCCGAGAAGGCAAAGCTTGGGGTTGATCTAGCTAGACTCAAAGAGGAGTTTAACATTCTTGACAAGGCTCACAAAGTCTTGAAGGGTGTTCATGCTAGCCTCAAGGAGTCTTATGACCAACTCCAAGTGAAGCTAACCAAGGAGAAAGCCACCTTTCCTCATATGGTTTTAATTGATAATGCAAATTCTACTAACCCGTGTTGTGAGCATGTGCATCTTATTGAGGAAAATGCTAAGTTGAAGGAGCAACTTGAGAAAGGCCTTGTGTCATGCATACAAGGTGAGAAGAACCTCAACGACCTTTTGAGCAATCAAAAGGAAGTTGTGGCCAAGGAGGGATTGGGTTACTTTTAAGCCCAAGAACAAGAAGAAGAATGACAAGACCAAGCGACCTCCTCCTCTCAAGCAAACTTTTTTAAAGGAGGGAGAGGGTGCTTCCAAGGAGAAGAAGAACAATGCGAAGGGTGGCGGTGTCAAGAAGGGCAATGCCACCCCTCCCAACAAAGCCGGCGACTTTAATCCTTCTTATGTGTTATGTCGTGCTAGTGATGGGCATGTTTATGCCAAATTTGTTGGTTATCCTCATGAATATATTGAATGGTCTATTTGGGTTCCTAAGACCCTTGTTACTAACATCAAAGGACCCATTACAAAATGGGTACCTAAAACCAAGCATTGATCTCTTGTAGGTGTTTGCTTTCGGTGGGGGATCATGGTTGCTCGATAGTGGAGCTACAAATCATATGACCAGAAGCAAGGACTTGGTGGTGGACATGCACAAGATTCCATCTATGCCCACCAATGTTGAGTGGGGTGATGCCTCGTCTTCTAAGGTATTGGGACTCGGCAAGGTTGTCATTTCTCATGATCTCACGATCGAGAAGGTCATGCTTGTTGAGTCCCTTGCATACAATTTACTTTCCGTTCGTCAACTTGCAATCATGGGCTTTGCCACTTTCTTTGATATTGATACCGTGGCCCTCCTGTGGAGCAAGACTCTTAAAGTAGCCTTTGTTGGGCATGTCGAGAACGGTCTATATGTGATTAACTTTTCGGAGCGACCCACTAAGACCGCGACATGCCTAATGGCTAAAGTTGACGTGGGATGGCTTTGGCATCGCCGTTTAGCCCATGTCAATATGAGATCTTTGCAAAGTCTTCTCAAGGGGGACCATGTTCGTGGACTAACGAATGTTAGTTTTGCTAAAGATCGTGCTTGCAGTGCTTGTATCGAAGGAAAGCTACATGAGAAGGCTCACCCTCCCACGACTATCATTTACTCAAAGAGGCCTTTGGAGCTCCTTCATTTGGATCTCTTTGGGCCTCCATCCTTTGATAGTCTTGGGGGTAGGAAGTATTGCTTGGTGATTGTGGATGACTATTCAAGATACACTTGGGTGTATTTCTTCAAGAGGAAGAGCGAGACCCAACAAACCGTCATTGACTTTGCAAATGAAGCCCAACGTCATCACAATGCAAAGATCTTGACAATAAGAAGTGACAATGGCACCGAGTTCAAGAACTACACCTTGGATGAGTTCCTTAGTGATGAGGGGATCAAGCATCAATATTCACACCTTACACCCCTCAACAAAACGATGTTGCAGAGAGGAAGAACCTGACGTTGATGGATGTGGCAAGGAACATGATGGTGGAGTTCAAGTCTCCATACAACTTTTGGGCCGAAGCCATCAACACCGCATGTCATGCATCCAATCGGCTCTACCTCCGCAAGGGCCTGAACAAGACTCCATATGAGATACTCACCGGTAACAAGCCCAACCTCAAGTACTTTCGAGTGTTCGGGTGTAAGTGTTTCATTCTCAAGAAAGGTGTTCGGTTGTATAAATTTGAGGCTAGAGCTTATGAGGGCATATTTGTTGGTTATGCTACAAACTCTCATGCTTACCGTGTCCTAATAAATCCACGGGACTTATTGAGGAGACGTGTAGCATGGAGTTTGATGAGAGTAACGGCTCCCAAGTGGAGCAAAGTGGCTCTTGTGATGTAGGTGATGAAATTCCTCCTCAAGCCATAAGAAGAATGGGTGTTGGTTTTATCCTACCCATTGAGGAACTCCTTGTGGCCGAAGGAGAAGGACAATGCTCCAATCAAGTGGAGCCATCACCAACCCAAGGCCCACATGCTTCCGAAGAACAAAGTGAAGGCCCTCAACCTCATGAACAAGACCAAGGGCAAGATCATGCTCAAGAAGGTGTTGTCACACCAAGTGATGCCCAAGGTCAAGTTCTCTCCCCCGAGCAAGTTCAAGATCAAGAACATGCTCAAGACGGCGCTCAAGATGATCAAGTGACCGCTCCTCAACTCACCACCGAGGAGGAATTAGAGCGTCGTGCCGCCAAGATTGCATCCAAGCTCTCCACCAAGGGTCATCTCATGAAGAATGTGCTTGGAAGCATTCAAAAGGGGGTAAGCACTCGTAGACAATTGGCAAACTATTGTGAACATCACACGTTTGTCTCTTGTGTTGAACCCCAAAAGGTATATGAAGCACTCAAAGATCCGGATTGGCTTAATGCCATGCATGAAGAACTCAACAACTTCGAGTACAACAAGGTGTGGAGATTGGTGCCAAGGCCAACGGGGAATGATACGTCTCCAACGTATCTATAATTTTTGATTGCTCCATGCTACTTTATCTACTGTTTTGGACTATATTGGGCTTTATTTTCCACTTTTATATTATTTTGGGACTAACCTATTAACCGGAGGCCCAGCCCGTAATTGTTGTTTTTTGCCTATTTGGTGTTTCAAGAAAGCGGAATATCAAACGGAGTCCAAGCGGAATGAAACCTTCGAGCGTGATTTTCTCACTGAGCGTGATCCGGAGACTTGGACCCTACTCCAAGAAGTGTGAGGCGGTCACGAGGGTGGGGCGCCCCCTAGGGCACGCCCCGCCTCGTGGGCCCCTGTTGCTCCACCGACGTACTCCTTCCTCCTATATATACCTACGCACCCCAAGCGATCGAACAGGGCCAAAACCTAATTCCACCTCGGCAACTTCACTGTATCCACGAGATCCCATCTTGGGGCCTGTTAGGACCTCCATGAAGGGGCATCCACCATGGAGGGCTTCTACATCATCACCATAGCCCCTCCGATGAAGTGTGAGTAGTTTACTTCAGACCTTCGGGTCCATAGCTAGTAGCTAGATGGCTTCTTCTCTCTTTTTGGATCTCAATACAATGTTCTCCCCCTCTCTCATGGAGATCTATTCGATGTAATCTTCTTTTTGCGGTGTGTTTGTTGAGACCGATGAATTGTGGGTTTATGATCAAGATTATCTATGAATAATATTTGAATCTTCTCTGAATTCTTTTATGTATGATTGGTTATCTTTGCAAGTCTCTTCGAATTATCCGTTTGGTTTGGCCAACTAGATTGGTAGTTCTTGCAATGGGAGAAGTGCTTAGCTTTGGGTTCAATCTTGCGGTGTCCTTTCCCAGTGACAGAAGGGGCAGCAAGGCACGTATTGTATTGTTGCCATCGAGGATAACAATATGGGGTTTTTATCATATTGCATGAATTTATCCCTCTACATCATGTCATCTTGCTTAAGGCGTTGCTCTGTTTTTAACTTAATACTCTGTTTTTAACTTAATACTCTAGATGCATGCTGGATAGCGGTCGATGAGTGGAGTAATAGTAGTAGATGCAGGCAGGAGTCGGTCTACTTGTCTCGGACGTGATGCCTATATACATGATCATACCTAGATATCCTCATAACTATGCTCAATTATGTCAATTGCTCAACAGTAATTCGTTCACCCACCGTAGAATACTTATGCTCTTGAGAGAAGCCACTAGTGAAACCTATGGCCCCCGAGTCTATTCTCATCATATCAATCTCCATTACTTTAATACTTGCTTTGTTTTTACTTTGCCTTTTACTTTTCACTTTGTATCTCTATATCAAAAATACCAAAATAATTATTTATCATCTCTACCAGATCTCACTCTCGTAAGTCGCCGTGAAGGGATTGACAACCCCTAATCGCATTGGTTGCGAGGAGCTATTGTTTTGTGCAGGTACGAGGGACTTGTGTGTAGCCTCCTACTGGATTGATACCTTGGTTCTCAAAAACTAAGGGAAATACTTACACTACTTTGCTGCATCATCCTCTCCTCTTCGGGGAAATCCAATGCAGTGCTCAAGAGGTAGCAAGAAGAATTTCTGGCGCCATTGCCGGGGAGGCTTACGCAGGAGCACCGTTAAAATCTACATACCAAGTACCCATCACAATCCCTATCTCCCGCATTACATTATTCGCCATTTGCCTCTCGTTTTCCTCTCCCCCACTTCACCCTTGCCGTTTTATTTTCCCTCTCTTTCCCAATCTCCTCCTCTTTTTCCCGTTTGCCTTTTCCTCGTCCGCTTGTTTGCTCGTGTGTTAGTTTGCTTGTTTGTCGCGATGGCTCAAGATACTACCAAATTGTGTGACTTCACCAATACCAATAATAATGATTTCCTTAGCACTCCGATTGCTCCTCTTGCCAATACTGAATCTTGTGAAATCAATACTGCTTTGTTGAATCTTGTTATGAAAGATCAATTCGCGGCCTTCCTAGTGAAGATGTCGCTACTCATCTGAATAACCGTTGATTTATGTGATATGCAAAAGAAAAAGATGTCGATAATGATGTCGTTAAGTTGAAGCTATTTCCTTTTTCGCTTAGAGATCGTGCTAAAGCGTGGTTTTCATCTTTGCCTAAAAATAGTATTGATTCTTGGAACAAGTGCAAAGATGCTTTTATCTCTAAGTATTTTCCTCCGCTAAGATCATCTCTCTTAGGAGCGATATTATGAATTTTAAGCAACTTGATCATGAACATGTTGCACAAGCTTGGGAGAGAATGAAATTAATGATACGTAATTGTCCTACTCATGGTTTGAACTTGTGGATGATTATACAAAACTTTTATGCGGATTGAATTTTGCTTCTAGAAATCTTTTAGATTCGACGCGGGAGGCACTTTTATGGAAATCACTCTAGGAGATGCTACTAAACTTCTAGATAATATTATGGTTAATTATTCTCAATGGCATACCGAAAGATCTACTAATAAAAAAGTGCATGCGATAGAAGAAATTAATGTTTTGAGTGGAAAGATGGATGAACTTATGAAATTATTTGCTACTAATGGTGTTTCTTCTAATCCTAATGATATGCCTTTATCTACTTTGATTGAGAACAATAATGAATCTATGGATGTGAATTTTGTTGGTAGGAATAATTTTGGTAACAACGCGTATAGAGGGAATTTTAATCCTAGGCCTTATCCTAGTAATTCCTCTAATAATTATGGAAATTCCTACAACAATTCTTATGGAAATTTTAATAAGATGCCCTCTGAATTTGAGACTAGTGTTAAAGAATTTATGAATTCGCAAAAGAATTTTAATGCTTTGCTTGAGGAGAAATTGCTTAAAGTTGATGATTTGGCTAGGAACGTTGATAGAATTTCTCTTGAAATTGATTCTTTAAAGCTTAGATCTATTCCTCCTAAGCATGATATCAATGAATCTCTTAAAGCTATGAGAATTTCCATTGATGAGTGCAAAGAAAGAACCGCTAGGATGCGTGCTTCCAAAGATGCCTTTATTAAAGTGTGTTCTTCCAATTCCTATGAAAATCAAGATGAAGATCTAAAAGTTATTGATGTGTCCCCCATTAAATCTTTGTTTTGCAATATGAATCTTGATTAAACTGAATATGATCTTCCTTTACCTAGAAGGCGTTCTAAGAATTCAGAGTTTTTAGATCTTGATGATGAAATTGATAAATGTGGGATTGAAAGAAATAAAAACCTAGATGTTGCTAAACCCACTATATTGGATCTCAAAGAATTTAATTATGAAAATTTCTCTTTAATTGATTGTATTTCCTTGTTGCAATCCGTGCTAAATTCTCCTCATGCTTATAGTCAAAATAAGGCCTTTACCGAACACATTGTTGATGCCTTGATGCAATCTTACGAAGAAAAACTTGAGTTGAAGGTCTCTATCCCTAGAAAGCTCTATGATGAGTGGGAACCTACTATTAAAATTAAAATTAAAAATTATGAGTTTCATGCCTTGTGTGATTTGGGTGCTAGTGTCTCTACTATCCCCAAAACCTTGTGTGATTTGCTAGATTTCCGTGACTTTGATGATTGCTCTCTAAACTTGCATCTTATGGATTCCACTATTAAAAAGCCTATGGGAAGAATTAATGATGTTCTTATTGTTGCAAATAGGAATTATGTGCCCATAGATTTTATCGTTCTTGATATAGATTGCAATCCTTCTTGCCCTATTATTCTTGGTAGACCTTTCCTTAGAACGATTGGTGCAATTATTGATATGAAGGAAGGAATATTAGATTCCAATTTCCCTTAAAGAAGGGCATGGAACACTTTCCTAGAAAGAAAATAAAATTACCATATGAATCTATCATGAGAGCCACCTATGGATTGCCTACCAAAGACGGCAATACTTAAATATATCCTTGCTTTTATGCCTAGCTAGGGCGTTAAGCGATAGCGCTTGTTGGGACTGAAGGAAATATGCCCTAGAGGCAATAATAAAGTTATTATTTATTTCCTTATATCATGATAAATGTTTATTATTCATGCTAGAATTGTATTAACCGGAAACATAATACATGTGTGAATACATAGACAAGCAGATAGTCACTAGTATGCCTCTACAAGACTAGCTCATTAATCGAAGATGGTTATGTTTCTAACCATAGACATGTGTTGTCATTTGATTAATGGGATCACATCATTAGGAGAATGATGTGATTGACATGACCCATTTCATTAGCTTAGCACTTGATCGTTTAGTATGTTGCTTATGCTTTCTTCATGACTTATACAAAGTTCCTGCAACTATGAGATTATGCAACTCCGTTTACGGAGGAACACTTTGTGTGCTACCAAGCGTCTAGCGTAAATGGGTGATTATAAAGGTACTCTACAGGTGTCTCCAAAAGTATATGTTGAGTTGGCATGAATCGAGATTAGGTTTTGTCACTCCGATTGTCGGAGAGGTATCTCTGGGCCTTCTCGGTAATACACATCACATAAGCCTTGCAAGCATTGCAACTAATGAGTTAGTTGTGAGATGATGTATTACGGAACGAGTAAAGAGACTTACGTAGCGAGATTGAACTAGGTATTGGATACCGACGATCGAATCTCGGGTAAGTAACATACCGATGACAAAAGGAACAACGTATATCGTTATGCGGTTTGACCGATAAAGATCTTCGAAGAATATGTAGGAACCAATATGAGCATCCAGGTTCCGCTGTTGGTTATTGACCGAGAATGGTTCTAGGTCATGTCTACATAGTTCTCGAACCCGTAGGGTCCGCACGCTTAACGTTCGATGACAGTTCATTATGAGTTTATAAGTATTGCTGTACGAAGGTAGTTCGAGTCCGGATGTGATCACGGACATGACGAGGAGTCTCGAAATGGTCGAGACATAAAGATTGATATATTGAAGCCTACATTTGGACATCGAAATGTTCCGAGTGAAATCGAGAATTCTGAGTACCGGAGGTTACGGAACCCCGGGAACTATATGGGCCATAGTGGGCCTTGGTGGAAAGGAGAAAGGGCCAGCCCTAGGTGGGCGCGCCTCCCCTTCCCTAGTCCTACTAGGACTAGGAAAGGTGGGCCGCCCCTCTCTCTCTTTCCCCTCGGAATCCTATTCCAACTAGGATTGGGGGAATCCTACTCCCGGAGGAGTAGGACTCCTGGCGCGCCCCTCTTGGCCAGCCAGCCCCTCCCCTTGGCTCCTTTATATACGGGGCAGGGGCACCCTAGAACACACAAGTTGATCTACGGATCATTCCTTAGCCGTGTCGGTGCCCCTTCCACCATATTCCACTTCGGTCATATCGTCATGAGCTTAGGCAAAGCCTGCGCCGGAGAAGTCATATCGTCACGGAGCTTAGGCGAAGCCTGCGTCGGTGGAGCATCATCATCGTCACCACGCCGTCGTCTTGTGGAACTCATCCCGACACTTTGCTGGATCGAGTCCGGGATCGTCATCGAGCTGAGCGTGTGCGTAACTCGGAGGTGCCGTCGTTCGGTGCTTGGATCGGTCGGATCGTGAAGGCGTCGACTACATCAACCGCGTTGTTATAACGTTTCGCTTTCGGTCTCACGAGGGTGCGTGGGCGGACTCTCTCCCTCGTTGCTATGCCATCACCATGGTCTTGCGTGTGCATAGGAAATTTTTGAAATTACTCGTTCCCCAACGGTGGCATCCGAGCCTGGTTTTATGCATTGATGTCATATGCACGAGTAGAACACAAGTGAGTTGTGGGCGATATAAGTCATCTTGCTTACCAGCATGTCATACTTTGGTTCAGCGGTATTGTGAGATGAAGCGGCCCGGACCGACATTACGCAGACGCTTACGCGAGACTGGTTTCACCGCTCGAGCACTAGTTGCTTAAAGGTGACCGGCGGGTGTCTGTCTCTCTCACTTTAGTTGAACTGAGTGTGGCTACGCCGGTCCTTGCGAAGGTTAAAACAGCACCAACTTGACAAACTATCGTTGTGGTTTTGATGCGTAGGTAAGAACGGTTCTTGCTCAGCCCGTAGCAGCCACGTAAAACTTGCAACAACAAAGTAGAGGACGTCTAACTTGTTTTTGCAGGGCATGTTGTGATGTGATGTGGTCAAGGCGTGATGCTATATTTTATTGTATGAGATGATCATGTTTTGTAACCGAGTTATCGGCAATCTGGCGAGAGCCATATGGTTGTCGCTTTATTGTATGAAATGCAAAAGCCATGTAATTGCTTTACTTTATCACTAAGCGAGAGCGATAGTCGTAGAAGCAATAGTTGGCGAGACGACAATGATGCTACGATGGAGATCAAGGTGTCGCGCCGGTGGCGATGGTGATCATGGCGGTGCTTGGAGATGGAGATCACAAGCACAAGATGATGATGACCATATCATATCACTTATATTGATTGCATGTGATGTTTATCCTTTATGCATCTTATCTTGCTTTGATTGACGGTAGCATTATAAGATGATCTCTCACTAAAATTATCAAGAAGTGTTCTCCCGAGTATGCACCATTGCTAAAAGTTAAGTAGTACCCGGACACCACGTGATGATCGGTGTGATAAGTTCTCGTCCATCTACAACGGGTGCAAGCCAGTTTTGCACACGCAGAATACTCAGTTAAACTTGACAAGCCTAGCATATGCAGATATGGCCTCGAACACGGAGACCGAAAGGTCAGCGTGAATCATATAGTAGATATGATCAACATAGTGATGTTCACCATTGAAACTACTCCATCTCACGTGATGACCGGACATGGTTTAGTTGATTTGGATCACGTAATCACTTAGATGACTAGAGAGATGTCTGTCTAAGTGGGAGGTTTTAATATGATTAATTGAACTTAAATTTATCATGAACTTAGTACTGATAGTATTTTGCTTGTCTATGTTTCTTTGTAGATAGATGGCTCGTCTTTGTTGTTCCGTTGAATTTTAATGCGTTCCTTGAGAAAGCAAAGTTGAAAGATGATGGTAGCAATTACGGACTGGGTCCGTAACTTGAGGATTATCCTCATTGCTGCACGGAAGAATTACGTCTGGAAGCACCGTTGGGTGCCGAACTGCTGCTGAGAACAACGCCGAAGTTGTGAGCGTCTGGCGAGCAAAGCTGATGACTACTCTATAGTTCGATGTGCCATGCTTTACGGCTTAGAACCGGGTCTTCAACGACGTTTTGAGCGTCATGGAGCATATGAGATGTTCCAGAGTTGAAGTTAATATTTCAAGCAAATGCCGGATTGAGAGATATGAAGTCTCCAATAAGTTCTATAGCTGCAAGATGGAGGAGAATAGTTACATCGGTGAGCACATACTCAAAATGTGCGGGTATAATAATCACTTAATTCAGCTGGGAGTTAATCTTCCGGATGATAGTGTCATTGATGAATTCTCCAATCACGCCACCAAGCTACAAGAGCTTCGTGATGAACTATAATATGCAAGGGATGACTAAGACTATTCTGAGCTCTTCGCAATGCTAAAAGCAGCGGAGGTAGAAATCAAGAAAGAGCATCAAGTGTTGATGGTCAACAAGACCACTAGTTTCAAGAAAAGGGCAAAGGGAAGAAGAAGGAAACTTCAAGAACAGCAAGAAAGTTGCTGCTCAAGAGAAGAAACCCAAGTCCGGACCTAAGCACGAAATCGAGTGTTTTACCGCAAGCAGGATGGACTTTCGGAAGCGGAACTGCCCCAAGTATTTGGCGGATAAGAAGGATGGCAAGGTGAACAAAGGTATATGTGATATACATGTTATTGATGTGTACCTTACTAGAGCTCGTAGTAGCACTGGTATTTGATCTGGTTCATTGCTAATATTTGCAACTCAAAGCAGGGACTACTGAGAATAGACGAGCACGGCAAAGGGCGAGGTGACGATCTTGCGTGGGAAATGGTTCCAAAGTCAATGTGATCATGGTCGGCACGCTACCTCTACATCTACCTTCGGGATTAGTTTTAGACCTAAATAATTGTTATTTGGTGCCGCGTTGAGCATGAACATTATATCTGGATCTTGTTTGATGCGAGGCGGTTATTCATTTAAATCGAGAGAATAATGGTTGTTCTATTTATATGAGTAATATCTTTTATGGTCATGCACCCTTGAAGAATGGTCTATTCTTGTTGAATCTCGACAGTAGTGATACACATATTCATAATGTCGAAGCCAAAAGATGCAGAGTTGATAATGATAGTGCAACTTATTTGTGGCTTGCCGTTTAGGTCATATCGTGTAAAACGCATGAAGAAACTCCATACGAGATGGACTTTTGGAATCACTTGATTATGAATCACTTGGTACTTGCGAATCGTGCCTCATGGACAAGATGACTAAAACACCGTTCTCGGTTGTATGGAAGAACAACAGACTTATTGGAAATCGTACATACAGATGTATGTGGTCCGATGAATGTTGAAGCTCGTGGCGGATATCGTTATTTTCTCACCTTCACAGATGATTTAAGCAGATACGGGTATATCTACTTGATGAAGCATAAATCTGAAACATTTGAAAAGTTCAAAGAATTTCAGAGTGAAGTTGAAAATCATCGTAACAAGAAAATAAAGTTTCTACGATCTGATCGTGGAGGAGAATATTTGAGTTCTGAGTTTGGTCTACATTTGAAGCAATGCGGAATAGTTTAGCAACTCACGCCACCGGGAACACCACAGCGTAATGGTGTGTCCGAGCGTCGAATCGTACTTTACTAGATATGGTGCGATCTATGATGTCTATTTCGATTTACCGCTATCGTTTTGGGGTTATGCTTTAGAGGCGGCCGCATTCACGTTAAATAGGACACCGTCAAAATCCGTTGAGACGACGCCTTATGAACTATGGTTTAGCAAGAAACCAAAGTTGTCGTTTCGAAAGTTTGGGGTTGCAATGCTTATGTGAAAAACTTCAACACGATAAGCTTGAACCCAAATCGGAAAATGTGTCTTCATAGGATACCCAAAGGAGACAATTGGGTATACCTTCTATCACAGATCCGAAGGCAAGACATTCGTTGCTAAGAATGGATCCTTTCTAGAGAAGGAGTTTCTCTCGAAAGAAGTGAGTGGGAGGAAAGTGGAACTTGATGAGGTAATAGTACCAGCTCCCTTATTGGAAAGTAGTTTATCACGAAATCGGTTTCGTGACACCTACACCAATTAGCGAGGAAGATAATGATAATGATCATGAAACTTCAGATCAAGTTGTCTTGAACTCAGTAGATCAACCAGAATAAAATCCGCACGAGTGGTACGGTAATCCTATTCGGAAGTCATGCTACTAGATCATGGTGAACCCACGAACTATGAAGAAGCGATGGTGAGCCCAGATTCCACAAAATGGCTTGAAGCCATGAAATCTGAGATGGGATCCATGTATGAGAACAAAGTATGGACTTTGGTAGACTTGCCCGATGATCGGCAAGCTATTGAGAATAAATGGATCTTTAAGAAGAAGACTGGCGCCGATGGTAATATAACTGTCTACAAAGCTCGACTTGTTGCAAAAGGTTTTCGACAAGTTCAAGGGGTTGACTACGATGAGACTTTCTCACCCGTAGCGATGCTTAAGTCTGTCCGAATCATGTTAGCAATTGCCGCATTTTATGATTATGAAATTTGGCAAATGGATGTAAAACTGCATTCTTGAATGGATTTCTAGAAGAAGAGTTGTATATGATGCAACCAGAAGGTTTTGTTGATCCAAAGGGTGCTAACAAAGTGTGCAAGCTCCAACGATCAATTTATGGTGCAGTGCAAGCCTCTCGGAGTTGGAATAAGCGCTTTGATAGTGTGATCAAAGCATATGGTTTTATCTGAGACTTTTGGAGAAGCTGTATTTACAAGAAAGTGAGTGGGAGCTCAGTAGCATTTCTAATATTATATGTGGACGACATATTGTTGATTGGAAATGATATAGAATTTCTGGATAGCATAAAAGGATACTTGAATAAAAGTTTTTCAATGAAAGACCTCGGTGAAGCTGCTTACATATTGGGCATCAAGATCTATAGAGATAGATCAAGGCGCTTAATTGGACTTTCACAAAGCACATACCTTGATAAAGTTTTGAAGAAGTTCAAAATGGATCAGGCAAAGAAAGGTTTTTACTGTATTACAAGGTGTAAGATTGAGTCGGACTCAATGCCCGACCACAAGCAGAAGATAGAGAGAAAATGAAAATGTTCCTATGCTTCAGCCATAGGCTCTATCATGTATGCAATGCTGTGTACCAGACACGACGTATGCTTAGCTGTAAGCTTGGCAGGAAGGTACCAAAGTAATCCAGAGTGGATCCTTTGGACAGCGGTCAAGAACATCTGAAATATACGAAAAGGACTAAGGATATGTTTCTCGTATATGGAGGTGACAAAGAGCTAGTCGTAAATGGTTACGTCGATGCAAGCTTTGACACTGATCCGGACGATTCTAAATCGCAAACCGGATATGTATTTTTGTTAAGCGGTGGAGCTATCGGTTGGTGCAGTTCTAAACAAAGCGTCGTGGCGGGATCTACATGTGAAGCGGAGTACATAGCTGCTTGGAAGCAGCAAATGAAGGAGTCTGGATGAAAGAGTTCATTTCCGATCTAGGTGTTATACCTAGTGCATCGGGACCAATGAAGATCTTCGTGACAATCTTGGTGCAATTGCCTTGGCAAAGGAATCCAGATTTCACAAGAGGACCAAGCATATCAAGAGGCGCTTCAATTCCATTCGGGACCAAGTCCAAGTGGGAGACATAGAGATTTGCAAAATACATACGGATCTGAATGTTGCGGACCCGTCGACTAAGCCTCTTCCACGAGCAAAACATGATCAGCACCAAGACTCCATGGGTGTTAGAATCATTCTTGTGTAATCTAGATTATTGACTCTAGTGCAAGTGGGAGGCTGAAGGAAATATGCCCTAGAGGCAATAATAAAGTTATTATTTATTTCCTTATATCATGATAAATGTTTATTATTCATGCTAGAATTGTATTAACCGGAAACATAATACATGTGTGAATACATAGACAAGCAGATAGTCACTAGTATGCCTCTACAAGACTAGCTCATTAATCGAAGATGGTTATGTTTCCTAACCATAGACATGTGTTGTCATTTGATTAATGGGATCACATCATTAGGAGAATGATGTGATTGACATGACCCATTTCATTAGCTTAGCACTTGATCGTTTAGTATGTTGCTTATGCTTTCTTCATGACTTATACAAAGTTCCTGCAACTATGAGATTATGCAACTCCGTTTACGGAGGAACACTTTGTGTGCTACCAAAGCGTCTGGCGTAAATGGGTGATTATAAAGGTACTCTCAGGTGTCTCCAAAAGTATATTTTGAGTTGGCATGAATCGAGATTAGGTTTTGTCACTCCGATTGTCGGAGAGGTATCTCTGGGCCTTCTCGGTAATACACATCACATAAGCCTTGCAAGCATTGCAACTAATGAGTTAGTTGTGAGATGATGTATTACGGACGAGTAAAGAGACTTACGTAACGAGATTGAACTAGGTATTGGATACCGACGATCGAATCTCGGGTAAGTAACATACCGATGACAAAAGGAACAACGATATCGTTATGCGGTTTGACCGATAAAGATCTTGAAGAATATGTAGGAACCAATATGAGCATCCAGGTTCCGCTGTTGGTTATTGACCGAGAATGGTTCTAGGTCATGTCTACATAGTTCTCGAAGCGTAGGGTCCGTGACGCTTAACGCTTTGATGACAGTTCATTATGAGTTTATAAGTATTGATGTACGAAGGTAGTTCGAGTCCCGGATGTGATCACGGACATGACGAGGAGTCTCGAAATGGTCGAGACATAAAGATTGATATATTGGAAGCCTACATTTGGACATCGAAAATGTTCCGAGTGAAATCGAATTTACCGAGTACTGGGAGGTTACGGAACCCCGGAACTATATGGGCCATAGTGGGCCTTGGTGGAAAGGAGAAAGGCCAGCCCTAGGTGGCATGGCCTCCCCTTCCCTAGTCCTACTAGGACTAGGAAAGGTGGGCCGCCCCCTCTCTCTTTCCCCTCCGGGGAATCCTATTCCAACTAGGATTGGAGGGGGAATCCTACTCCCGGAAGGAGTAGGACTCCCTGGCGCGCCCCTCTTGGCCGGCCAGCCCCCTTCCCCTTGGCTCCTTTATATACGGGGGCAGGGGGCACCCTAGAACACACAAGTTGATCTACGGATCGTTCCTTAGCCGTGTGCGGTGCCCCCTTCCACCATATTCCACTTCGGTCATATCGTCATGAGCTTAAGCGAAGCCCTGCGCGGAGAAGTCATATCGTCATGAGCTTAGGCGAAGCCCTCGTCGGTGGAGCATCATCATCGCCACCACGCCGTCGTCTTGTGGAACTCATCCCGACACTTTGCTGGATCGAGTCCGGGATCGTCATCGAGCTGAGCGTGTGCAGAACTCGGAGGTGCCGACGTTCGGTGCTTGGATCGGTCGGATCGTGAAGGCGTCGACTACATCAACAGCGTTGTTATAACGTTTCCGCTTTCGGTCTCGAGGGTGCGTGGGCGGACACTCTCCCTCTCGTTGCTATGCCATCACCATGGTCTTGCGTGTGCGTAGGAAATTTTTTGAAATTACTACGTTCCCCAACAGGGAGGCAACCCAATTTTATTTTTAGTTTTTTGCTTTTGCTTCTGTTTAGGAATAAATAATCCATCTAGCCTCTGTTTAGATGTGGTTTTATGTTTTAATTAGTGTTTGTGCCAAGTTAGACCTATAGGATCTTCTTGGATGATAGTTATTTGATCTTGCTGTAAATTCCAGAATCTTTCTGTTCACGAAAAAAATTGTTAAAAATCACCAGAACGTGATAAAATACTGATTCCAATTGATGCTGATCATAAAACAAATTGTCCAGGTCTTCCTATTTTTCTAGAAGTTTTGGAGTTCCAGAATTTTGCGTTAGTTACAGATTACTACAGACTGTTCTGTTTTTGACCGATTCTGTTTTTCGTGTGTTGTTTGCTTATTTTGATGAATCTATGGCTAGTAAAATAGTTTATAATCCATAGAGAAGTTGGAATACAGTAGGTTTAACACCAATATAAATAAAGAATGAGTTCATTACAGTACCTTAAAGTAGTCTTTTGTTTTCTTTCTCTAACGGAGCTCACGAGATTTCTATTGAGTTTTGTGTTGTGAAGTTTTCAAGTTTTGGGTAAATTCTTTTGATGGATTATGGAACAAGGAGTGGCAAGAACCTAAGCTTGGGTATACCCATGGCACACCCAAGATAATCCAAGGACACCAAAAATTCAAAGCTTGGGGATGCCCCGGAAGGCATCCCCTCTTTCGTCTACTTCCATCGGTAATTTACTTGGAGCTATATTTTTATTCACCACATGATATGTGTTTTGCTTGGTGCGTCTTGTATTATTTGCATCTTTGCTTGTTAGTTTAACAAAATCATCCTTGATGTAAACTCTTTTTGAGAGAGCCATACATAAATTGGAATTTGATAGAATACTCTATGTGATTCACTTATATCTTTTGAGCTTGATAGTTTTGCTCATAGTGCTTCACTTATATCTTTTGAGGGTGATAATTTTTGCTCTAGTGCTTCACTTAGATCTTTTAGAGCACGGTGGTGGATTTGTTATAAAGAAACTATTGATCTATCATGCTTCACTTAGATTATTTTGAGAGTCGTTAATAGCATGGTAATTTGCTTAATATTAATATACTTGGTATTCAAGATATGTGAAACTTTCTTTTGAGTGCGTTGAATACTAAGAAAAGTTTGATGCTTGATAATTGTTTTGAGATATGAATATGGTGATATGAGAGTCATGCTAGTTGAGTAGTTGTGAATTTAAATAATACTTGTGTTGAAGTTTGTGATTCCCGTAGCATGCACGTATGGTGAACCGTTATGTGATGAACTCGGAGCATGATTTATTTATTGATTGTCTTCCTTATGAGTGGCGGTCGGGGACGAGCGATGGTCTTTTCCTACCAATCTATCCCCCTAGGAGCATGTGCGTAATACTTTGCTTTGATAACTTCTATATTTTTGCAATAAGTATATGAGTTATTTATGACTAATGTTGAGTCCATGGATTATACGCACTTTTGCCCATCCTTCCACCATTGCTAGCCTCTCTAATACCGCGCACTTTTCGCCGGTATCATACACCCACCATATATTTTACTCAAAACAGCCACCATACCTACCTATCATGGCATTTCCATAGCCATTCCAAGATATATTGCCATGCAACTTTCCACCGTTCCGTTTATTATGACACGCTCCATCATTGTCATATTGCTAGCATGATCATGTAGTTGACATCGTATTTGTGGCAAAGCCCCCGTTCATAATTCTTTCATACATGTCACTCTTGATTCATTGCATATCCCGTACATCACGGAGGCATTCATATAGAGTCATACTTTGTTCTAAGAATCGAGTTGTAATTGTTGAGTTGTAAGAAAAATAAAAGTGTGATGATCATCATTCTTTAGAGCATTGTCCCAAGTGAGGAAAGGATGATGGAGACCATGATTCCCCCACAAGTCGGGATGAGACTCCGGACGAAAAATAAAAAAAATGAAAAATGAAAAGAAAGAGGCCATAAAAAAAAAGAGAAAAGGCCCAAATAAAAAAATAAAAAATGAGAGAAAAAGAGAGAAGGGACAATGTTACTATCCTTTTACCACACTTGTGCTTCAAAGTAGCACCAAGATCTTCATGATAGAGAGTCTCTCATTTTGTCACTTTCATATACTAGGGAATTTTTCATTATAGAACTTGGCTTGTATATTCCAATGATGGGCTTCCTCAAATGCCCTAGGTCTTCCTGAGCAAGCGAGTTGGATGCACACCCACTTAGTTTCTTTTGTTGAGCTTTCATATACTTATAGCTCTAGTGCATCTGTTGCATGGCAATCCCTACTCACTCACATTGATATCTATTGATGGGCATCTCCATAGCCCGTTGATACGCCTAGTTGATGTGAGACTATCTTCTCCCTTTTTGCCTTCTCCACAACCACCATTCTATTCCACATATAGTGCTATATCCATGGCTCACGCTCATGTATTGCGTGAAGATTGAAAAAGTTTTGAAAATGTTAAAGTATGAAACAATTGCTTGGCTTGTCATCGGGGTTGTGCATGATTTAAATATTTTGTGTGGGGAAGATGGAGCATAGCCAGACTATATGATTTTGTAGGGATAACTTTCTTTGGCCATGCTATTTTGAGAAGACATAATTGCTTAGTTAGTATGCTTGAAGTATTATTATTTTTATGTCAATATGAACTTTTGTCTTGAATCTTTCGGATCTGAATATTCATACCACAATTAAGAAGATTTACATTGAAATTATGCCAAAGTATCACTCCACATCAAAAATTCTCTTTTTATCATTTACCTACTCGAGGGCGAGCATGAATTAAGCTTGGGGATGCCTGATACGTCTCCAACGTATCTATAATTTTTTATTGCTCCATGCTACTTTATCTACCGTTTTGGACTATATTGGGCTTTATTTTCCACTTTTATATTATTTTTGGGACTAACCTATTAACCGGAGGCCCATTGAATTGTTGTTTTTGCCTATTTTAGTGTTTCAAGAAACGGAATATCAAACAGAGTCCAAACGGAATGAAACCTTCGGAACGTGATTTTCTCACGAGCGTGATCCGGAGACTTGGACCCTACTCCAAGAAGTAACAGAGGCGGTCACGAGGGTGGGGCGCCCCTAGGCGCGCCCCGCCTCGTGGGCCCCATGTTGCTCCACCGACGCACTCCTTCCTCCTATATATACCTCACGCACCCCCAAACGATCGAACAGGAGCCAAAACCTAATTCCACCGCCGCAACTTCCCAGTATCCACGAGATCCCATCTTGGGGCATGCTCCGGACCTCCGCCGGAGGGGGCATCCACCACGGAGGGCTTCTACATCATCACCATAGCCCCTCCGATGAAGTGTGAGTAGTTTACTTCAGACTTCGGGTCCATAGCTAGTAGCTAGATGGCTTCTTCTCTCTTTTTGGCTCTCAATACAATGTTTTCCCCCTCTCTCGTGGAGATCTATTCGATGTAATCTTATTTTTGCGGTGTGTTTGTTGAGAACGATGAATTGTGGGTTTATGATCAAGATTATCTATGAATAATATTTGAATCTTCTCTGAATTCTTTTATGTATGATTGGTTATCTTTGCAAGTCTCTTCGAATTATCCGTTTGGTTTGGCCAACTAGATTGGTAGTTCTTGCAATGGGAGAAGTGCTTAGCTTTGGGTTCAATCTTGCGGTGTCCTTTCCCAGTGACAGAAGGGGCAGCAAGGCACGTATTGTATTGTTGCCATCAAGGATAACAAGATGGGGTTTTTATCATATTGCATGAATTTATTCCTCTACATCATGTCATCTTGCTTAAGGCGTTGCTCTGTTTTTAACTTAATACTCTAGATGCATCTTTGGATAGCGGTCGATGAGTGGAGTAATAGTAGTAGATGCAGCAGAGTCGGTCTACTTGTCTCGGACGTGATGCCTATATACATGATCATACCTAGATATCCTCATAACTATGCTCAATTCTGTCAATTGCTCAACAGTAATTTGTTCACCCACCGTAGAATACTTATGCTCTTGAGAGAAGCCACTAGTGAAACCTATGGCCCCCGGGTCTATTCTCATCATATCAATCTCCATTACTTTAATACTTGCTTTGTTTTTACTTTGACTTTGACTTTTCACTTTGTATCTCTATATCAAAAATACCAAAAATATTATTTATCATCTCTATCAGATCTCTCTCTCGTAAGTGGCCGTTAAGGGATTGACAACCCCTAATCGCGTTGGTTGTGAGGAGCTATTGTTTTGTGCAGGTACGAGGGACTTGTGCGTAGCCTCCTACTGGATTGATACCTTGGTTCTCAAAAACTGAGGGAAATACTTACGCTACTTTGCTGCATCATCCTCTCCTCTTCGGGGAAATCCAGCGCAGTGCTCAAGAGGTAGCAGGGAACCACAATGTCATTGGAACCAAGTGGATATTCAAGAACAAGCAAGATGCTCATGGGACCATCATTCGCAACAAGGCAATATTGGTGGCACAAGGCTACTCCCAAGTCGAGGGTATCGACTACGGTGAAACCTTTGCTCCCGTTGCATGCCTTGAGTCCATTCGCATGTTAATTGCCTATGCTTCTCATCATAACTTTAAGTTGCAACAAATGGATGTGAAGAGTGCTTTTCTTAATGGTCCCATTAATGAGTTGGTCTACGTCAAACAACCCCCTGGGTTTGAGGATCCCTACTTTCCCGATCATGTGTATCAACTCGGTAAGGCACTCTATGGCCTTAAACAAGCCCCACGTGCATGGTATGACCACCTTACTGAGTTGTTACAAGATCGTGGATTTGAAGTTGGGATAATCGACCCCACTCTTTTTACTAAGAAGGTCAAAGGGGAGTTGTTTGTGTGCCAACAATATGTAGATGATATTATCTTTGGTTGCCCTAACAACAGTGGCGGAGACAAGCCTAGGGCAACTAGGGCTATAGCCCTAGGCCTCGTACTAAGATTCCTTGTAATCCCTTTCTACAAAGTACTAAAAATTTAAAGAATTTGGTGTTCAAGCTTGCTCAGCCCTAGGCGTAGCTCGCTGCTAGCTTCGCCACTGCCTAACAAAGCTTTCAATGAGGAATTCGCCAATCTCATGACCTCAAAGTTCAAGATGTATTCCATGGGAGAGTTGAAGTTCTTCCTCGGATTTGAAGTGAAGCAAAGAAGAGAAGGAACCTTCATCAACCAAGCCAAATACACTAAAGACATGCTCAAGAGATTCAAGCTAAGCGATGTCAAGCCGGCTTCCACTCCAATGCCCACCAAGTGCCAACTTGAGATTGATCCCAATGGTAAAGCGGTGGATCAAAAGGTATATCGCTCCATGATTGGCTCCTTGCTTTACCTTTGTGCATCTAGACCGGATATCATGTTGAGTGTGGGAATTTGTGCACGGTTTCAAGCCGTACCTAAGGAAAGCCACTATGTGGCGGTCAAGCGAATCTTGCGATATTTGGCTCATACCCCAAACTTTGGCTTATGGTACCCAAGAGGAGCAAACTTCAAGCTTGTAGGATATTCGGACTCTGATTGGGCGGGAGACAAAGTGGATAGGAAGTCCACTTCCGGAGGGTGCCAATTCCTTGGTTGCTCTTTGGTGAGTTGGTCTTCCAAGAAGCAAAGTTGTGTGTCTCTCTCGTCCACCGAAGCGGAGTATGTGGCGGCCGGTAGTTGTTGTGCACAACTCTTATGGATGAGGCAAACTTTAAAGGATTACGGTGTCATTTGTGACAAAGTGCCTCTTTGGTGTGACAATGAAAGTGCCATCAAGATTTCTCTCAACCCGGTGCAACACTTCAAGATGAAGCATATTGAGATTCGGTATCACTTCATCCGGGATCACATTAGGCGAGGGGAGATCGAGCTCAACTATGTCAACACTCATGATAACCTTGCAGATATCTTCACGAAGCCTTTGGATGAAGCAAGATTTCACGAGTTAAGGCATGAGCTAAATATCATTGATACGAGCAATGTTGTTTGAACCCTTGCACACCCCACCATACTCAACTTGTTATCTTGTGTAGGTGTAGGCATGGATATAGGGGGAGTGGTGTTCTCTCAATGAACTCTTCCTCCCCCCATTATGCATAAATGGATCAACTCTTTCACATTAGCCATTTTTGATGGTACTTGTGCTTCAAAGACGAGTTTTGGTCATGGGCCCAAGGATAATTCTTCGCGGTGCCATACCAAGTGACTCAAACATAGGTGGCCTCGGCCACCGCCCTCTCTTGGAGAGGTGTGTGTTTCTTGCTCTCGTTGTTGGTTTTGTGTGTGTGTTCCTTCCTGTTTTCTCTCTCGAGCTAAGCTCTTTTTTTGGCCTAGTTTCTCTTGTGGCTGAGCGGTACTACCGCTGCGGGGCGGGAGATGGGGGTTATATCGGGGCTGGGGGAGTTATTCTCTTCCCATACCCATTCGCCGCCACTCGCTCGTCTTCCTCGTTGCTCCTACGACGCCTCGCCGCAGGAGGGCTTCGACCGGCCGCCGTTTTCGGGCCGGTCCTCTCCATTTCCTCCGGTGGAGTCGTTCCCCACCTCGTCCTCTAGCCATGGATGCCTGTATTTCCCCCGTTCCCGTTTTCTCTTTGCCTAGATCTTGCATCTAGTTCTTAGGGGCAATATGCATTGTTTTCTTGTTTTTGGCTATGAAGAGGATTGAGTAGGATGGAGATAGCTTCTAGGCCGTTTGGATTGATGTTTGGTAGGATAAATTTTTGAATTTGGCCTCCCGGTAGTGCCGGATCTGTCCACCACAGTAGGGAACTGCCGTTCCCCATCTTGAGTGGTACTACCGCTCATCTTGAGCGGTACTACCGCGGGTAGCTGCAGTACTACCGCCGGATGCCCAGTTCCATCATTTCCTACCACACCTTGATCCATGTTGTTTCGTTTGGTGGCTTATGCTCTTTCTTTCGTGTTTTTTTGTTGCTTGTGTGTTTTGTTCCAGGTGATGATCTTCCTGAGCAGCAGGCCCGCCGTATCAACCCCGTTCGTGCTTCATCAAAGCGCTACCGCACTTCTGAGTCTGCAGGTGGTCCCTCTAGTGCTCCACCACCGCCTGCAGGTGCTTCCTCCAGTGCACCACCTCCGCCTCAACTCCAGAAGAAACCTGCCAACAGGCCGAAGCCAAGGGGCAAGTCTGTGACTGAGATGACTGCCAAGGAGTTCTGGGCAAAGCGTCACCATAACCTCTATGAGGAAGCCCAAGAACCCAATTTGGTCAACCGCCCGTTCTGGAACCGCTTTCAGTTTGCCATCTTTCTTTGATGTGATCAAAGCCAAGAAGAATCTCTATGTTGATGTTCGCTCCATCGACACGAATGCCATGGAAAAGGATCCTGAGTACTTTGGTGAAGCTCTTCAGATGTGTTCTCAGCTGAACATTCTCAGGATCATGCAGTTCAACAAGGATTTCGATGCTGATTTGGTGGCTCAATTATATGTCATTGTCCATCTTGGGATTGATGCAGAAAGGACTCTGACTTGGATGACAAATGGCAAGTTGCTATTTGTCAAGTGGAAGGCTTTCATGGAGTTACTTCATGTGGAAGATCACATACTTGAGACTCCTGTTGGCTTCCGACCTCACCGCAACGCAAACTCTACTCACAAGCAAGCACTCTGGCCCTACTGTAGTGTGAAGGTTCACCCTGTGACTAAGAAGGAAACCTATGAGCTGTCTACCTTTCTGGATGTCCTTCATCATGTCTTCTGAGAGACTCTCTTCCCTCACATCGTGAATCTGGATATGGTTCACTCTTATCTCGTGGACATGCTTCTCTTCAGCCAACATGAGAAGGAAGCAAACACTGGCGAGTCTCTGGACATTTCTCATGTGATGTGGTGCGAGCTTCTTTCTGCGTTTACGGCGCAAGTGCCCGATCTATGGTCCGTTCATCATGTTGCTCATTGAGAAGGCTTGGGCACGCGTCTATCCCAAGGTTGGGCTGGAAACTGGAGATTTGGTGTCTCATGAGATCAAGCGTCTGCGGAAGAAGGACAATTGGGGCACCCCCGCTCCCAAATCCGGGGGTCCACCTACTGCTGCTGACATGGAGACCGAGGACGGCGCTGAGGCCGATGATGACGATGAGGACTATGAGCCTTCTGGGACAGAGCCCTCTTGGGCAAAGAAGCTCAAGTGCAAGATGAAGAAGCTCTTCTGCATGGAGTCTCACGGTCAGTACATGACTCATGTGGCGGAGAAGAAGGCCAGGGGCGTCACAAGGAGCTCATGCGTCAGCTGGGTGCGACCGTTGTCAGTGGGTCGGAGGGTGAGATCACTGAGGAAGAGGAGTGGATTCAGCAGCATTGCCCATGGACCGATTCAGACGCCGAGCAGTTCCCGACCGATGGCGGTGCGAACGATCCCGCAGGGATGTGATGCTCGTGATCCTCAGCTTGCTCTCACCTGGAGCCGTAGCTTCGCTCTTTGCCCTTTTGGTGTCTCGATGCCAAAGGGGGAGAAAGTTTTAGGGATTTGTGTCGTTGCAGTGTTGCGAGTGTGTCTTTGTGTTTGTGTTCGCCGTCTGCTTTGCTTTGGTTGGTTTTATGCCTGTGATACCTAAGTTCTAAACATATGGTGTGAGACATATGCTATGCTACCTTTTCGTTATCTTATCTATGTCTATCTAGTACTTTGGTATCTTATGAGTTGCATGCTTACCTTGTCATTCATACCCTGCTCTCATATATCCTTTGCTTAGGTTGTTGGACTATAAAATATAGGGGGAGTGTTGTTCCTAATGTGTGCGTCGTGCATTCCATAGCCACTCCTTTCTAGGTGCACACATTCAGGGGGAGCCCGTCTATATTTTGTAGTCCTAAGTTTCTTTACTTTCTTGTCTTATCCTTATGCAAATCCCTGGTTGTCATCAATCCACCAAAAAGGGGGATATTGTTAAGGCATATCTCTCTCGATGTGGTTTTGGTGATTGATGACAACATGTTTGCGGACTAATCGTGTGCCTTGATCTTTTCAGAGATCCATCTTTGGCACGAGACGAACTCTTTCCCTCGGAGTGTTATTCAAGATGGTGTAGCTCTTTCGTTTCTTTTTCGGTGGACTAGTTGCGTAGAGGGCACCGTACTATCAAGAGGGGGTCTGCTTTGGCAAGGCTAGGGTGGAATCATCACGTACACATCCGCTTTTCACCCTCTGAGCCCTTCCGCTTCTTTGGAGAGTTCTTTCCCCCCTCTTTGGGCTTTGTTTGGTTCATGTGGTAGTACCGCGGTACCCAGCGGTAGTACCGCTTAGGGGTCACTGGTGGCAGTACCGCTCTGCAGAGGTAGTACCGCCGTGGGTCCTCAGCCGTAGTACCGCTGTGGTACCTGGCCCCTACCGCGTCGATTCGAGGGGTCATTTCCTGTGTCGGATTCTGTGGTACTGCATGGCAGAGAGGGCAAGACCGCTCATGAGCGGCGATCTTGCTCGGTTCCTTCTCCCTCGCCTTCAGATCTGCGGTAGTACTGCCAGGGGGAGCGGTCGTATCGCTGAGCCCAGCGGTAGTACCGCCCTCTGCGGGCCTGTTTGGGGGGGGGGGTAACGGTTGGATTGTTCGCCCCACTATATATGGAGGTCTTCTTCCCAAAGTTGATCCACCTCTTCCCCCAAAAGCTCCATTGTTGCTCCAAGCTCCATTTTCGCCCGATCTCTCTCCCTAGCCAATCAAACTTGTTGATTTGCTCGGGATTGGTTGAGAAGGCCACGATCTACACTTCCACCAAGAGAAATTTGATTCCCCCCACTAATCCCTAGTGGATCTTGTTACTCTTGTGTGTTTGAGCAACCTAGACGGTTGAGGCCACCGCAGAGCCATAGTCCATTGTGGTGAAGCTTCGTGGTGTCGTTGGGAGCCTCCAATTAAGTTGTGGAGATTGCCCCAACCTTGTTTTTAAAGGTCCGGTCGCCGCCTTCAAGGGCACCAATAGTGGAATCACGGCATTTCGCATTGTGTGAGGGCGCGAGGAGAATACGGTGGCCCTAGTGGCTTCTTGGGGAGCATTGTGCCTCCACACCACTCTAACGGAGACGTACTTCCCCTCAAAAGGAAGGAACTTCGGTAACACATCCTCGTATCCACCGGCTCCACTCTTGGTTGTCTCATCCCTTTACTTGTGCAAGCTTATTTGTGCTATATCCTTGCTTGCTTGTGTGCTTATGGTTGTTGCATCATATAGGTTGTCCACCTAGTTGCACTTCTAGACAACCTACTTTGATGCAAAGTTTAATTTGGTTAAGAAAAGCTAAAAATTTTTAGTTTCCTATTCACCCCCCCTCTAGTCAACTATATCGATCCTTTCACCGGGTCTATTTTCCATCATATTAATCTCCCGTCAACAAGCTATTTCTATTACCGTTTATTTTGCTTTCTTTAGTTTTAGTCTCTATCATAAAAATACCAAAAATAGTATCTTATCATCTCTATCATATCTCACTTTTGCAAGTGGCCGTGAAGGGGAACCTCTTTATCGCATTGGTTGCAAGGTTCTTATTTGTTTGTGTAGGTGCGTGGGACTTGAGCGTGGTCTCCTACTGGATTGATACCTTGGTTCTCAAAAACTGAGGGAAATACTTACGCTACTTTACTGCATCACCCTTTCCTCTTCAAGGGAAAACCAACGTAGTGCTCAAGAGGTAGCAAGAAGGATTTCTGGCGCCGTTGCCGGGGAGTAGAGCACAAGTCAAGACATACCAAGTACCCATCACAAACTCTTATCCCTCGCATTACATTATTTGCCATTTGCCTCTCGTTTTCCTCTCCCCCACTTCACCCTTGCCGTTTTATTCGCCCTTCTTCTGTTCGTCCTTTTGTTTGCTCGTGTTGCCATGTGCCTTCTTTATGCTTGCATCTTTGCTTGCTAAAAATCTATTGATATGGATCCACTTAAAGTGTTATACTTGGATCATCTTCGATCCTTATGCGCTCATGCTGAAACCCCAACTAGCCTAGTTGATGGGAAATCTTTAGATGAGCATGCTCATTTTGTGCGTCACCGTTTGTCTGAAAAAGGGAGACTCTTATGGGATCAAATAAACAGATTGATGTGTTATGCTTGGAATCTTTGTGAAATTTGTGATTTTACTTGTTGCTCTAAGAACCCTAAAAAACACCTTCCCTACCTATGTGAGTTTAATGATAATGAAATCTTATCTTCTTATGCAAAGGGTGTTTATAGTTACTATGATATCGAACAAATTGAAGAATTTGTTGCTTTTAAGGGTGCTTAAAAGTTGCTTCTTTGATTGAAAAGTATGATATTACTCTCTACGAATCTGAAAATTTTGACATACTTAAATATTGCTATGAAAACTATGCTCATAATGTCTATGCCAAAGAATTTATTGAGAGAATGACCGTTGCTTTGGAAGAAAATAATGATATGCATGAATCTATAGATAATGATGATTCCGATGATTTGATTGAAATATCCCTTGATGAACATGATGCTTGCTATTCTTGTGGCCATGATGCCAATATTTATGAAGATGAATTTGCTATAGTTCCTCATGTTAAACATGAGATCGTTGCTATTGCACCCATACTTGGTAGTTTCTTCGATGAAAAGCATGATTGCAATGATGTTATTATAAATTCTCTTAATGCCAATTGTGTTAATAATATGCAAAACCCTAAGCTTGGGGATGCTAGTTTTCTATGTCTACTGTTTATTGCAATGATCATGATTGGGGTGATTCTTTTTATGATCTTGAAAATTTATTTAGGCCCCATGATGAATATGAGATTGATATCAGTGTTTGCAATAATATCGAAAGTGGGTTTCTAAGAGTGTCAACTTTAGATCCCACATATTTGGAGAATGTTCAATCTTATGGTATTTTTGATAAAAGTGGATTTGGAGAGGTCATGACTTCAGTTAATGATAATCCCACTATTTTGGAAGAGAGTTAACTTCGCATGCTTGTGGATCATGTTGAGAATATGTTATGTGATAGCTATTTTGTTGAATTTGCCTATGATCCTACATGTAATTATTATGAGAGAGGAAAATATGGTTGTAGAAATTTTTATCTTACTAAATTACCTCTCGTCATGTTGAGATTGCTATCGTCTCTTTCTTCTTCCTTGCATATGCTATTTTTTGCTTACTATGATAATTTGTTTGCTTATAAAATACCTATGCATAGGAAGTATGTTAGACTTAGATGTGTTTCTCACGTATTCTATGATGCTCTCTTTGTGCTTTAATTCTTGTCTTTGATGTGAGCATAATTAAAATTATCAATGCCTAGTTAGGGGCGTTAAACGATAGCGCTTGTTGGGAGGCAACCCAATTTTATTTTATTTTCTTGCTTTTTATTTCTGTTTAGTAATAAATATTTGATCTAGCCTCTGTTTAGATGTGTTTTTATGTTTTAATTAGTGTTTGTGCCAAGTGAAACCTATAGGATCTTCTTGGATGATAGTTATTTGATCTTGCTGAAAATTCCAGAAACTTTCTGTTCACGAAAACAATTGTTTAAAATCACCAGAACGTGATAAAATACTGATTCCAATTGCAGTAGATCAATACACAAATTATCTAGGTCGTCCTATTTTGGTAGATTTTTCTGAGTTCCATAAGTTTACGTTAGATACAGATTACTACAGACTGTTCTGTTTTTGACAGATTCTGTTTTTCATGTGTTGTTTGCTTTGATGAATCTATGGCTAGTTAAAGAGTTTATAAACCATATAAAAGTTGGAATACAGTATGCTTAACACCAATATAAATAAATAATGAGTTCATGTGACAGCCTGATTTTTGGCTCTTTCTTTTTCTTTTGTTTTTCTGAGGTTTTTGCCTGAGATTTCCTTTTTCCGTGACTATGTGGTTTGGAAACTGAAGAAGATGCCCTCTTCTTTGTTTCCAGAGTGGCTTGTAATTCCCAAATCCTTCCCTAGAACCTGTCATTTTCATCCTAGTCCAAATCCCAAAATTCTTTTTATTGGGAATATTCCTTTTTCATTAAAGGAATAACTCAAATTGCCTTAGGTTGTGAAGCAACCTTTACTTCCATCACTCCTAATATTCCCAAATAATTCTGATAAATTGTTTGGGTCATATATTTATAAAATATGACAAAAAATTTCATTTGTCATGTTTATCATCATGCTCAAATAATTCATTTCCTATTCCGCCCTAAATGGCACATTGTGAAGCAAGTGCTATTTTCCTTTCCCCAATTGACCTCAAACTCTTTGGACACCTTTTCCTGTACATATCATTTCCACATGCCAAAATGAAACCTCATTTGCCTAGTAATTATTTAATTATGATTTCCAAAGTTTCTATCCAGAAAGAAGCTTTGTGATGGAGGTGCAAGCTAGGCATATCCAAATGAGTTGCCATTTTGCATGGTCCCTCATATCATCATATCATAACCCGCCACCAAAGTAGAGCTCATTTCATGCCTCCATGTGAGCTCATCTTCAATTCTTTGATTCTGTCCAAAATTTCAGTTTGTGAAGTAAGTACATTTTATATTGCTCCATTATGGCTGTCAATTTTTATAGGCCTTCTATTATCCATATAATCTACCTACACCCATTTTGGGCATGGTTCATCAAGCCATTATTCCTCTAGAAGTTTTGCAAGTTTCTGTTCAGAGGAGATGTTTGTGAAGCAAGTACCAGTTTGGCTTAGCCAATTGGTATGAGACTTTTTGAGCATCTTCATAGGACCAAATGACTCTGCCTTGCCCAATTTCAGCTCAAGTTGATGCTTCATCAAAGTGCATCATCCTAATCTAGTTTCTGGACCAGTTTATGTGGTTGTTAAGCAACTACATTAAATCTTGATCCTAATCCTCTCCAAGTTACCAGGGTGAAAGTCCTTCTTACCCTAAACCTACCAGACAACTTCATTGCTTCCAAACTCCTTCCTGTTGATCAGTAGTGTTCATCCAAGTTTACTGCAGTAAATTTCAGAGGTTAATTACCATTCAACCGGAGTTCCTTTCACCGAACTACTACCTCAGTTGCAACCTACCCTGGATGAGCTATCATCTAGAGAACGTTTTGGGTGCTTTAGAGTGTTGAATGCCCCGTTTCAAATAGTGACCACGACAATGGCGTGCTTGTGCACGCGCTCTGTGCGCTGTGGTGTGTGCAGAGCATCGTTTGTGCTTTGGCACCGCTCCCTCTCGTCGTCTTAGATCTCATGAGCATGTCCAGTGTCTGCATCTAGTCGTTGCCGTTCACCCGGACCCATCTCCTCCTCCGTCCGCTTGCTTACCGACGCAAACCACCGCATGCCCACGGACGAACAGTGGCGGTTTTGGCTAGGAGTTCGCCGTCTTCTTCCTCCCTGCGCTCCCTTGGCCGCCTCTTCCCCGTGAGCTCTTCCTCCTGTTCCCTCTCGTCGCCTCCCCCCGAGTCCATGCGTGAGCACACGCGTCCGCGGCGACGACGGCTCGGCCTCCCCTCCCCGCGGCTATATAAGCCCACCCCGAGGCCTCTCGACCTCACCAAGCTCTTCTCCATCGTCCTGTACGTCTCCCAGACCCATCCATTCGCTCCCGAAGCCCCTCTTCGCCTCTGTTGGCCGCCATGGCCGTCGCTCCCCTCCGGCTAAATTAGCTCGAGCCGGAGCTTCTCTCCCCCTCCCACCACCACCATTGGCTTCCCCGTGCTCAAGAGAGCCTCCCTAACCCCACGCCTCGCCACCGGAGCAACCTCAACTCCCTGCCCGACTCCACCAGAAGCCGCCGTCCTCACCCTCTGTTGCTGTGATGCCGCGACAGCCCCGCTCCTCCCCGGCGCCCATTTCCCCTCTGAACGGACGCGCCGTCCTTCCCCGACCTCGCCGGCGTGTTCCACTTGGCCGGATGTGGCCGGAATCGCCAGCGCCCGTCCCCGGCAGCGCCTCTGCTCCGCCCCTGCCTCCTCTCGTCGCCACGATCCAGCTCCTCCTCGGGAGTTGCTGCTGCTCCAGGCGGGAGCAGCACTCCGCCCCGCGTTCGCCGGTGTCCTCGGCTCGGCCGATGATGGCCGGAGCCGGCCGGGCCATCGCCGGCCTCTCCCCCTGCCTCTGCTCCTCTGCTTCCGATCGGGGAGACGGCGAGGAGGACGAAGACAGGAGCCAGGCGGGCCCCCTCCTTCCCCTGACCCCACCTGGCAGCGCCCCAGGCCGCCGGTCCCGCCGCTGCGCGTTGACCCAAGGTACCAACGTGGATAAGTGACGGGTCCCTCCCCGTGGGACCCACACGTCAGCGACCCACGCCCGGCCCCGCCACTGTCCACGTGGTTAAGTGGAAACGTACTTCAGAAAGTATATTTTCGTGCGATGTAAGCGTATTTTCTTCCTTCTTAGGCTGGAAATACGTTGCTCTTTTCTGAAAGCATTTAACTGAAATACGTTTTCTCTTTTTCAGCCCAGGGGCCTGTTTGTAGAGTTTATTTTACAGATTGGTCCCTGGATTTCAAACGCTTATATCGTTTTGCTCGAGACTCCGATTGAGGTGAATCCAAAACCCACATCTTCGTCTCTTCGAGCCCAAACTTTTGGTATCATTTTCACTATGGTTTGACACTGTGAAAATGACATTTTTGCCCTTGCACGTAAACAGCCCCCGAGAAGGCTGCTTTAAGCAAATCTTTCATGCTTCACCGCACTTCTCCCCGGTGCCTTCTTTATCCCCGTGCAAGCCACAATACGCACTTGCATGATAGTCATGCAGTAGCCATGGTTTTCAACTTGAATATTTATTAAATGATTGCTTGTTTAAAATATGGTTATCGTTGTTTCGGTAATGCTTCTGGGTTAGTGCTTACTTGCTTGCTATGTTGTTATGCACTTGGTTATCATGCCCTGCTAGTTTCTAATATTACTTTCATATTGCCATGCTTGATAGTAGTACATGTTGGGTTGGTCATGTTCTTCGGTGCATGACTAACGTCGGTTACCGAGTATTGTTAATATGCGTTGTTCCTTTGCTGTTAGTTGGTTAAGTGTTACTCGGTAATGTTATTGATTAGTTCTTGCATGGTATTTATGGTTGATGCTAGTGGTCATGTTATACTATGAATAGTGTTGTACTTGTAATATTTATGCTCGTCATTATGCCATGTTCAGTTGGAGATTATTCATAGTTGATATGGTGGATAGTTATGTTGCATCCCGTGCTTATGTTGATATCATGCTCATGCTTTGTATATGCATCATGTTATTTTATCATGGCTCAGCATATTGCATTCAAGTTTAACCGGATTTAATTGAACTTGAACAACTGTTGGTGAGTCATGGTGCCACCATATCAGCCACCACGGGCAACCACACTTACCTTTATGGGAAGGTCCTAATCGGGTCTATTGTCGTGCCTCTCGCGGTGCCTCCAACGAGGAAGGTTATGGGCGCTCTACCCCGATCGGTAGGCGGACATAACCTTGTGTGCCCGTTGTTGTTATTATGGATCCGGTCCCGTGAGGACGTTTTGGCCACGACGGTTGTCGTTGTGTCTTTAGTGAACACGGGCCACCGAGACTAGCCCAATGGGGAGTGAGTCGGAGTGGCGGGAGAGTGTCATGGCGAGATCGGTTTTTTGAACGCCGTTGGTCCACGAATGGGAATGCGAGGCCATGGGTTCCGTAGTGTGGGTACAGTGTACTAACCTCTGCAGAGTGTATATTAAATCTATCGATAGCCGCGCCCGCGGATAAGGGCCCAGTTCGTGTCGATCACACCGTGAGTCAACAGTATTAATAATAACTTGATTAATGAGAACCCCGGTTCAATGATGGGATAAGTTGGTTGTGATCGCCGGAAAGATCACCGTTTGATACCAAGTGTTGGTCATGGTTGTGATCGTCGGGATGATCACCGTAGTATCGAGGATACCGAGTTGTTGGATATTCGTGATGTTGTGCGAGAATCATGGGTAAAGATCAAGCTCCTTGTGGTCATTTAATGATTACTATGGTATTGTTTATACCAAGCTTGATTTGATCCTGAGATGATCGTGTGATGTCCGAGGTTGGTAAATGATGCATGTGGTGGTTACGTAGTAACCCGAGCAGAATAAATAGTGCATATAGTGTCATCATGTTGCATGCTAGTATCGTCAGATTCATAAGTTCATGCCATGCTCATGTTGTTCTAGCTGTATCATGTTCAAGTTGCTCATGTCATGTTGTCATGAGGATCTCATGTTAATTTCGCTTAACTGTAAATGCCATCTTGATGTTTGTCTTGAATGCTTCGGTTATTGTGAGCTTGCAAGTACATTTAATGTCTTGACTGGCGTGTCATGCCGACTTGCGTGTCATGCCTAGATTGCTTGCTTGTTTGGTGTTGTTCCTGTGTTCGTGAGCTAGGATAAGCATTCCAGCCAGAGTCCCTGCGGAGTGGAGTTCACCACCGTCGTCGTTGTTCCGCTGCCAGTAGTTTTTCCGCTGCTTCGAGTTGTTCTGCTGCTTGCATAGAGCAACTGAGGATGGCGTAGTGTCGCCGTGCTGATGTTATTCATTGTAATATCGGAGACCTTGTATTCATATCCTTGTAAGAATAGAAAGCTGGTTTGTTCTATGCTAAGTAGTGCCGTATTCCAGAAGACTTCTCGATCTCTGGGTTGGAATACGGGGCATTCCGGTTTTCTCTGAGCCGGGGTGCCACAGGCTTGGTATCAGAGCAGGTCTGGCTGTAGGATGCCCTAGCCCATGCGAACGGTAGGAAGCGGTAGTATAGACCCGAGTTGGTTTGTAGCACTTGATTGTTGCATTTGTTTGTCGCATAACATGCATATAGATTATTATTTTGTCACTAACGGTTAATCTTGTGAGTGTAGGCGGCATCGTTTTCAGTCCACCGCCTGCACCCTCCTTCTTAGCATGTCTGCTCTTTGGTGTTTGGCGTCATCTCTGTCCCAGCAGAGTGATGCCCTGGTACCCAGAGTTCCAGACACCATTTGCAGGAGTTATGCTCAGGTATCGCGTATATTTTTCCGCTACTCGCCCGTATTCTTTCGGTGATAGACTTGTTTCTATCCCGAATCATTCCATCCATCTCGTCCCTCTGGCAACCCTTACTGATCTTGGTTATCAGAAAAGGGCAATGCTAGTGAGACATGTTTTTCCACCGCTACCCTACCCAGTCATTCTATTCTTTGGACGTGTACGAATCCCTTTCGTACTTTTGATGATGATGTGGTCGTGACTTTTGTGTCTCTCTACTTGATCGTCAAGTCCGTCCTCACCTGTGTATCCATCCAGATCCAGCCTTTATTCAGCCGATTGCTTGGTGTCGCGTTCGATTCGCCTAACTCCTTCCACACATGGATATAATTTTCGTGCACACCGCCACAACATATTAGACCGTAATACCGGAGTTTCCGTGCGATTTGTGTGCTTAGGTGTGCATGCATATTATGGTGTGAGTAGCAGTAATATGTGATGATTGCTTGCTTAATTAAATTAGTAGTATGTTTGTGTGCTTTTGTTTTAGTCGTTTCTTTTGTTTATTTCTTTGGGCCTTCGGTGTTAATTTTTTTCCCCTATTAAAGTTGCTCGTCAGCCGACACCGGACCCGAAGAGTCAGCAAGAAATACATATATTTGGAAACTCAGCTAAATAGAATGGAATTATCAGTAGACTGTAGTGAAATTGTTAATAGCTCATCTGAATACAAAAGAAATCCTGGATGGAATGTCAGTATAAAGTTTGCATTAACGTGTACTCCTCACAACAGTATGGAATTCTCATTGATTGCATTCAGATTGGGGATGTCGATCATATTCTTGAGTGTCAAGTCTCTCTCAGCGTGCACTCCTCATAGCAGAAATGATCAAATCAGCAAGAAGATAAGATTGTGTGCAAGGTTGACAGAATATTATCAAAGGTATGGCTCAGAAACAAGTTTAATTTTTTGTTGAGGATGATTTTGGAACCCGATGTACCTGGAAGCAAGCAAAAATATGACATGTACTCAGAAAGGAGGATAGTCCCGCAAAACCCCCTTTCATACAAGAAATCAATAGCAAAATTTTAAGATGGTTATATATGTGGAAATCGGTCCGCATATCACAATAAGAAGCTTCTGGTGTAAGCAACCCAATCTTCCCTCGCAAGATACCCGAGAAGCTTCCAAGGCAAGATTCATCTATCTTCCTCGAAGATGATATATGGATGATTTCCGTACAAGGTACTCTGCCTTCTTGAAGAAGCAACCGCAAAAGCTTCGGCATAAGGTTCGAGTCTTTCCCAAACAAAGTCTTTAAGGGGTAAGCTTCTGAAGCACGATACCCAGTCTTCTTCAGCAAGCTGTCCGATGAAAGTTTCAAGCACAAGCCAGCCAATCTTCCTCAGTAAGACATTGGTACAAGGTAGTACACTGTGAATTGATAGCATATGGCAGTGAATCCCAAGAATCAGATCCGTAACATTTTGGTCAGAAGCAAGAATCAGTCAGAATACACGTCTGTCTTAGGGAATCAGATTCTCATATATATGCGGTGTGCATACCACCAAGATCTTACAAGTCACTCGGATGAGGATCTGACAACCACGTGAGGATGGTTAAGAGAAGAAAGCCAGTATACACCACAATGTGACAAAGGATTATGAGGAATTCATGACATCAATGAGCTCAATGCAAGTACCTGTGAACCTGGAAAATGATCCTGATGAGCCCTTGTCCCCTTTTTCTCCAATGGCGGCTGCCTTTGTGATCTAAGATGTTTTTAGCTATCCGGGTGGATGCGATTTTATTCTCTCTTCAACAAGCATCACGAGTTATGAGCTGCTTTTGGCCGTCTCGCATAAGCTGTTGAGTTTCTTTTGTGACAAGATAGCCCTATAGCTGCTTTTGGCTATCTTAGGAGCTGCCACCTTCTTCTTATCAACCCGGTCTCATGTTACGAGCTGCTTTTGGCCGTCTGAGCCGTGGTTGAGTTATTTCGATAATGTCCCAGATCTGAGTTGTAAAGACCGTTCGGGTGGCTCTTGATTTATTTGCCGATTTCTTGCAAAGGTTCGGATGATCATTTTCTGCGGTCAGAACTTGAGGGGTGTTGAACCTGCCATCTAATGGGGTACCCGTCGGAAAAATGAGGATAAGCTATGATTGCGAAAAATTGCACCAGCAAGTACCTATGGTGATCTGAAGAAGAAATATGACCCAACTCTTTTAGCCGAGGATCCAGACCAAGAAAACAATAATGAAGGAGCAAGACCAGTGATGCACGCGACAATCAAATATTTGGTACGGATCCGATACTCAAGACAGTGGAACCAGTTAAGATGATTCAGAAACTTCCGCGATAAGCCAGAATCCGTTAGGAAAGCGGTTATGACCCAACTCACTGTTTGGAACCCGAAGGACCTGCATTTAGTGGAGAAACCCAATGCAAGGAGTTAGAGCTTGGGTGTCCACTAGAAAAATCTGATCACCACTTCATGAAAGATTGTCAGTGCCGGATGACACACCCAGCGGAAATCACTCTTGGATTTGTGAGACCGACATATATTTCAGTCGTGAGAATCAATCACAGTCAGCTAAGTCAGCAGGTCTAAAAAGAAATTGGAGCCTGTATAAGGATGAACAAGCAAGGTAAGATCTGTCAGAATATGGATATATTAAAGCAAACCACCCTAGGGCCAGTCAGATAAAAATTTAGTGGGAACAAAAATAAGAAAAAGGATACCCGAGTTGGAAACAGTTTCCTTAAGTCAGTATCTTCATACTTGTTCCCTGAGCAACCAAATCTCGAGGATGATATTTCTTTAAGGGGGTAAGGTTTGTGACAGCCTGATTTTTGTCCCTTTCTTTTTCTTTTGTTTTTCTGAGGTTTTTGCCTGAGATTTCCTTTTTCCGTGACTATGTGGTCTGGAAACTGAAGAAGATGCCCTCTTCTTTGTTTCCAGAGTGGCTTGTCATTCCCAAATCCTTCCCTAGAACCTGTCATTTTCATCCTAGCCCAAATCCAAAAATTCTTTTTATTGGGAATATTCCTTTTTTATTAAAGGAATAACTCAAATTGCCCTAGGTTGTGAAGCAACCTTTACTTCCATCACTCCTAAAATTCCCAAATAATTCTCATAAATTTTTTGGGTCATATCTTTCTCAAATATGGCAAAATATTTCATTTGCCATGTTTATCATCATGCTCAAATAATTCATTTCGTATTCTGCCCTAAATGGCACATTGTGAAGAAAGTGCTATTTTCCTTTTCCCAATTAACCTCAAACTCCTTGGACACCTTTTCCTGTCAATATCATTGCCACATGCCAAAATGCAACCTCATTTTCCTTGTAATTATTTAATTATGATTTCCAAAGTTTCTATCCAGAAAGAAGCTTTATGTAGGAGGTGCAAGCTAGGCATATCCAAATGAGTTCTCATTTTGCATGGTCCCTCATATCATCATATCATAACCCTCCACCAAAGTAGAACTCATGTCATGCCTCCATGTGAGCTCATCTTCAATTCTTTGATTCTGTCAAAAATTTCAGTTTGTGAAGCAAGTACATTTTATCTTGCTCCATTATGGCTGTCAATTTTTATAGGCCTTCTATTATCCATATAACCTACCTCCACCCATTTTGGGCATGGTTCATCAAGCCATTATTCCTCTAGAATTTTTGCAAGTTTCTGTCCAGAGGAGATGTTTGTGAAGCAAGTACCAGTTTGGCTTGGCCAATTGGTATGAGACTTTTTGAGCATCTTCATTGGACCATATGACTCTGCCTTGCCCAATTTCAGCTCAAGTTGATGCTTCATCAGAGTGCATCATCCTAATCTAGTTTCTGGACCAGTTTATGTGGTTGTTAAGCAACTACATTAAATCTTGATCCTAATCCTCTCCAAGTTACCAGGGTGAAAGTCCTTCTTACTCTAAACCTACCAGACAACTCCATTGCTTCCAAACTCCTTCCTGTTGATCGCGGTGTTCATCCCAGCCATCGCGGTAAACTTCAGAGGTTAATTACCATTCAACCGGAGCTCTTTTCACCGAACTACCACCGCAGTTGCAACCTCCCCTGGATGAACTATCAGCAAGACAACGTTTTGGGTGCTGTAGAGCATTGAATGCCCCGGTTCACATGGTGACCATGACAATGGCGTGCCTGTGCACGCGCTCTATGCACTGTGGTGTGTCCAGAGCACCGTTTGTGCTTTGGCACCACTCCCTCTCGTCGTCTTAGAGCTCGTGAGCATGTCCAGTGGCTGCATCTAGTCATCGCCGTTCCCCCGGAACCATCTCCCCCTCCGTCCGCTTGCTCATCGACGCAAACCGCCGCGTGCCCACGGACGAGCAGTGGCGGTTTTGGCTAGGAGCTTGCCGTCTTCTTCCTCCCCGCGCTCCCTTGGCCGCCTCTTCCCCGTGAGCTCTTCCTCCTGCTCCCTCTCGTCGCCTCCCCCGAGTCCATGCGTGAGCACACGCGTCCGCAGCGCCGGCCATACGTCCGCGGCGACGACAGCTCGGCCTCCCCTCCTCGCAGCTATATAAGCCCACCCCGAGGCCTCTCGACCTCACCAAGCTCTTCTCCATCATCCTCTACGTCTCCCAGACCCATCGATTCGCTCCCGAAGCCCCTCTTCGCCTTTGTTGGCCGCCATGGCCGTCGCTCCCCTCCGGCTAAATAAGCTCGAGCCGAAGCTTATCTCCCCCTCCCACCACCACCATTGGCTTCCCCGTGCTCCTGCGAGCCTCCCCAACCCCATGCCTCGCCACCTGAGCAATCTCAACTCCCTGCCCGACTCCACCAGAAGCCGTCGTCCTCACCCTTTGTTGCTGTGATGCCGCGGCAGCCCCGCTCCTCCCCGGCGCCCGTTTCCCCTCTGACCGGACACGCAGTCCTTCCCCGACCTCGCCGGCGTGTTCCACTTGGCCGGACATGGCCGGAATTGCTAGCACCCGTAGCCGGCAGCGCCTCTGCTCCGCCCCTGCCTCCTCTCGTCGCCACGATCCCGCTCCTCCTTGGGAGTTGCTGCTGCTCCAGGCGGGAGCAGCACTTCGCCCCGCGTTCCCCGGTGGCCTTGGCTCGGCCAATGATGGCCGGAGCCGACCGAGCCATCGCCCGGCCTCTCCCCGCCTCGCCTCTCTCGCCCGATCCGGGAGGCGGCGAGGAGGAGGAAGGCAGAGCCAGGCGGGACCCTCCTTCCCCGACCCCACTGGCGGCAGCTTCAGGCCGCCGGTCCCGCCGCTGCGTGTTGACCCAAGGTGCCAACGTGGATAAGTGACGGTTCCCACCCCGCGGGACCCGCATGTCAGCGACCCACGCCCGGCCCCACCACTGTCCACGTGGTTAAGTGGAAGCGTACTTCAGAAAGTATGTTTTCGCGCGATGTAAGCGTATTTTCTTCCTTCTTCGGTTGGAAATACGTTTCTCTATTCTGAAAGCGTATTACCTGAAATACGTTTTCTCTTTTTCAGCCCAGGGCCCTTTTTGTAGAGTTTATTTTACAGATTGGTCCCTGGATTTTAAACGCTTATATCTTTTTGCTCGAGACTCCGATTGAGGTGAATCCAAAGCCCACATCTTCGTCTCTTCGAGCCCGAACTTTTGGTATCATTTTCACTATGGTTTGACACTGTGAAAATGAACTTTTTTCCCTTGCACGTAAACAGCCCCTACGAGAGAGAACTGTTTCCGGCAAATCATTCCGCGGCTTCACCGCACTTCTCCCCGGTGCCTTGTTCATCCCCAGGCAAGCCACAATACCCACTTGCATGATAGTCATGTAGTAGCCGTGGTTTTCAACTTGAATATTTATTAAATGATTGCTTGTTTAAAATATGGTTATCGTCGTTTCGGTAACGCTTCCGGGTTAGTGCTTACTTGCTTGCTATGTTGTTATGCACTTGGTTATCATGCCCTGCTAGTTGCTAGTATTAATTTATATTGCCATGCTTGATAGTAGTACATGTTGGGTTGGTCATTTTCTTCGGTGCATGACTAACGTCGGTTACCGAGTACTGTTAATATGCGTTGTTCCTTTGCTGTTAGTTGGTTAAGTGTTACTTGGTAATGTTATTGACCAGTTCTCGCATGGTATTTATGGTTGATGCTAGTGGTCATGTTATACTATTAGTAGTGTTGCACTTGTAATATTTATGCTTGTCATTATGCCATGTTCAGTTGGAGATTATTCATAGTTGATATGGTGGATAGTTATGTTGCATCCCGTGCTTATGTTCATATCATGCTTATGCTTTGTATATGCAGCATGTTATTTTATCATGGCTCAGCATATTGCATTCAAGTTTAACCGGATTTAATTGAACTTGAACAACTGTTGGCTGAGTCATGGTGCCACCATATCGAAACTGACCAGTGCAACCACACTTACCTTTATGGGAAGGTCCTAACTGGGTCAATTTTCGTGCCTCTCGCCGGTGCCTCCAACGAGGGAAGGTTATGGGCGCGCCTACCCTGACCAGGTAGGCAGACATAACCTTGTGTGCCCGTTGTTGTTATTATGGATCCGGTCCCCATGAGGGATGTTTTGGCCACGACGGTGGTCGTTGTGTCTTTGGTAGACACGTGGCCACCCAGGACTAGCCCAGTGGGGAGTGAGTCGGAGTGGCCGGGAGAGTGTCATGGCAGTAGATCGGTTTTGTTGGAACGCTGTTGGTCCACCTGAATGGGAATGCGAGGCCATGGGTTCCGTAGTGTGGGTACAGTGTACTAACCTCTGCAGAGTGTATATTAAATCTATCGATAGCCGCGCCCACGGATAAGGGCCCAGTTCGTGTCGGTCACACCGTGAGTCAACAGTATTGATAATAACTTGATTAATGAGAACCCCGGTTTGATGATGAGATAAGTTGGTTGTGATCGTCGGAAAGATCACCGTTTGAGACCAAGTGTTGGTCATGGTTGTGATCGCCGGAATGATCACCGTGGTATCGAGGATACCGAGTTGTTGGATATTCATGATGTTGTGCGAGAATCATGGGTAAAGATCAAGCTCCTTGTGGTCATTTAATGATTACTACGGTATTGTTTATACCAAGCTTGATTTGATCCTGAGATGATTGTGTGATGTCCGAGGTTGGTAAGTGATGCATGTGGTGGTTACGTAGTAACCCGAGCAGAATAAATAGTGCCTATAGTGTCATCATGTTGCATGCTAGTATCGTCAGATTCATAAGTTCATGCCATGCTCATGTTATTCTAGCTGTATCATGTTCAAGTTGCTCATGTCATGTTGTCATGAGGATCTCATCTTAATTCATGCTTAACCTATAAATGCCATGCTGATGTTTGTCTTGAATGCTTCTGGTTATTGTGAGCTTGCAAGTACATTCAATGTACTGACCTGGCGTGTCATGCCGCTTGCGGTCGTGCTGGATTGCTTGCTTGTTTGGTGTTGTTCTGTGTCCGCGAGCTAGGATAAGCGTTCAGCGAGTCCTGCAGAGTGGAGTTCACCACCGTCGTCGTTGTTCATTGCCGATAGTTTTCCGCTGCTTGAGTTGTTCTGCTGCTTGCATAGAGCAACCGAGGATGGTGTAGTGTCGCTGTGCCGATGTTACTCATTGTAATATCGGAGACCTTATATTCATATCCGTGTAATAATAGAAAGCTGGTTTGTTCTATGCTAGGCAGTGCCGTATTCTAGAAGACTTCTCCTCGATCTCTGGGCTAGAATACGGGGCGTTCCGGTTTTCTCTGAGCCGGGGTGCCACAGTTCATTACAGTACCTTGAAGTGGTGTTTTCTTTTCTTTCGCTAACGGAGCTCACGAGATTTTTTGTTAAGTTTTGTGTTGTGAAGTTTTCAAGTTTTGGGTAAAGATTTGATGGATTATGCAACAAGGATTGGCAAGAGCCTAAGATTGGGGATGCCCAAGGCACCCCAAGGTAAAATTCAAGGACAACCAAAAACCTAAGCTTGGGGATGCCCCGGAAGGCATCCCCTCTTTCGTCTTCGTCTATCGGTAACTTTACTTGGGGCTATATTTTTATTCACCACATGATATGTGTTTTGCTTGGAGCGTCTTGTATGATTTGAGTCTTTGCTTTTTAGTTTACCACAATCATACTTGCTGTACACACCTTTTGAGAGAGACACACGTGATTTGGAATTTGTTAGAATACTCTATGTGCTTCACTTATATCTTTTGAGCTATATAGTTTTTACTCTAGTGCTTCACTTATATATTTTAGAGCATGGTGGTGGTTCTATTTTATGGAAATTATTGATCTCTCATGCTTCACTTATATTATTTTGAGAGTCCTACAAAATATCATGGTAATTTGCTTAAATTGTGAAATTAGTCCTAATATGATAGGCTTCCAATATTAGTAAAAACTTTCTTATAAGTGCGTTAAATACTAAGAGAAGTTTGATACTTGATGACTGTTTTGAGATATGGAGGTAGTGATATTAAAGTTGTGCTAGTTGAGTAGTTGTGAATTTGAGAAATACTTGTGTTGAAGTTTGCAAGTCCCGTAGCATGCACATATGGTAAGCGTTGTGTAACAAATTTGAAACATGAGGTGTCCTTTGATTGTCCTCCTTATGAGTGGCGGTCGGGGACGAGAGATGGTCTTTTCCTACCAATCTATCCCCCTAGGAGCATGCGCGTAGTGCTTGGTTTTTGATGACTTGTAGATTTTTGCAATAAGTATGTGAGTTCTTTATGACTGATGTTGAGTCCATGGATTATACGCACTCTCACCCTTCAATCATTGCTAGCCTCTTCGGTACCGTGCGTTGCCCTTTCTCACCTTGAGAGTTGGTGCAAACTTCACCGGTGCATCCAAACCCGTGATCGATCGCTCTATCACACATAAACCTCCTTATATCTTCCTCAAAACAGCCACCATACCTACCTATTATGGCATTTCCATAGTCATTCCGAGATATATTGCCATGCAACTTTCCACCGTTCCGTTTATCATGACACGCTTCATCATTGTCATATTGCTTTGCATGATCATGTATTTGACATCGTATTTGTGGCAAAGCCACCATGCATATTATTTCATACATGTCACTCTTGATTCATTGCATATCCCCGTACACTGCCGGAGGCATTCATATAGAGTCATACATTGTTCTATCGAGTTGTAATCATTGAGTTGTAAATAAATAGAAGTTTGATGATCATCATTCATAGAGCATTGTCCCCAAAAAAAGAGAAAGGACAAATAAAAAAAGAGGACCCAAAAATAAAAAAAAGAGAAAAAAGAAAATAAAATAAAAGGGGCAATGCTACTATCTTTTTTCCACACTTCTGCTTCAAAGTAGCACCATGATCTTTATGATAGAGAGTCTTTTATTTTGTCACTTTCATATACTAGTGGGAATTTTTCATTATAGAACTTGGCTTGTATATTCCAACAATGGGCTTCCTCAAAGACTTTCTCCTTTTTTGTCTTCTCCACATAACCCCCATCATCATATTCTATTCCACCCATAGTGCTATATCCATGGCTCCCGCTCATGCATTGCGTGAAAGTTGAAAAAGCTTGAGATTACTAAAGTATGAAACAATTGCTTGGCTTTTCATCGGGGTTGTGCATGATGAGAGCATTCTTGTGTGACGAAAATGGAGCATGACCAAACTATATGATTTTGTAGGGATGAACTTTCTTTGGCCATGTTATTTTGAGAAGACATAATTGCTTAGTTAGTATGCTTGAAGTATTATTACTTTTATGTCAATATTAAACTTTTATCTTGAATCTTTCGGATTTGAATGGTCATGCCACAACTGAGAGAATTACATTGAAAACTATGCTAAGTAGCATTCCACATCAAAAATTCTGTTTTTATCATTTACCTACTCGAGGACGAGCAGGAATTAAGCTTGGGGATGCTTGATACGCCTCCAACGTATCTATAATTTTTGATTGTTCCATGCTATTATATATTCTGTTTTGGATGTTTAATGGGCTTTATTATACACTTTTATATTATTTTTGGGACTAACCTATTAACCGGAGGCCCAACCCAAATTGCTGTTTTTTTGCCTATTTCAAGTGTTTTCAGAAAAAAGAATATCAAGCGAGTCCAAGCGGAATGAAACCTTCGGGAGCGTGATTTTTGGAACAAACGTGATCTAGAGGACTTGGTGGGCGTCAAGAAATCACGAGGAGGCCACGAGGTAGGGGCGCGCCTACCCCCGGGCGCGCCTCCACCTCGTGGGCCCTCGTAGCTCCACCGACCTACTTCTTCCTCCTATATGTACCTCACGCCCGAAAACATCGTAACAGGAGCCAAAACCCTAATTCCACCGCCGCAACCTTCTGTACCCGTGAGATCCCATCTTGGGGCCTTTTCCGGCGCTCCGCCGGAGGTGGCATCGATCATGGAGGGCTTCTACATCAACACCATAGCCTCTCCGATGATGTGTGAGTAGTTTACCTCAGACCTTCGGGTCCATAGTTATTAGCTAGATGGCTTCTTCTCTCTTTTTGGATCTCAATACAAAGTTCTCCTTGATTCTCTTGGAGATCTATTTGATATAATCTTCTTTTGCGGTGTGTTTGTCGAGATCCGATGAATTGTGGGTTTATGATCAAGATTATCTATGAACAATATTTGAATCTTCTCTGAATTCTTTTATGTATGATTGGTTATCTTTGCAAGTCTCTTCGAATTATCAGTTTGGTTTGGCCTACTAGATTGATCTTTTGCAATGGGAGAAGTGCTTAGCTTGGGGTTCAATCTTGCGGTGCTTGATCCCAGTGACAGTAGGGGAAACGACACGTATTGTATTGTTGCCATCAAGGATAAAAAGATGGGGTTTATATCATATTGCATGAGTTTATCCCTCTACATCATGTCATCTTGCTTAAAGCGTTACTCTGTTCTTATGAACTTAGTATTCTAGATGCATGCTGGATAGCGGTCGATATGTGGAGTAATAGTAGTAGATGCAGGCAGGAGTCGGTCTACTTGTCACGGACGTGATGCCTATATACATGATCATACCTAGATATTCTCATAACTATGCTCAATTCTATCAATTGCTCGACAGTAATTTGTTTACCCACCGTAATACTTATGCTATCTTGAGAGAAGCCACTAGTGAAACCTATGGCCCCCTGGGTCTATTTTCCATCATATTAATCCCCCGTCAACAAGCTATTTCTATTACCGTTTATTTTTCTTTCTTTAGTTTTAGTCTCTATCATAAAAATACCAAAAATATTATCTTATCATCTCTATCATATCTCACTTTTGCAAGTGGCCGTGAAGGGATTGACAACCCCTTTATCGCATTGGTTGCAAGGTTCTTATTTGTTTGTGTAGGTGCGTGGGACTTGAGCGTGGTCTCCTACTGGATTGATACCTTGGTTTTCAAAAACTGAGGGAAATACTTACGCTACTTTACTGCATCACCCTTTCCTCTTCAAGGGAAAACCAACGCAGTGCTCAAGAGGTAGCACAGCAACAGCTGCAAGCTGATCAAGATCTACTCAACGATAGATGGACTGATGTCCTGGCAGCCGAAGAATATGGCCTTAAGCGCCCAGCCAAAAGTTACCCGAAGCGCAAATTACTACCTCAGTTCGATGACGTGGCGCTGGAGTCCATACCATCATCGCACAATGCGGTTGACCGACCACCACGCGGTCGGGATAAAGCGGCAACTCAAGCCGAACTCCAGACTGCACCACCTCAACATTAAGGTGGGGATAAAACAACTCGGGGTTACACATATGACCTTCGGCAGGACCTGGACAGCAGAGCAGGACATACAAGATCGATCTACAGATCGCGAGGACGTGCCTCGACACGCGACGACGACTATCTATTCGGACGTGACAAACCTAGTCACGCCCGGGCCGAAAACCGCAGACGGACTCCATCGGAGCTACATCGCGATGCGGCCCGATATAGAGGCGCCACTCACCCTCTTTGCTTCACTGGCGAAGTAATGGATCATGAATTCCCAGAAGGGTTTAAACCCGTAAATATCGAATCATACGATGGAACAACCGATCCCGCGGTATGGATCGAGGATTTTATTCTCCACATCCATATGGCCCGTGGAGATGACCTTCACGCCATCAAATACCTCCCACTATAACTCAAAGGGCCAGCTCGGCACTGGTTAAACAGTCTGCCTGAAAATTCTATTGGCAGCTGGGAAGACTTGGAAGAAGCCTTCCTTGACAACTTCCAAGGTACATATGTCCGGTCACCAGATGCCGATGACTTAAGTCACATAGTTCAACAGCACGGAGAGTCACCAGAAATTCGGACTAGGTTCCTAACTAAAAAGAACCGGATCGCCGATCGTCCGGATGCGAAGCCCTAAGCGGCCTTTAAACATAGCATCCGTGACGAATGGCTCGCCCGCCACCTCGGCCAGGAAAAGCTGAAGTCCATGGTAGCCCTCACGGCACTCATGACCCGCTTTTGCGCGGGTGAGGATAGTTGGCTGGCCCGTAGCAAAAACACATCAAGCGAAATGGGCACCTCCAAGGTCAAAAACAGCAATGGCAAGCTCCGACGCAGTAGACACAAACGCCGAAGCAATGGTGACAATACCGATGATACTACAGTCAACGCCGGATTCAGCGGCTCCAAGTCCGGTCAGCGGAAGATCATCCAGCTTGGACCGCATACTTGATCGACCGTGCCAGATACATGGCACCCTAGACAAACTATCCAATCATACCAACAGAGACTGTTGGGTTTTCAAACAGGCAGGCAAGTTAAATGCCGAGAACAAGGAAAATGATCGCAAAGCGAGGACGATGACGAGGAGCCCCGGCAACCGAACACAGGGGGACAGAAGAAGTTTCCCCCTCAAGTCAAAACGGTGAACATGATATATGCTACAGACATCCCCAAGAGGGAGCACAAGTGCACACTCAGGGACATCTATGCGATAGAGCCAGTCGCCCCAAAATCCAATCCATGGTCGTCATGCCCGATCACCTTTGATTGCCGAGATCAGCCGACCAGTATCCGTCATGGCGGTTCGGCCGCGCTGGTCCTCGACCCAATCATTGATGGATTTCACCTGACGCGAGTCCTCATGGATGGTGGTAGCAACCTCAATCTGCTCTATCAGGACACAGTGCGCAAAATGGGCATTAATCCATCACGGATCAAGCCCACAAAGACCACCTTTAAAGGAGTCATACCAGGTGTAGAGGCCCGCTGTACGGGCTCAATCACACTAGAGGTTGTCTTCGGATCTCCGGACAACTTCCGAAGCGAAGAGTTAATCTTCGATATCGTCCCCTTTCGCAGCGGCTATCACGCATTGCTTAGACGAACCGCTTTCGCTCGATTCAACGCGGTGCCACACTATGCTTATCTCAAGCTCAAGATGCTCGGACCACGCGGCGTCATAACAGTTAATGGAAACACAGAACGCTCCCTCCGCACCGAGGAGCACACCACTGCCTTAGCAGCAGAAGTACAGAGCGACCTTCTCAAGCAGAACCTTAATTCAGCGGCCGAACTCCCGGACACTGTCAAGATAGTCCGGGCTATTTTGCAGCAGGACAACTCGGCTTGCCGAGAGCTCGATTAGCAATTTGGCCTCCGTCCCAGTCCTGATCAAGTGGCGGCATTCGCATCGTGCGTACATAACTACACACTCAAAATACCATGGGCATAGACGGAGGCATACCTACACTACAAAAAAAGACACATCCGTGACATTTTGGGCCGAACGAATTTTTTTGTCATACTTATGACACTTCTATGACGATAATTGTGACAAAACCCAGTATCATCATAGATGTGGTGGGCTCCTACTTCTATGACAAAAAATCATGACAGAAAATGGGCTTTTTGTCCTGGGCAGGCCGGAGACGCAGCTGCATGACATTCTTTGGGCCGTCCATGATGAAAAAAACCGTGGTAGAAGCGAGGCGAGGAAAATATCGTGGTGTTCCTGGTTACGGTGGGTGGTCGGGGCCGAGGGATGCACGGAGGTTTGCGCATTTCTCTCGTACATGCACGTGCGTGGGTGCGAGGCGTTGGGCTCTAACTGAACCCGAGCGAGGCGTTTGTCTACTGAACCCGAGCGATTGCACTGCAAGCTACGCGTTACTGAACCTGAGCAATCAATAGATGGCTGTTAACTGAACCCGATTGAGCGATTCGCCGCTCTGCGCTAATGAAGCCGATCGATCGCCTCTGGATGAGCGATGGCGTTCTTTGGTGGGGGGTTGGATGGATAGTTCTCGGTGGGGTGGATGAACGGGACCCGTGGTGTTGCCTCTGGATGAGCAGAACCCGATCGATCGAGCCGGTTGGGGCTGGATGAACAGGACCTCGTGGAGGGCTGGATGAGCAGGGGCGACCCGTGGAGGGCTGGATGAGCGATGAGCGGTGGAGGGCTGGATGAATAGTAGCCCGTGGAGTAAGCGGTGGAGGCTGGATGAACAAGAGCCCGTGGATGAGCGATCGCGGTGGAGGTGGAGGAGGTCGACGGTGGATGAGCGAGAGCAAGTGGAGGTGGAGAATCGACGGTGGAGATGAACGATGATCCGTGGAGTCCGTTTTGCGATACGCCACACCCCTCCCAATGGACAGGACCCCCATTTTGACCATAGCGCTCCAACACAAGTCCCTTTCCTCCGTTTTGCGGTACGCCACACCCCTCCCGATCAACAGGACCCCGTTTCAACCATAGGAGGTCCAACACAAGTCCGTTTCCTCCGTTTTGTGGTACGCCAGACCCCTCCCGATGAACATGATCCCGTTTCGAACGTGGCCGGTCGAACACAAGGCCGTTTCCTCCGTTACTGCGATGCATGAGCCTCGTTTCCATCGGCTGTTCCGTCCAAGCCCTCCCGATGAACACGGCGACACATTTCGTTCCGACCCAGCCGGTTGGCTCCCCATGAACACGACGACGACGTTGTTTCTCCGTTCCGACCTAGCCATGTACACGTGCCCTGGCCGTACGTATGCCCGAGTAAGCGTTCGAGACCCCGCCTGTGTGTACGTACGTGGCATATTTTCTTTCTTGCACACTGGCCGCTGTACATACGTGTACATGCTACGTGCGCGCCTCTACTACGACACGTGCGCGCCTCTACATCGACCAGTATGTACGTACACGCTTGACAAGAATGACAACGCTACGTACGCTTCGACCAGGTGGGTCCCGACTGTCAGGCACTTCTTTGCATGCGAAGATGTAGCTGGTGGGTCCCAGCAGTCAGGGGGAAACGTTTTTTTCACGAAATACGGTGGCCCGTCCGGTGGGTCCCTGCTGTCAGGTGGAGGAATAATTATTTTGCGCGTAATAAGGAGGCACTTCCTTGCGGCCACGGTGGACCCAGCTGTCAGCCTCTCCACGTACAGTACTCTTCCGATGGAAGTCGTTCCTTGACCACGTTGACCACGCCGCGCAGAGAGCACCAGCGCGGTGGATGACGGTGAGGCCTAGGAAGGGGACGACACGGAGCCGGGGAAGACGCGGCAGTGGAAGCCCGCTCGGAGAGGAGTACAAGGGTTCACTGGTTCGGCTGCGGTGTGAGGCTGCCGTCGCCGCGAGAACTGGCCAGCGATGGGAATAGTAGAGGCGGTGAGGCCTCCGCGGCAAAGACCTGTTAGCCACGGGAGGCAGGAGCATGCGGCACGACCGGTGCTGCTTTGGGCGGCTGGAGCAAGAAGACCAGAGGTTGAAGAAGCACTACGGCCGTTCGATGGACATCGTACGATCACTGGAGCTAGAATTGTTCATATTGACTAAGTTGACAAAGCACTCCGTCCCCGTGAACTTAGTAGGCCCATAAGTCAGCCTCCCACCAAGGTGGGTCCCAACTAGTAGGGGGAATATTCATTTTTTTGTGCGTAATAAGGAGGCACTTCCGGTGGGTCTGAGCTAACAGCGGGGGGAACGTTTTTTTCGTGAAATACGGTGGCTCGTCCGGTGCGTCCCATCATTCAGGGGGGAAACGTTTTGTTTGCCAAATACGGTGGCCCGTCCGGTGGGTCCCTGCTATGAGGTGGAGGAATAATTATTTTCTGCATAATAAGGAGGCACTTCCTTGCGGCTGCCGTGGACCCAGCTGTCAGCCTCTCCACGTAAAGTGCTCTTCCGATGGAAGTCGGACGTTGACCACATTGACCACGCCATGCCGAGAGCACCGCGGCGGTGGATGACGGCGAGGCCTAGGAAGGGGACGACACGGAGCCGGGGAAGACGAGGTAGTGTATGCCCACGCGGAGAGGAGCACGAGGGTTCACTGGTTTGGTTGCGGTGTGAGGCTGCCGTCGCCGCAGAATAACACGGGGTGTGGGTGAGTGGAGGGATGTCCTGGCCAGCGGTGGAGGTAGTATGGGGGTGGTGAGGCCTCATGAAGCACAACCGACCACAGAGGCGGGAGAGCAAAGCGGCACGACCGGCGCTGCTTTGGGCGGCTGGAGCAAGAAGACTAGAGGTTGAAGAAGCACTATGGCCGTTGGATGGACAGCATACGGTCACTAGAGCTAGAATCGTTCATATTGACTAAGTTGACAAAGCCCTCCGTCCCCGTCAACTTAGTAGGCCCACAAGTTAGCCGCCCACTATGGTGGGTCCCAGCTAGTAGGTTGCTATTCATTTTTTGTGCGTAATAAGGAGGCACTTCCTTGCATGCGAAGATACAGCTGGTGGGTCCAACCTGTCAGCGGGTGGAACGTTTTTTTTCACGAAATACAGAAGCCCTTCCCGTGGGTCCTAGCTGTCAGGTGGAGGAATCATTATTTTGCACGTAATAAGGAAGCATTTCCTTGCGTGCGGCCGTTGACCCAGCTGTCAGCCTCTCCATGTACAGTCCACTTCCGATGGATGTCGTTCATTGACCACGTTGACTAGGCCGCGCCGAGAGCACCAGGGCAGTGGACGACGGCGAGGCCTAGGAATGGAACGACACAGAGCCAGGAAAGACTCGACAGTTGTTTCCCACGCGGAGGAGTACAAGGGTTTACTGGTTCGTCTACCGTCCCCGGAGAATAACAACAGGTGTGGGTGAGTAGAGGGATGGCTAGGCCAGCGATGGGAATCTGGTGGGCGGTGAGGGCTGCTGCGGCAGCATGGACGGCCGCGGGAGGAGGGAGCAGGCAGTCCCGCCGGCGCTTGTTTGAGCGGCTGGAGCAGGAAGAGCAGAGAGTGAAGAAGCATGACAGCCGTTGGATGGACATCCAACAGTCACTGCTCTCGTGTGTTGACTAAGTTGACACGGCTTTGCGTGTGCGTCAACCTTTTTTTAGGAAAGCATACGCGTCAACCTGTAGTAGGCGCACAAGTCAGCCTCAAATCTGTGGAAAACAACATACAGCCCATCTGCCATTATTTCTAGTAATGTACAGCCCATTTGCTAATTCTTAAGATTTTTTTTGGAGCCCATCTTCTTTTTGTTAGCATTACACCCCATATTGTGCCCACAGTTAAAAAGTATACGAATTTTTGCATATTTCGGTGCGGTCAATTGTTTTTAATCCTGATATATCGATTCACATTCAAACTATTTTGAAAAATAATTTATATAAATATAAAACCAAATAATTGTCCACGCATAAAAATCAATGGAATTTAAAATCTTGTAATGAAAAAAAATTGAAACTAGTTCCCGGTTTGATGTGTTTTAAAAATGTACAGCCCATTTCTGGGCAAACCGAATGAAACTCTCCTCGTCTTGAAAGATTTGCAGCCCAGCAGGGCTGATAAAGCAAGTAGGCCTCGTTTGGGTATTTCTTTAAAAAAATAGAACTGGGCTAGCCATTTTCAGCAAGAAAAAAACACAACTGGGCTCATGATGTGGTAAACATAAATAGAACCACAGCTAGGCAGGCCACAACCCCCAAGACAGCCCGTTGTTACCCTGATCCGTCGCTAAAACTAGTATAAATAACAAGCGCTTGTTCCTCAAAAAAACTGCGCGACCTCTTGGGTCCACGTGTCACCGCTCGTGAGTGTAATTCTCTCGTTTATTGACTACGTTGACAATGGCGTGAGCCCCGGATGTCCAACCATTAGGAGGAACCATATTTTGGGCTTGTAATATAGAGGCACTTGCTTGCGTACTGCCATGACGCTGGTGGGTCCCTACTGTCATCCTCTCCACGTACAGTCATCTCCTTATTCCTCTCGGTTGTTGTCGACGTTGACAACGCAAGAGGGCGGCACTCCGCGCACGGCGAGCGAACCAAGGCCGCAAGGCGGAGGAAGACGACGAGGCCTCGGACGGAATGAACAGGAGCCGTGGAAGATCGCCGTCCGATCCGCAGCGGAGGGGAATACGAGGTTGACTGGTTGGTCGGAGTGCGTGTTGGGGCCGACGTCGCCGGAGAATAACAGGACATGTGGGGGAATAGAGGGAGGGACTAGCCAATGTTGGAGGGTACGTACGGTAGGGCGGCGGAGGCGCAACCAGCCATGGGAGGCGGGAGCAGGTGGAACCGACGGGGTGGTTTGGTTTGGGTGGCTGGAGGAAGGAGAAGACAAGAGATAGAAGATACACGACAGATGTTGGATGTCAATCCAACGGCTGGTAGGCAGAATCATTTGTTGACTGGCTAGTAAGTCGACATCACCTTGGATAGGCTATTTCCTCACGGGTCCCAAATGTCAGAATCCAAATCTGTCACGGTCATGCAGCCTTTCCTATGAAAATTTACAGCCCATTTGATGTGCTAGTTCGAAATAAGTTTGTGGGCGCTGGTGGGGGCTAATCACTTGGCTTCTGTAATGCACAGTGAGCTCAAGCAGCCGGTGAGAGTGATGTTATTTCCCTTGGTTGGGATTTGTTAGTTGTTACAATATTTCACTCTAAATTAAACGACTAGCAAGCCATTTGCCTTGTTTCAAAGAAAATATGACAGTCATAGCCGAGTTGAAAAGGGCAAGAACATCTAACTCCAGCTTACAAACTGTACAAAAGCATAAGGGTTAATTGTTCATCAGGTTTACAAAAAAACCCAGGTTGAAAAGGGCAACAACATCTAACTCCAGCATTGATTTTGGCAGTCACAGTCAAATGGATCGGTCAGGTCCATAGAATGAACATCCTGGGTCGTAAAATTTACTGGATTATGACCACAATATGTTGTAAATAGAAGCCCGACACGTTCATAAGCTCTTTTGCCCACCTGAAACTCCTTTTTTTGCTCTTCCACATACCCATCTGTCAAAACCATGCTGCTAATAAACTTAAGCCTGATGGACAATAGTAACCTCGCATTCAGCAGGAAGAATGTGAAAAATCTAGTGTTTGCACGGTTGGCCACATATCGTTCTAGCGTTATTGTCTTCAATCGAATCTCATGAGAAGTGAGAAAATCCCGATGCTTACGAATCCACCGACTAGCTATAACTTTCTTACCCCGTCCTGTTGCCTAAATAGACATGAAGATTGAAAACAGTTAAGGTCTAAAAAAAGAGTGTCGAAAGAGCAACAACTGAACGGTTAATTCTAGTACACTATATGCGGGCTTCCAATGTGCGTGAAATTATCACCTTTATATACAACTTCTCCAGACATGGAAAGCATTGCAGCAAGCCAATAATCTTGTTCAGATCAAAACTATTCATTTGGATATATAAGATCTTGATAGAATCCAGCACCATTGATAGGCCATCCATGGAGAAACTCTTCATTGAGCATAGAACATAATATTAGTACAAAATGTGTACTCCAAGATGATATATAACTTATGCGCGGAAATTTAAAATGCAGCTTATGGTTACAAGTGTAGATGATAATATAAAGTACCTGAAGAACTGTGGAGCCAAACACCATATTGAAATGAGCATAGAGATCATGTATTACACCCAAGGTCTCCAGTTTAGGTGCAGAGAGGACGGTTATTTGCAACGGTGAATAACTAGAATCAAGGATCAACCTTTGAAGTGAAGGGGCATCTTGGATGATGAGCTTCTTTCCATCAAAACAAATTCCAATTCTTACAAGGTCAGGCGACTTTATTTGGAGACAACCGATTCTAACTGTGAAAACAAGCACCAAGCACTCCAGGGCAGGGCAACTAGAATGGATGATGCTGTGCAATGAGGCCTCCGATATACGAACCAGCACAAGTGAAAGTTTCTTGAGAAATCGGAGTCGAAGGTTCAGTACCAGATTGTCTGGTAGGTAGCACAGCGCAAAGGTGGCGGTGTGGAGAGAGGAGGAAAACCGTGAGATGGACATCGGTGTCGAGGGCACAAGTACATGGCGTTCGATATGTGGTATGTGATTTCCAGGGGAATAGTAGAACTCAAGCAGCTGTAGTTCTGTGAATTCAGGGGATTTCAGCCAGGCGTCCACCATGCAGGGCATGACGGGATGCATAGGCTTTGAACGGAGCCCTGGTGGGAGGAGATGATGGCTCTGGGGATTTCAAAATCATTGAAGAGAGATAGCTAACGACAGTCGAGATTAAGGGGCACGACGCGCCATAGAGGGCGCCACCGAATTGGGAGGACTTGGGTGCGGCAGCAATCCTTGGTGGGGAGAAGCGAGATGATCTCCCCAAGGACGGCGTCCGGGAGATCGCTGATGGGGTCCACCGAGATTCTCGGGTTCTGGGATCCGGTGGGGCGGGTCGCCGCTTCTCCCAGCTGCGGGTGCAGGATCTAGCAGCGCCGCCACGTGGCGAGCCTCATCTTCTTAGCGCTGGGTCAGCCGACTCCATTTTCCCGAGGCGTCGCCTCGCGCTCATGAATTTGAGCAGAGTGTGAATGACGAGCCTAGTTGTAGTCGAGTGAAGAAGAAGGGAGCTGGGGTTTTTCGTAGTAGTGAGGAAGAAGGGAGCGGGGGTTTTCAGAGGAGTGAGGTGAGGAATTTGGGGGTGCAGTGGAGCGAGCTGACGTGAGGTGGGTGGGAGTGAGGAGGAAGAAGAGCACCCAGGTTTTTTTGGGGGGCGGTGTGTTGGGTGTGGGTAGCGCCTCTCATTCAGTAAATATATGGGCTTTTGAATTGATTTTACTATTTACTAGGGTGGATGGGCTGTTTTTTCTTGGGCCCAGAGAAACAATTACTACTAGTACAGTGGAGACACTCAACAGCTACCCAGAAAAACAATTACTACTAGTACAGTGGATACAATACCGCTTCTGGCTCCTCCTAGATCATCGAAACGTCTCCCTCTACTGAATGCCGTTATACTTTTGTTCACCGACATGTGGGCGATGCAGCGCGCGGGCCCAAATGACATCCACCAGATTATAAGGCAGTATGCAGGCAGAGAGACACCCCAGTCGTAGCGCGGCAGTAATGAGCCGTCGTATCACAAAACCCCACCTCCCCGCAGTATAAGTTTGGCGGGTGAAGCAACCATCATTTCAGTCTTCGCTGAATCCCCTTCTCCCTCACCGTCTTCAAGAAAGGCAACACTAGCATCTGCCACTATTCTTCTCTCCCAACGAAGGGAAGGTAAGCGGATCCGTGATGTTGGTATATTTTTGTTCAGGAAAAAAAAAGAACTCTTGCAAAGCAGTAACCGATCCTCACTCTCTTTTTTGTTTCATTGTCATTGCGATTGTGTTTTCCTTTCAGTGGTCTCCTAGTATTCGTCAGTTTCATGATGGACCAAGGAGAACCAGGCAAAGATCTGCCAATATTGGAGCAGACGCGGAGGCTGATCCCACGAGACGAGAGCTCCAAGAAGATGGAGGCAGCCACCGAGCCGACCCAGATCGCTCACGGCCACTACTGAGATGGTCAACACCCCGTTTGAGGTTACAGCCCCCGTGGCACTGCAGGAGCAGTTTTCCCCCTTCGAGGATGTGCCTCCCCCCCGCTGAGCTGCCCAAGGTGATTTTCTTCTTTGCCGATCTCGATTGTGGTTTTTCATCTAAGTACGTGGTGATGAATAATGCAAAATTTTATTAGCTTCGATGCCATGCTATACATAGTGGTTTAAATAACTTGTGTTTCTTATACTGGAAAGTAATTCAGAATCTGTTTCTGTTTCAATTAGAGCCCTGATGCAGACAAGGATTGTGTGGTTGTACATGTCACTTGCTATGAGGCGGATGACCTGAATATATGCACTGGGAAAACAGAGTTTTTAGGCTGTTGGATCCTGGAAGCCATTTGCGCTTATACCAATGAAGATTTGTATTCCAGCCTCACCGTTGTCAGGCGTGTTGTCCAGGGTGTACTGAAGCACAAGAAGTTCAAAGCTACTCCTTCATTTGTGAGGCATAATGTTCTTGTCAAGCTTACGCAGGAAGATGACGTGGCATGACTCCACGAACAAGTTTGTGAGTGGCAAGGCCACAAGGTTGTCTTCATGAAGGTTCACAGGATTGATCTGCTGCCGGACGTCCTCGATGATGTTCATGGCAAGGTCCGTCTTGTGTCCAGCCCAAATTAGATCGAGACATGAAATAGTTGCCCCAGCTGGTGTTTAATAGTAGTTTGGATTGTGTCAGTTTATCCGAACCTTGCCTGTTATTGAGCCCTCTGGGGCTAGTACTCTGTTTGAATCCGTCTATGGGAACTGCTGCTACTTTTGTGTGCCCATGAATCATGTGAGAACTATCGTAATTGTTGCCGAAACAGATGCGTCCTCACTAGTTTTTTCATGAATACGACATGGTAAGACATAAGTTTTCATGGTTTACCATACGAGCAGTGTGTGTTTTGATGAAATAGAGTGCTCGTTCGAGAACTGTGCGCTGACGTATACATAAGTACTTGTAAACACTGTTGGTGCTACCCCACTTGTAAGCAGTTGTGCAAAACACGGCATATTGGCTCAGCTCGCTTCAACACTAGGCTATCGACCAGCTAACAATCAACAATCTGCTGTCTGACATATAAGCAACTATGTATTTTGTTAAAGTGGTTCATGTAGTTAACTGAGGCCACAATGTAAATTCCAAACGTTCACACGCTAGTCCAGCATTCATGTGGAACACTCACATTAAACTCGGCTTCATAAAAAACTTGAAAAGCATAAGTTAAGCAATTTTATACATCTCAATGATTCATAGAACATAACAAACCTATACTAGTTGAGAGCAAAAGACAAAGTTGTGAGAAGGTTTACAAATCAGGAAAAAACAAGCAAGGCTTCTCTGAGCAAAGGGCCTCCTGACAGGCTTAAATTTCCCGGAGTTCACTCTGGTTTTTTCTTGTTGCCACCATCCAGTGTTAGGTTCTCTCATTCATGAATAACCAAATATAGTTGTGGTCTCAGCTAGAATGCTGAACTGAACCATGCAGTGTACTGACCAGCTGAAATGCTTGTGCATTCCACTAAATTTAAGCATCACTATTTGCAGAAATAAGCAGACCACAATGCCTCTTGTCCGCCTTTTGTCAAAAAACGCCTTGCAGCCGTGCCGGCTAGTCCTTGGTCCATGGATGAACTGGTAGAAAGTGCATTACGGACTACGATGCGATTGTTTTCGCTCGTCCCTACAATCGCAATCGGGAAGTAAAACATATAAATCAACTTCTTTTATATTCGTTGGTCATTCTACCTAGTAACTACCAATGTAGGAATACCTAGAAGATGGGTGGTTAGGCGGCGGCAATGAGGATAGCCATCTCATTTTATGCAGTTCTACTAAAACTGAGGTGTGTGCTTTTGATTGCGCGGATAGAAACGATACGGAGACAGACATCCCGAAACGATATGGAGACAAACATCCCTGTTTGCGCAAATATGAAATACGGTTATTTAAACAGTGACAGATATTTGCAGTGGCGTATGATTAAACATCAACATCTATTGTGTTATAATTTGCACTAGATTGACAGTATGAAAGTGTCCTTAAGTAAGTAGCATCACATCACATCAACACTACCACTAGATTAACATGCAGAACAATAGCATTAGTATTACTGTCATGAGAGTAGCACATGGTCAGTAAATGTGCAATCAAATTTGTGCAGTTCCACTGGGATGAAGCAATGTTAGTGGTGTGATATTTAAGTGTAACTGCAAAAACACAACTCATGCGAAATAAAGCAAGATAGAAGTAGTTCATAAAATGGTGGTGGCATTGCTTCAATTTATCGACATCACTAGACCATTCTTATAGTGACATTAGGTGGCATTGTGAAAGCACAAGTGCTCCCTGGGTGATTTTGGTAATTAATGTCAACATATCTCTTGTTGGACTAATGCTTCTACCTAGTATGTTTCAGATAAGTTCAACAATGGAGTGGCATGGACTAGAGGATGTGGAACCTCTTCAAGTTGCTAAGGACAAAGGATTGGCTCAAGCTCAAAGCTCAGGACTCTACATTTTCTATTTTAGTGATCCAAGATCACATTGAGTCCATAGGAAAGCCAATACTATTAAGAGGGGATGAGGTGTTGCTCAATGGCTTGCTTGCTCAAAGTGCTTAGTGATATGCTCCAAAGCCCTCAACCACTTTCTCACATCCACATATGTCCCAAACCAAAAGTCAAAATCGGCCCCACCGAATCTTTCCATCCGGCGCCACCGAGTTCTAATGACATAGCCACTACTAGAAACCCTAATCAATTCGGTCTCACCGATGGGATCTCGGTCTCACCGAGATGGGCTTGCAAACTCTCTGTTTCCTATTGCAATAATTTCGGTCCCACCGAGATAAGCAATCGGCCCCACCGAGTTTGCTTGGCCAACTCTCTGTTTCGCTTTTTACCCAAATCGGTCCGACCGAGTTTGAGTAATTGGTCAAGCCGATATGAGGATTTACCCTAACCCTAGCACATCGGTCCCACCGAGTTGATCCATTCGGTCCCATCGAAAATCCTAACGGTCACATTATGAACTAAATCGGTCTGACCGAGTTTAACTCTTCGGTCCCACCGAGTTTGGTGATTTGTGTGTAATGGTTAGATTTTGTGTGGAGGCTATATATACCCCTCCACCCACTCTTCACTCGTGGAGAGAGCCATCAGAACATGCCTACACTTCCAATACATATTTTCTGAGAGAGAACCACCTACACTTGTGTTGAGGTCAAGATATCCCATTCCAACCACATAAATCTTGATCTCTAGCCTTCCCCAAGTTGGTTTCCACTCAAATCTTGTTTCCACCAAATCCAAATCCTGTGAGAGAGAGTTGAGTGTTGGGGAGACTATCATTTGAAGCACAAGAGAAAGGAGTTCATCATCAACACACCATTTGTTACTTCTTGGAGAGTGGTGTCTCCTAGATTGGCTAGGTGTCACTTGGGAGCCTCCGTCAAGATTGTGGAGTTGAACCAAGGAGTTTGTAAGGGCAAGGAGGTCGCCTACTTCGTGAAGATCTACCCAAGTGAGGCAAGTCCTTCATGGGCGACGACCATGGTGGGATAGACAAGGTTGCTTCTTCGTGGACCCTTCGTGGGTGGATCCCTCCGCGGACTCGCGGAAACTTTACCCTTCGTGGGTTGAAGTCTCCATCAACGTGGATGTACGATAGCACCACCTATCGGAACCACAGATAAAAAATCTCCGTGTCTCCAAATTGCGTTTGCACACTCCAATCCCATCCCTTTACATTCTTGCAACTTGGATGCTTTACTTTTCGCTGCTCATATACTCTTGTCATGCTTGCTTGATATGTATTGTGAATGTTTAAACTTGTGCCAAAACTCCACATCAACTTAAGGAAATTAAGAACTGCAACTTTTCTTGGTTAGAGTCTATTCACCCCCCTCTAGACACCACTTCTCGATCCTTTCAATTGGTATCAGAGCATTGGTCTCCATTGCTTTGGTTTAAACACCTTTGGAGGAAGATGGATGTGTCTACATTGGGGAGTCTTAGACATAGAGTGCCTATTCTTCATGGAGAGTTCTTTTATGAGTGGAAAAATGAGATGCTTGAGATTTTCAATGAATATCATCTGAACAAGTACATTACTAGCCCTTGTGCACCTCATGTTGATCCTTTGCATCCCACACCCGAAAAGGATATTGACATGATTCGCAATCTTAGAACTATCAATCTTATCATTAGAGGGTTGCCCAAAAATTTGGTTGCTAGTTTACCTACTCTTGATTGTACCTATACCATATGGAGATTTCTTGAGGAAATATTTCCAAACTATTACTTGCAAAACTTAGACGAAATTCTCCATAAGTCTACTGCCTTGAGTAAGATGAGTACTAGTGATCCTAAGTTTGATGATTGTCTATTTGAGCTTCGTGATCTCATGCGTGCCAAAGGAGATGTTGGAATTATTAGCAATATCATTTCCGAAGCTATTAGAATTCATAAACATGACCATTGTGATGATCATTTATCTAATGAATTACCCTCTCTAGGGGTTGATCAATCACAAGATGATGTTGAACATGGATACTATGATGATGATGATGATGATAGTGACTATGATCTTGATGATGCAATGAGACACTTTGGTCTTATGGCAAATCTTCACGGCTACATGGCTGGAGGAAAGGAATGGGTCCTTGATAGTGGATGTACTGATCATATGACCGGAGACAAAGATATGTTTCGTGAGCTTGCTGGAAATGACAACCCTCGAAAGTATGTCACCTTTGGTGATAACTCAAAGGGTAAGGTGGCCATATCACATGATAGCTCCATACAAAACTTCATGCTCGTTGAATCTCTTGGGTACAACTTACTTTCAGTATCTAGACTTACCGATTTCGGTTTCAATGTCCTATTTACTGAGGTAGATTGCCAAGTGTTTCGAAGAGACAATCATAAAATGGTCTTTACCGGTATACGTAGAGGTGATCTTTACATTGTTGATTTCACTCAAGAGGCTCAACCTAGAACTTGCTTAATTGCTAAATCTTCTAAAGGATGGTTGTGGCATAGAAGGTTAGGTCATGTGGGCATGCGAAATCTTGATAAGCTTATTAAAGGTGATCATATACTTGGAGTAAAAGATGTCATATTTGACAAGGATAGACTTTGTAGTGCTTGTCAAGCAGGAAAACAAGTTGGAGGGAGTCATCGCGTGAAGAACATCATGACCACGAGAAGACCACTCGAGCTACTTCACATGGATCTCTTTGGTCCCAATGCTTACAAGAGTCTCGGTGGTAACTCATTCGGTCTAGTCATAGTTGATGATTATTCAAGATTTACGTGGGTGTTCTTTCTTGATGAAAAATCGAAGGTCCAAAAGATCTTAAAAAACTTCGCTAGGAAGGCCCAAAATCAATTTGACGTGAAGATCAAGAAGGTTCGGAGTGACAACGGAACGGAGTTCAAGAACGCAAATGTGGATACCTTTCTTGACGAAGAAGGGATTTCACATGAGTTCTCGGCTACATACACGCCTCACAAAATGGAGTTGTTGAGAGAAAGAACCAGACTCTTATTGAGATGGCAAGAACGATGATTGATGAGTACAAGAATCCAAAACACTTTTGGGCGGAAGCGGTTGAGACAGCTGGTCATGCAACAAATCGCTTGTATCTTCACAAGCTACTCGGCAAGACGGCATACGAGCTCCTCACCGGTAAGAAACCCCAAGTTGGATACTTTCGAGTATTTGGCTCAAAGTGCTACATCCTTGATAAGCATCGTCGTTCTAAATTTGCTCCTAAATCTCATGAAGGTTTCCTACTTGGTTATGGCTCAAACTCTCACACTTACCGTGTCTACAACAATTTCACCCGAAAGGTTGAAGAGATGGTAGATGTGAAGTTTGATGAATCTAACGGCTCGCAATTAGAGCAATTGCCAATTGATGTAGGAGACAAAGACTCTTCGGAAGCAATCCAAGACTTGTCTATTGGCAAGATTCGTCCAACGGTGGTGAAGGAGAGTACCTCATCCGTTCAAGTGGAAGCTTCTACCTCACGACAAGGTGAACCAAGAATTGGTACGAAAGCATCCACAAGTGGGACACACCAAGACGAAGAAAACGAGGAAGTACAGCAAGATGAACATCAACAACCTCCTTCTCCACCACGACAAGAGAATGACAATGTCAACAATGAAGAAGGCCAAGAAGAAGAACAAGATGAAGAAGATGTTCGACCCCGAGCCAAGCCAAAGCTCCCACGAGCTCGAGCAAGAATCACCAAAGACCATCCCGTCGAGCAAATCTACAATGATATCCAAACCGGGAGAATCAGTCGCTCTAAAACTCATTTGGCTAAATTTTGTGAACATTATTCATTCATCTCTAGCATTGAACCTATGAAGGTTGAAGAAGCATTGGAAGATCCGGATTGGATAAACGCTATGCATGAAGAGCTAACAACTTTGAGAGAAACCAAGTGTGGACATTGGTCGAGAAGCCCGACAACAACCACAACATCATTGGTACCAAATGGGTGTTTCGCAACAAGCAAGATGAAGATGGTCAAGTCGTCCGCAACAAAGCATGCCTAGTTGCCCAAGGCAACACTCAAGTCGAAGGTATGGACTATGGTGAGACATATGCCCCCGTTGCTAGACTTGAGACCATCGCATCTTGCTTGCTTATGCTAATCACCATGATATCACGTTGTACCAAATGGACATTAAAAGTGCTTTTCTAAATGGTGAAATTGAGGAGGAAGTTTATGTGAAGCAACCTCCCGGCTTTGTCAATCCTAAGAAACCTAATCATGTTTACAAACTTCACAAAGCTCTTTATGGTCTTAAACAAGCTCCTAGAGCGTGGTATAAATGCTTGACCAAGTTCCTCATTGAAAAAGGATTTGAAATTGGAAAAATAGATTCTACTCTTTTTACTAAAAGGGTTAATGGAGACCTATTTGTGTGCCAAATTTATGTTGATGATATTATATTTGGTTCGAATAACCCTCATTTTAGTGAAAAGTTTGGAAAGCTAATGTCGGAGAATTTTGAGATGTCTATGATGAGTGAACTCAAATTCTTTCTCGGTTTGCAAATCAAGCAAACTAAGGAAGGTACCTTTGTATCTCAAACAATGTACACCAAGGACTTATTCAAGAAGTTCAATATGCAAGAATGCAAATGTATGACTACACCCATGCCTACTAGTGGACATCTTGATTTGACCAAAGATGGTGAACCGGTTGATCAAAAGGTTTACCGCTCCATGATTGGTTCATTGTTATATCTATGTGCCTCTCGTCCCGATATTATGCTAAGTGTGTGCATGTGTGCACGATATCAAGCGGCCCCTAAAGAGTGTCATCTTAAGGCTGTGAAAAGGATAGTGAGATACTTAATACACACACCAAATTTCGGCATTTGGTATCCTAAGAGGTCTTCTTTCGATCTTGTTTGTTACTCCAATTCGGACTATGCCGGAGACAAGGTTGATAGAAAGTCCACTTCGGGTACTTGTCAATTTCTTGGTAGATCTCTTGTGTCCTGGTCCTCCAAGAAACAAAACTCGGTATCCTTATCCACCGCTGAAGCGGAATACATAGCCGCTGGTTCATGTTGTGCTCAATTACTTTGGATGACCCAAACTCTTAAAGATTATGGGATATATGTGAAACATGTTCCATTGCTTTGTGACAATGAAAGTGCAATCAAGATTGCTCACAATCCCATGCAACATTCTCGAACTAAGCAATTGAAGTTCGTCATCATTTCATTCAAGATCACGTTACCAAAGGGGACATTGATCTTAAGCATGTTCATACCGATAAGCAATTGGCGGATATATTCACCAAACCGCTTGATGAGAAAGTCTTTTGCCATTTGAGAGGAGAATTGAACATCATTAATGCTTCAAACTTGGAGTAGGAACTCCATTTGGATACATGCAAGGCATGAGCCTTTGACTAATCCTTGATATTTCTTTCATGTTGCTATTTATATGTCTTGGATATATTTGCACCCTTGCATGCTATCTAACCCTTGTAGGTACTTGGATGAATCTAAATCCATGAAATTGCAACTCACTCATATCTTGAGCAATTTCTACATCACCAAGTCTCTACACAATGGTGGATGAAGACAAGGAAGCACGAAAACCTTCATACATATTCTTTGACAAATTCTATGCAACATTCTCGAACTAAGCAATTGAAGTTCGTCATCATTTCATTCAAGATCACGTTACCAAAGGGGACATTGATCTTAAGCATGTTCATACCGATAAGCAATTGGCGGATATATTCACCAAACCGCTTGATGAGAAAGTCTTTTGCCATTTGAGAGGAGAATTGAACATCATTGATGCTTCAAACTTGGAGTAGGAACTCCATTTGGATACATGCAAGGCATGAGCCTTTGACTAATCCTTGATATTTCTTTCATGTTGCTATTTATATGTCTTGGATATATTTGCACCCTTGCATGCTATCTAACCCTTGTAGGTACTTGGATGAATCTAAATCCATGAAATTGCAACTCACTCATATCTTGAGCAATTTCTACATCACCAAGTCTCTACACAATGGTGGATGAAGACAAGGAAGCACGAAAACCTTCATACATATTCTTTGACAAATTCTATGTTAAATTTTATGATTGTCATTTTGGATACACAAGTGCTCTTACTTGAAAAACTAACCCATGTAGGTAGATGAACTCAAATTCCAAGTGGTGCTCCCAACTCTTGATGAGCTACATCAAGCTTGAGCAACCCACACAAGTTCAACTACATGATCAAGATCAACACCACCACCCAAGGTATGTTATTCCATCTTAGAGAAGCTTTACTCAAAGACATGAGTCAAAGCAACTCAACAAGATGTGAATACATCAAGATGCTTAAACGAAAAATGGTAACCCCATTTTGAGCTTAAACGATGAGTATGACCTATGATCAAGTGTCCTCACTTTACTCCTAAGTCAATATACTCTAGCATAGGTGACTTTGTCACCGCCCAATTCTAGATGAAGTTCTCTTGTGTTTCTCCATGCTCTTGCATTTGTCTCATGCATATTTATTTCCCCTTTCAAAGAACACTTCATCTAGACTCTTTTTCTGTTTATTTTGTGTTCTGCATTCTCTGCATCAAATTCATTGCAAATCTTTCAGCTAATTCCTTGCAAATCTTTGCGAGATCTTAATTGCCTAGTGAGCTGAGGTGACAAGTGTTTTCTCTATGATGGACTCGGTCACACCGGTTTGTTTCCTTCGGTCCAACCGAATTCTTTCGGTACAACCGAAGCACACAACTCGGTGCCACCGATTCCACTACAGGAAAGACAGCTTGCCACTTTTTCCTGCATTCTTTATGCTCCAGCTCCACTCAATGATTCTTGTCCTCTACCAGCATCACATTCGCCTTGCTACTTTGCTTTGTGACTCAAGGACCAAACCCATTGTGACAAAAACTAGAAGAACCCTTCTTGGAAATTGATGTCAAAGGGGGAGAGAGAGATCACATCAAAGCTTAATTATTTCTATAGGGAGAGCACACTCAGGGGGAAAGTGTAAGAAACCTCAGATGCTTGGTGTTCAAGAGGAGATAAGTCACATGTCTTCAAGAGGGGAAATACATGTTCATGTTTGATTGTTTGCATTAGCTCTGTTTCTTTTCTTTGCTCTGATTTTCTGTTCCCTATCTTCTCCCAATATCCCATGCAAGATTCAGGGGGAGCAAGACATCTAAGGGAAGGAAATCCTTGAATTCATTGCATATCTTTACCTTTGGGGACATGTCTATATCCAATAGAGTACTCAGTACTCACTCTCTACATGTTATCCCAGTCTTGGTACTCTTGTGGTTTCTTTTGTTTGCTCTGGCTAGTAGGTGAATCTGTGTTATGTAACCTTGTTTACTCCGGTTCACTTCTTTCTAAGCCAACTCAAGACCACAAGGTAAGTATATGCTTCACAGTCATGTGTATGAGGATCTCTTGCTATTGTACATACAGTTTGCAAGAAGGACTCATGAGCATGAAGGTACATTTCCTATATTCACATCATTTGCTCTGATGCATATAGCCAAGATACATGTAACACATGGCTTACTCTGTCATGCTTATGCATTCACATGCTCCTATGTTCCATATTTATAAGATTGCATACATGTAGGGGGAGCCTATGCATGTTATATGTCTTTCCAAAGCTTTACTTGTTATTCTCTATATCTTTATCTAAAGCTTTGATGTATGTTGTCATCAATTACCAAAAAGGGGGAGATTGAAAGCACAAGTGCTCCCTGGGTGATTTTGGTAATTAATGTCAACATATCTCTTGTTGGACTAATGCTTCTACCTAGTATGTTTCAGATAAGTTCAACAATGGAGTGGCATGGACTAGAGGATGTGGAACCTCTTCAAGTTGCTAAGGATAAAGGATTGGCTCAAGCTCAAAGCTCAGGACTCTACATTTTCTATTTTAGTGATCCAAGATCACATTGAGTCCATAGGAAAGCCAATACTATTAAGAGGGGATGAGGTGTTGCTTAATGGCTTGCTTGCTCAAAGTGCTTAGTGATATGCTCCAAAGCCCTCAACCACTTTCTCACATCCACATATGTCCCAAACCAAAAGTCTAACTCGGCCCCACCGAATCTTTCCATCCGGCGCCACCGAGTTCTATTAACATAGCCACTGCCGGAAACCCTAATCAATTCGGTCTCAACGATGGGATCTCGGTCTCATCGAGATGGGCTTGCAAACTCTCTGTTGCCTATTGCAATAATTTCGGTCCCACCGAGATAAGCAATCGGCCTCACCGAGTTTGCTTGGCCAACTCGCTGTTTCGCTTATTACCCAAATCGGTCCCACCGAGTTTGAGTAATCGGTCAAACCAAGATGAGGATTTACCCTAACCCTAGCACATCGGTCCCACCGAGTTGATCCATTCGGTCCCACCAAAAATCCTAACGGTCACATTATGAACCAAATCGGTCTGACCGAGTTTAACTATTCGGTCCCACCGAGTTTGGTGATTTGTGTGTAACGATTAGATTTTGTGTGGAGGCTATATATACCCCTCCACCCACTCTTCACTCGTGGAGAGAGCCATCAGACCATGCCTACACTTCCAATACATATTTTCTGAGAGAGAACCACCTACACTTGTGTTGAGGTCAAGATATCCCATTCCAACCACATAAATCTTGATCTCTAGCCTTCCCCAAGTTGCTTTCCACTCAAATCTTCTTTCCACCAAATCCAAATCCTGTGAGAGAGAGTTGAGTGTTGGGGAGACTATCATTTGAAGCACAAGAGCAAGGAGTTCATCATCAACACACCATTTGTTACTTCTTGGAGAGTGGTGTCTCCTAGATTGGCTAGGTGTCACTTGGGAGCCTCCGTCAAGATTGTGGAGTTGAACCAAGGAGTTTGTAAGGGAAAGGAGATCGCCTACTTCGTGAAGATCTACCCGAGTGAGGCAAGTCCTTCGTGGGCGACGGCCATGGTGGGATAGACAAGGTTGCTTCTTCGTGGACCCTTCGTGGGTGGAGCCCTCCGTGGACTCGCGGAACCGTTACCCTTCGTGGGTTGAAGTCTCCATCAACGTGGATGTACGATAGCACCACCTATCGGAACCACGGATAAAAAATCTCCGTGTCTCCAAATTGCGTTTGCACACTCCAATCCCATCCCTTTACATTCTTGCAACTTGCATGCTTTACTTTCCGCTGCTCATACACTCTTGTCATGCTTGCTTGATATGTATTGTGAATGTTTAAACTTGTTCCCAAACTCCACATCAACTTAAGGAAATTAAAAACTGCAACTTTTCTTGCTTAGAGTCTATTCACCCCCCTCTAGACACCACTTCTTGATCCTTTCACAATGCTTAATGCTTCATGTGATTTTACATTAACGGTAGCGATATGGGCATAGGGACAGTAGGGGCATAAAGTGGTGAGGCAGATGTGGTTGCCAAGAGCGGCAAACACTCAGGCAGCATGTCTGCATTAGTCCCATTTTTTATCTCCTCGGCGACATTTTCCTATGTGAGCACAGGAAATCTAGACCTGCTCATTCTCATTTGCGTTGTCCCCCAACACCCGTCACTTTCTTTCCTTTTTCAACCAAGAGATATGTCCACTTCCCTCCACCCTTCGCCATCCACCATGCTTTCTTCGTCTTTTCAACCAAGAGACCGGTTGGGTAGCCAGTATCTACTACTTTCCCCCGTTTCCTCTTAGAACCAAGTCCTAGATTCATGCTACATCTTTCCCACTTTCTTCCCTATTTGAACCAACTCTTAGAGTCGACTGTATGAACTAGCTTTACCTCTAATAATAGTAAAAGTCTAGGTGGCTTTGGAACAGCGGACAGAAGTAGAAAAAGATCCACACGAAGCAAGTGGGGATCTGGGGCAGTAGAGCAAGGCAGGTTTCGAAGGAATATATACTTGAGGGTCGTCGGCATGTGGCAAAGACTGCGTCGGGAGGCCACATCTTGGCCACAATACCGCAGGGAGGAAGAAGGGGTCGGAGGCCCTCCCGAGCCGGCGCTCTCTCGGAGAGAACGGCACGGCAGCCGATCGGGACGCGCGGGCAGCCGTTGGTCTCCTCCCTCGCCGTCGACGATAGCGTGAACGATGCACCTACACCCCTGCCCCGGTTGAGGTTGTCCGGCCGGATTTGTGACCAGCCGTGACCTGAGAGAGAGTGTGGCCACCTATGTCTTGCTTAAATCTGGAGAGCATGAGAGAGTAAATGAGAGGAACCCTAGTAAAGCAAGCACTAAGGCTCCTGCTTATATATATAGTGGAATGATTTTGTTGTACCAGCTTCAAAAAAATGCGCTCCTATGTGTACCCGCGAGTGGGTGTGAGAGAGTTAGTGCGTGCGTGCACCGCTTATCTTTGTGAGAGTACAATATACTATGCCCAAAGAATGTTCGCCACAAGAGTAATAGTATAAGTGTGTGACGTGTGAGCTAAAATAAAATGTGCACGACGTCTTTTGTTTTTTAGAAGTTCTGAGGGTAGGGTGTGAAGAGCACATATGTGTGTGACGTCTACCTGCAGATAGACGGTGGGTGCGAGAGGACTCGGGAGAGTCGTGACTCGTGAGGGTGCGTGTGCATGAGAGAAAGGGGGGCATGTATCAATGCAATGCATGTGTCCGTAAATCATTATCCGACAGACGTTCGTCACAAGCCTTTTCCTGACGAACGCCGTAAGAACCATTAGATCGGCATCCGACAATGTCAGTTTTGCCATGTCGTTTAACAGAACAGCCACTCCTCCTACACACAAATCTTCCACATGGGTGTTAGCAACTGCCGTATGCTCCCTCCGTTCCAAAATGCAGTGCATATAGCTTTATTGAAAATTCAAACCTCGCAAACTTTTACCGAGTTTTCGTGTACCAAATTGCACATGTAGAATACCCTGTATATATCATTTCATTCATCTCCGAGAGGTAACTATAAAGATGGGGGAGGAGTCTACAAAGAAAGACCATCGTATCACCTACAACAATTTCAACCATCCTTTGCTGTGGAGGAATATCATAAGAACTCTATATGATATGATTTTTATAGGATTTTTTTCCCTTTAGAGCCAATTGGTTCATAGGAATAGATTCATATACTCCACATTTCAAAGGAAATGAACATGATATCGTTTCTATAGCTTTAGAGCCACTTGGTTCATATGAATGGATTCCTATACTCCCATAATTTCAAAGGAAAATAAACATTAGCGTATATTCAATAGAAAAGTTCCTATGATATGAACCAAATTACATCTCTTTTCTAATCCCTCCTCATAGGAATTGATATACATGTCATCTCTAGATTCAATAGAAAAGTTCCTATGATGTGAACCAAATGACACCTCTTTTCCAATCCCTACTCATAGGAATTGAGATACTCCATGTCATCTCTTTCCCTACAACTTCCATGTATACATCTTCTATTCCTAAATAGATAGTGCAACCCACTAGTAGTTTTTTTCCAAGACATGCAACTATGGCACAAGAACTATATAGTGTGCGAATAACTTTGAAAGATGGTCGCTGGATGAAGCTAATCCAACAATGCAGAGATGGCAAATCCGAGCACTACTGGCCATTGGATATCATCAACATTCCACCAGATCTGCCACATGTACAATTTAGAAGACTCCATGGTTATACTTAAGCATAATGCACAAACCTTAAAACACAAGCACTTCTCCTTTGTTCTAGAATCTTTCGTATCATAATTGAATTTTTTTCTAAATGAATTGCCATTATTTGTTTTTTACTTTATGCTTTACAATGCACAACCCCATGAATCTTAACATTTTTATAAAACTAATTGATTTTGAATGAGATGAACTATAAGAACTAAACGAATATCTACATCATGCATATATGACTCAAAGCTTTACATGCTATAGTGTGTATTTATTCATAATTTGGTTTCGGAATCTCATGCGTTCAATGCCTGTGTACCTTACTAGTTATGAGTAGAGTAGCAAATTTCATGCGGCCCCGGGTATATCAAAATGTAGGGCCAATGCATCATTGCCTTTCGGTCGAACCTACGTTCAAATTTTTTTGTACGTACTATATCTCCACTGGTCCCCGAACCCAAAATGCTGCCTCGTTCCCCTAAAACCAAGCGACCCACACATATTTAAGGCGTCGACTCGAACTCAATCCCTCTCCCGTTTACTACGACATGGCCCCGCACACCGTAGTTGTACTCCTACAAACCCTACCGCCGCACGCATCATCAGTTTTCTTCAAGAGGACGAGGGAGAAGCCGATTTGTAGTGGAGGCGCTTTTAAAAAAAGGATCTGTAGTGGAGACCCCTACCCTAGGGTACCCTAGGTAGCTGCCGCATGCATCATTGGTTTTCTCTTTTCTTTATGCTCTTGCGCCCTATAGTGAAATGATGGTTGCTTCGTCCGTCCAGCTTAATGCGGGAAAGGTGGGTGTTGGTGTCAAAACCGACGGATCTCGGGTAGGGGGCCTCGAACTGTGCGTCTAGGTGGATGGTAACAGGAGACAAGGGACACGATGTTTTTACCCAGGTTCGGGCCCTCTTGATGGAGGTAATACCCTACTCCTGCTTGATTAATATTCATGATATGGGTAGTACAAGAGTAGATCTACCACGAGATCGAGAGGCTAAACCCTAGAAGCTAGCCTATGGTATGATTGTTGTTCGTCCTACGGACTAAAACCCTCCGGTTTATATAGGCGCGGATAGGGTTAGGGTTACAGAGTCGATTACAATGGTAGGAGATCTACATATCCGTATCGCCAAGCTTGCCTTCCACGCCAAGGAAAGTCCCATCCGGACACGGGACGAAGTCTTCAATCTTGCATCTTCATAGTCTAGGAGTCCGACCAAAGATAGTTCGGCTATCCGGACACCCCCTAGTCCAGGACTCCCTCAGTAGCCCCTGAACCAGGCTTCAATGATGATGAGTCCGGCGCGCATATTGTCTTCGGCATTGCAAGGTGGGTTCCTCCTCCGAATACTTCATAGAAGGTTTTGAACACAAGGATAGTGTCCGGCTCTGCAAAACAAGTTCCACATAGCACCGTAGAGAGAATAATTTTTGCACAGATCTGCTGACGTATTCCGCGGCGTGACATCACACCACGGCCAAGCTTTTATCTGAATCATTTTTCTTGTTCCACCTTAAGCGCGTTTAGCGAGGCGGTTTCTTGGCACGTCTTATCAAAGCGGAGATCGTGCCCCTTATTCGGGATTCCCATCAATACGGACGTGGGTAACCCATCCGCGCCATTGATTCTGGCGCTTGGGAGATAAGCGAGTTTTACCGGGCTGGTGGGGGCGCATAGCCGTCTGTCCATATAAGGGATAAGGATCCACCTTTTCACCTCGCCTTCTTCCTCCTTTGCTCATCCATTTCCGCGCTTTTCGAGCTCCAGCGCCCAAGTCCGTACATCCCACCTCAACCTTCTCCAACTATGTCGGGAGGCGGGAGGCAGGTGGATGGCCTCCTCCGTCATGGAGGGCACATCATAAAGCTGCGGGAGGCGGATACTTGTCCAGCAACATCAGCGCACCGGCTGCCCAGCGAGGGCAGCTCATTCCAACCCCAGGCCCCATGAGAGGTGGTGTTTCTCCCCACTTCCTCCATGGACTAGGTTTTCCACTTCACCCATTTATGCAGGGGCTCATGTTCTACTACGGCCTGGACTTCCACGATCGGCCCAATTTCATCCTCAACATCTTGGCGTTCATCGTGGTGTGCGAGGCCTTCCTCTGCATCCAGCCCGCCCGGCTTATGGCTGAAGATCTTCAATGTCAAGCCGAAGGTAGTGGGCGGCCGCCAAGCGGAGTCTTGGGCGCCATGGTTGGCAAGATGGCCAAAGTCCTATGGCTCGAGGCTCCTTTGTGGAGACCATAAAGGGTGGCAATCGGGGTGGTTCTACATCACCGAGCGCGACTCTCAATGGCGGCCCCAAATTCGATCTGGCTTCCCCCACGGCTCTCATCATGGAAAGAGCGGGCCCGACATGGGGAATTCAGACGAGATATCCGGACTCAAACTGTGTCCGAAACACGGTGGACAAGAATCTCGGGCTTGTCAGCGTAATCAGTGATGCTCATCCGCGGATTCTCCCATGCCAACAATGGGCCTTCAAATTGTGGGAGTTCGATCCGGCACAGCACCCAACTCTGAAAAGGATCTTGACACTACGTGCGAAGATGCCGGAAGGTCTTTGTTCAAGGGTGCCGAGGCTCCCACATCCGCTACCGAAGATCGCGGATTCAGCTCGCAGCGTCAAGCCAGCGAGGTAAGCTATTTTACCCTTTATCTCTTTTCTCATAGTTTGACTCTATGCGGGATCTAAAACTCCCTAACCTTTAACAGGACTGGCTGAAGACGTCCGGAAAGATTAACTGTCCGGCCCCTTTGCCATAGGACCCAGCGGACGCCCGATTGACGGGGCTGCTGGCTCCGGTACCTCATGTGGTGCCGGAGAAGAAGGTCAAGAAGGAGGCCATGGGAACTCGAAGGAGCTCCCGACGCCAGGGGCTGTCGGACTCATCGCCCGACAACCCTGAGGCGGAATCCTCCTCTGAGGAAGAGGAGGATGAAAAAGCCTCTCTCGGCCGGGGGAGAGAAGAAAGGAAGGCCGCCCCAGCCGGGAGGCGGAGGAATCAGAAGGAAGGACCCTTCCTCCGGACTTCTCCACCAACGCCGACAACGACATGGAGGAGTGGCCAACAAGGGCTAAGCCCCTGGCGAGATCGTAAGTGTCCGGATACCCATGGCTTTTTTTTCATTGCATAGTGTTCTCTAATGCCGAACAATCATGCAGCCCGCCCAAGGCGAGCTCGCCCGCTTTGTTGGCGGGTCCTGGTCGTCGGAAGTGGAGAGTACTTCACTTCCGGCCGCCTCCTCACCTCACGCTGCTGAGCGATGCCGAGGTGGGGCCCGAGGGGCCTGGTCAAGAGGAGGTGGCGGAGGCGCCGCTAGGCAGCCTCCCGGACTCGAGCACGAGGGAGCGAGACCCCGGGGCTCTAAGCCCGACCCTTGTCCGGACTCCACACGGAACCTTCAGCGGTTCGAAGTCAAACAAGCGGTCCCTTCGTAGGAAGGGTAAGGCGTCGGTGTCCTCCGTCCAGCCGGAGGCACCGGATAGCTCTTGGGCGCTTAACGGCGCCTCCATCGAGGAGGACACCGCGCTGTTATGAGTGTGGTGATCCGAGAAAGTTCGATCCGCCAAAGCGGGCTGGTCAAGGCTAATACCAGCCTTCTAACAGGCTTTGAGGTAAGTTTAGAATATGTAAAAATATTACGCATAAACAGTAGCCCCGATGCTTAGTTCGTGTTAGGAAAGAAAAGTCGGACTAAGGATCTAAAAAGATATCTGAGGAGTCTAACATAAGTTTGTCAATATGGGAATGCAGGCTGCTTATTTCTTGACCTCTGCCCCTTGGCTGCGGAGGTCAATGCATTGAAGCGAGCCTCGGCGGTCGAGAACGAGCTCGGCCTTGCCAAGAAGCAGCTCAAGGACAAGGAAGGTAAGTAATACCTTATTAAAGAAATACCTTATAGAAAGGATTTGGTTGCAAAGATAACAGGAATAACATGGGTATTGTAGGGGCCACAAGCGAGGTGGCGACCACGAAGGAAGCGATGTCCATGGCCGGCTCAGCGACCACGGAGGCGCACCAAGCGAGAAGAAGGGGAGGCACGGTGGCGGAGAATGCGGCAAGAGCTCCAGGCTCGTGGAAAAACACGAGGGTTTGGGCGTGACTCGACCCGAGAGTCGAGCTTGCCTCGGCTCTTGAGATTGCCAAAGCCGCTAAGGCGAAGCCAAAAAGCCCTCAAGAAATTGAATCATTAAAGAAGATAGCGGCGGTAAGGCATTCTTTACGCAAAGCAAGCATGTGAAAGTGAATTACCTATTACTTACCCAGATTCGAGCTCTCCGGGGCATTCGCAGATCTGCCTGTAGTGTGTCTAATCTTTGTCGCATTCTACCGCGCCAAGGAGGGGCTCGGCGGAGAAGGTGTTACGGTCTCGATATCTTTGGTCGAACGTCCGGTGCCCTGAGCGACCAGTGAAGCAGCTGGTCGAGCTCCACAAGGTCGCCGAACAGGCCATGAAGGGCCTCATACTTGGTGTGGCCATTGGAAGCCATGCACAGGAGCTACTTCGGGTTAGTCGGCGGTGGTGGGCCTTTGTCCATGGATTGAAGTCATCAAGCGCTCGTCTGCATTGAAGGTGCCCGTCGGGCCTTGCCCGTGCTAAAGTGCTTTGGGCAAGCTGGATGCGGAGAAGCTTGTGACGGACGGGCCACGAAGGGCAAGGATCATCATAAGCCGAAATGTACTATGAGGCGTCTGAAGGGTGCCGCCGTATAGCGGATGAGTGCTCCAAAGATGTAATTTTGAATAGACTCGCATTTGTTATCTGACGCTGAAAACTTGTTCATATCGCTAAGCAACGCTTGTTAATTTAAAATATTACCTTACATGCGGCCGTTTATCGAATTTGAGAGATGGCAAGTCGTTGGCTTCAGCCCCCATGCCACAGTCTTTGGGGTGTTCAGGATAAAATTGGCGCTCTTGTTCCCATTCTTGGGTCCGTCGAGGAGGCGCTCAACATAACGAACAAGGCAAGCGGACTTATAGTGCTTGAACACTCTCACTTAGCCATAGAATTCTATAATTTTAAATTTGGTGAAGCCCCTAGTATTGGAAGACCGAATTGAGGCGCTATCACGCCTTGGCGGACAATGCGGTTCCTCGCTCTAAGCGGCATAAGTCTTTAGGGACCGAAAAAACCTCTCGAACAGCGACCGGCTCTCGCCTTATCATGACGGTCAGTTTTAGCTTTCTCCACCGAGGTGCTAAACCCAGCTCAACGGGTACAATCGCGGTGGTTCTCCCAAAGGCTACCTTAGGCGATATAACGGGCGTAAGGTACCAAAACATGGGAGCCAGGCAAACCCAACTATTGACCCAAGACATGATTAGGAGGCGATGATAATGCTATAAGTTCGGGTGCCGCACTTGTGAAAGTGTTAGGACTTATCACACCATACTTTTGGGGTACTTAAGCCCCTGGTGTATTGGCCGTACCAAATTATGCAGTTAGCAATGTCATGAATGAACATATATATAGATAAAGAAAGGATTGCAATAATAGGCAAAAGCTATGTATTGTTTATTCAAGGAAGGTCTTGCAATGAGCGAGCGATACAAATAGTGCGATAAGCAAGGGATGGGACTATTTAACATGTCCCCCTCGAGGGTAAGCTGCGGGATGGTATGTAAAACAGGTATAATGATCGTAGTAGAGACCACACGGACACTCGGCGTAGCTTTATGCTTCCGTGTTGTTGCATCGTGAGTTCGGCAATTCTAGTGCGGACGGGACTTCGGAAAGCAGAGTCACGAAAGTAAGAAAAAGAAGAAAAGAAAAGAATGACACAATCGGGGCCCACAGTGCGGTTGAGCCGCGTGCAGGCGTGCCGTGATCGTGCCCTCCCTTATGCCCATGGTATCTCACGGCGTAGTTATGTACAGCGTAATCTTGGCTTCCATAATTCGCGAGGGCTGGAGTTGGGGCGGGTTACTACGCGTGCTTGGATCGTGCGGCGGTCTTGTTGTAGGTTACTCGGTAGCAGCGGTGTTCGGACGTTTAATGGCGGACTCGAGAATTGCTTGTGAGAGGCTGCTTTGCACCTCCGCCGCGAGGGCCGTCGTGTGCTCCTCCGTTCGAGAGGCGTTCGGTGTTCCATTGACGTGATTACTCCTCGAGGGCTGGCATCTTGAGCTTGAGGTGCGCGTGGTGCGGCACCACATTGAATTTGCGAATGCGTTCGTCCGAAAGCAAAGTGCGTGATAGCCGCATGAGCGGGACTATGTCGAAGATTAACTCTTTGCTTCGGAAGTTATCCAAGGATCCGAAGACCACTTGAGTGTGGCGAGCACGTACAATTGGCCTCTACACCTGGTATGGCGCCTTTAAAGGTCGTCTTTGTGGGTTTAATCCTTGAGGGTCTATGCCCATTTTGCGCCTTGTATCGATAAAGCAGGTTCAGGCTGCTACCGCTGTCCATCGGGACTCTAGTGAGGTGAAATCCGTCGATGATTGGGTCAAGAACCTATGGCGAAACCGCCGTGGCGGATGCTAGTGGGGTGGTCCTTGATCGAATGTGATCGGGCGGGAGGACCATGGGTTGAACTTGAGGCGTGGCTCCATCGCATATCGTCCCTTAGTGCGCCTCCGCTCCCTTTTGGGTATGTGGGTTGCGTATATCATGTTCACCGTCCGCACTTGTGTGGGAAAGCCCTTCGTTCTCTATTGTTCGGCGGCGGGGCTCTTCCTCGTCATCGCTATGCAGCCCCTTGTCATTGAGTTGGCACTTAACTTGCCTACTTGCTTGAACACCCAACAATCCCTGTTGGTGTGGTTGGCTAGTTTTCGGGGTGCCATGTATCCGCACAGCGATCAGTATTCGGTCCAAGTTGGGCCGGGCCCTGGGTATTTCTTTTGAATGGCTTCTTCCGCTGGCGGGTTTAGAGCCTCGAATCCGGCATTGACCGTCGTATCTTCATCATTATCGCCGTTAATGCGGTGCTTGTTCTTGTTGCGACGCGACCTGCCATTGCTGTCCTTGGTATCCGAACTACCAGGGTTTTTGGTCAAGTTGTTACCACGAGCTAGCTAGCTGTCCTCTCCCGAGCAAAAGCGGGTCATGAGTGTGGTGAGGGCTGCCATGGATTTGGCTTTCCTGTCCTAGGTGCGGGCTAGCCACTCGTCAGCGGATGTTATGTTTGAAGGCTGCAAGGGCCTCTGCATCCGGACAGTCAATGATTTGATTTTTCTTGGTTAGGAACCGTGTCTAGAATTGTCCGGCGATTCTTCGGCTCTGAATTATGTGGCTGAGGTCATCGGTGTCCGGTGGTCGCACATATGTGCCCCGGAAGTTATCAAGGAATGCGGCTTCGGGTCCTCCCAACAACCAATTGATTCTGGCGGCAAGCTGTTAAGCCAATGCCGAGCTGGTCCTTTAAGCTTGAGTGGGAGGTATTTGATGGCGTGTAGATCATCACCGCGGGCCATGTGGATATGGAGGAGGTAGTCCTCGATCCAAACCGTGGGATCTGTTGTGCCATGGTATGATTCGATGTTTACGGGTTTGAAACCCTCTGGGATTTGATGATCCATCACTTCGTTTGTGAAGCATAGTGGGTGTGCGGCGCCTCTGTATTGGGCTATATCACGACGCAACTCAAATGAGCTTTGTCTACTGTGTTCGGCCCGGCCGGAGTTGCTGTATCTGGCGTGACGGTTATCATCACGTGTCGTGGGGCGCCCCCGCGATCCTTAGATCGATCTTGTTTGCCTTGCCTTGTCCTCCAATATGTTTCGCAGGTCTGGCGCGTTTCCCCGTGCCTTGGTCGAGCGGTGCCGAGTGCGGCTTGAATGGAGGTCTAGAGGCCTCTCTATCGCTGCCATGGGGTGGCGGTCGGCGCATCATGCGCTGGTGATGTAGGTTTGGTGCTGCTTCCTCTAATTGGGGTAGCAGCCTTCGTTTCAGGGTATCTCTTGGAGGGCGTTCGAGTTCATACTCTTGGCTGCAAGGACTTGATCCATCCGCCGACTAGCAAGTCTTGGTCAGCTCTAAGCTGCTGCTGCTTTTTCTTGAGGCTGCTTGCCGTGGCCATAAGCCTGCGCTTGAAAGCGCTCCTGTTGGCGGGATCCTCGAGCCACGACAAATTAAATCGTCGCCGAGGCTTGCCTCATCTTCGAGGGAGGCGCATAATTATCGTCCTCTACCTCTCTTTACGCCGCTTGTCATGCGGTCTTGCTTCTCCCTCCTCCCGCTGAGTCCTGCTTTGGGGGTGCGTCTTCGCACCTTGTCCGGTATTATTGCCTCCGTGCGGAATCACCGTTTCTTGTGGCGGGATTTAGAACGGCGCCACCGGCGTCGGCGCTTGGGTTGTTTCTTGGAGGGTCATCCTCCACCGTTCCATCGCCATTCCCATCTTTTGGGATGTCCACCATGTATATGTCATATGACAAGGTGGCCTTCCGATTCTACAGAGGCGCTGGGTCTTGGTAAATCTCCGGCATCGTCGTCCATACCGTCGATGTCTTGGTCAAGTCGAGCATGTCGGTTAAATCATCGGCAGTGGCTACAAAGTGGGTGGTGGGTGGGCATTGAATTTCTTAGTCATCCGCATCCCAACCTTCGACCGTAGTCGGCCAGGCTCTCGATAGAGAGAGAGACTTTAGTGAAGTCAAGATGTCGCCAAAGGCGAAGCGCTGAAAGATGTCATGACGGTGAACTCCATGACCGGCGCCCAATCGGATTCGATTGGCAGGGGCGCGGAGGATTCGGAGTCCAGAGAGGAGTCCAACACCTTGGGGTCACGGTCTTTGCAAAGGACAGGGATGGAGTTTGGCTCAATCGCCGTTGAGATTGTAGCCCCGGCGGTGTCCAACCACTCGTCCTCGATCGGGGAGTCGGCTCGAGCTAAGGAGTCGGAGCGGACGCTGAGTGCGACCTCGAGGACCTTTGTTGGCGGCGAGCGCAGATCGTGCCATCGAGGCAAGTCTGGCGCACTTGGCTGTGGCTCGAATCCGTCGAAGATCAAGTCTCCGCGGATGTCGGCCGTGTAGTTCAAACTCCCAAATCTGACGATGGCGGGCGTAGCTTCGATCTGCTCCGGATGACCAAGTGAATTGGCCCGCTGATGCAAAGCCGCGAATCTGAAGATCTGTCCGGGAGGAAAGTCTCCCCCCTGGACGCGTCGTTGTTGATGATCGAAGGAGCCATCGGGCCTATAGGTGGCGACGGAGGAACTCTCAATGAAAGCACCAATGTCGGTGTCAAAACCGGCGGATCTCGGTAGGGGTCCCGAAGCGTGCGTCTAGGCGGATGGTAACAGGAGACAAGGGACACAATGTTTTTACCCAGGTTCGGGCCCTCTCGATGGAGGTAATACCCTACTCCTGCTTGATTAATATTGATGATATGGGTAGTACAAGAGTAGATCTACCACGAGATCGGAGAGGCTAAACCTAGAAGCTAGCCTATGGTATGATTGTTGTTAGTCCCACGGACTAAAACCCTCCGGTTTATATAGGCGCGAGATAGGGTTAGGGTTACGAGTCGGTTACAATGGTAGGAGATCTACATATCCGTGTCGCCAAGCTTGCCTTCCACGCCAAGGAAAGTCCCATCCGGACACGGGGCGAAGTCTTCAATCTTGCATCTTCATAGTCTAGGAGTCCGGCCAAAGATGATAGTTCGGCTATCCGGACACCCCCTAGTCCAGGACTCCCTCAGCGGGGCTTTGTGATTTGACCCCTCATTGCTCATTTTCTACTACTGCGGCGCTACGACCGGGGTGCCTCCAATTCCAACTGCTGCTCCGAACTATAATTTGGTGCATCACACGTGGAACAAGACGGTGGATGAGCCACATGTAGGCCAAAGGGGTCCTGTTAAGTTTGTAGCCATTTTGTGTGCGGACTGACCCTGTTTGAGTTGCTACACCAACACGACAGGAGCAGCCTACCACTTGGTTTTGCTACTTGGTGAATCCCGACTATATTGATCTAAAAAGATACGTACTGAACTACCCTCTGCGTCTCGTTTTTTAGGCGTCTCGGTTTATAGGGCGTGCACGTAGTTCTAGGTCATCCATTTGACTACCTAAATATGAGTTACTATGTCACAAAACGTATATCATTGGATTCTTAAGTGAATGTAGTTTCTAAACATATACTGTTCATCACATATATAGCCAGTTAAATTCTCAACCTAGAATGACGTGCATGCCATGTAAACCGATACGGAGGAAGTATAGTAAAAATGAGGTGATTTTACCGAGCGATCGACGGGGGAGCATGGCCTGTCATGCGGTCCCACATGTCATGATGTACCAAGGCGATTCGCGTGTCCCTCTTGAGGCAGAAGCAATACTACGTGGTTTGAGATGATGGCGAACCGAAGTGTGAAATAATGGTTGCTTCGTCCGTCTGGGAAGGTGCGGCATTGTGATTTGACATCTCATTTCTCATTACTACTACAGGGGCGGTACGATTGGGGTGCGTCCCCCTGCTATTCTGCATGTTATTTGGTGCTTGACACGTCGACCCGGTTGCTATATGTCCCACATGTCGGCGACAGGAAGTACATAATTCATGAAAGCGAGCGTCGACGGAGGAGTACAAGACATGGCTTGGGTTTTTGCTGCTTCGCGCTATCCATCGATACAAACCCGGAATAAAAAAAGGTGAGGGCGGGTCTTTTCCCGCGCGGCAGGCTGGGGAGTTTGGCATAGTCTGTTCGAGGCAAGGAGGCAGGAAGGGAAACAAGCAAATAAAGGTTGAGCGACTTAGTTTTGGGAAAATCTGATTTTACGGGGTACGTACCCACTATGGTTTATAGGGCTCATCTAAAAAACATTCATTTTTCCGTTTTATAAGTCTCAATTCTACTACTACTAGTAGTACCATCACATGTTGGATTTCGAGGTGTGTTAGATAACCCGATGCAAGCAGGGTCAAGAGAAAACTCACCAATGCATGTAGAAGTACATGGAATTTAGAGGCCAGTCATGCATTCGTTCTAATTAATGCCTCGGTAAACATAACTTCTTGACAAAAACGAGCATACTAATTACTTGTGCAAACTAGGAGTATGAAATTAATTCGACCACTCACCGTCTACCTTCATTGGAGAGATTTTGAAATTGAGCCATAAACTGGAAAGGAGGGAGTAGTAACTTTTGTCTCGATTACTATTTGTGGCCTTGTATAGATGCAAAACGTATTTTTTTATAGTGGCCTTGTATAAGTAAATGGAGGAGTACTAAAGGATATATATATTCCAAACAATATGATGATCTCTCTAACCAAGGTAGTAGGGACAAGGAGTAAACGGAGGGAGTAGTAAAATTTTCTCCTCGTCCTGCGAGCCACCGCGCGCGTGGGCGAGAGAGCAGGCATAAGGCGTACATTACTACTACTAGTAAGCAAGCTTCACCTCATCCTGCGAGCCACCGCACACGTGGGCGAGGGAGACGGCGTACTAAGCAAGCTTCTCCTTGTTCTGCAAGTTGACGGGACACATCAAAAGTACTCCAGTGTATAGAGCCTTGCCTCTAAGGTAGGCCCCACATGGTTTGCCTCTTTTTTAACATAACACGTCAAGTCACAATTTGTTTGTTCACCCGTGGTAGACGATCCACCCTCCACCAAGTGGACAACTAGTACACGTGTCAAATTACCACGTGGGCTGCCTTTTTGTACAGAAATGAGCTCCACAGTGTACCCGCGCGGGTGTGGTTGGAAAAGAGACGGGAGTACATGTGAGGGAGTCCTGGATAAGGGGGTATCCGGAAAGCCGGACTGTATACATCGTCCGTACTATTAAAGCGTGAAGACATAAGACTCAATACTTCAACCCGTGTCCGGATGGGACTTACCTTGGCGTGGAAGGCAAGCTTGGCGATCCGGATATTATATTTCCTTCCTTGTAACTGACTCCATGTAAACCCTAGTCCTCTCTGGTGTCTATATAAACCGGAGAGGATGGTCCTTAGAAGGCCAATCACAATTACAATCATACCATCATAGGATAGCTCTTAGGGTTTAGCCTCTACGATCTCGTGGTAGATCTACTCTTGTACTACCTATATCTTCAATATTAATAAGGCAGGAAGTAGGGTTTTACCTCCATCGAGAGGGCCCGAACCTGGGTAAACATCTGTGTCCCTTGCTTCATGTTACCATCAGCCTAGACGCATGATCGGGACCCCCCTACCGAGATCCGCCGGTTTTGACCACGTACATTGGTGCTTTCATTGAGAGTTCCTGCGTAGCCGTCGCTTCTGAGGCTCGATGGCTCCTCTAGTCATCATCAACAACACGATCCCGGTGAGACCTTCCTCCCGGACAGATCTTCGTGTTGGCGGCTTCGCTGCAAGGTGCCAACTCGCAGCCATCTGGAAGCAGTCGACAGCTATGCCCTTGGCCACCAGATCAAGTTCGGAAACTTGAACTATACGACGGATATTCGCGGAGACTTGATCTTCGACGGATTCGAGCCTGCGCTAGGAGCACCGAACAGTCACGATGAGCACGGCTTAGACCTGCTGTCAGACGATGCTCGGGATATCACCCTGGCAGAAGCCTCGGATCTAAATCCGGAGCAGGTTGCGTTGCCTAAGGACAGAGGGCTGGAACCCGCCCCGCAGGCCACACACTCATCGGCGGTGGAGCGAACAGAGTCTCACCTGTGGAAGCACTGTGACCCGGGCCCCGGACTCTTATCCGGTTGTTGGTTCGGTGCGCACACCTTGAGCCAGCCGAGTCAGGCTGGGCTCCGGTAATGGAGTTTACCGCTGTGGACATCTTCCAGCACTCGCCCTTCGTCGACATGCTGAACTCATTAAAGTTTCTCTCTTTGTCAGGAGGCTCTGGGCCGAACTATGTCCAGCTTGAGTGGGAAGCAGGCGACGAAGGAATTCGCTGCCCACCCACCACCCACTTCATTGCCACGGTCGATGATTTAACCGACGTGCTTGACTATGACTCCGAAGACATTGACGGTATGGACGACGATGCAGGAGAAGAACATGAACCACCGCTCACTGGGCGGTGGACAGCCACCTCTTCCTATCATATATATATGGTGGACACTCCGAAGGAAACAAATGGCGATGAGGCAACGGAGGATAAAACCTCAGGGAAAAAAACAAAGAATGGGCGCCGTCGGCCACTCAAGCCCCGCCACAGCAATACCGGCCCAGAGGCGAAAACAATCCGAATGGTGCGAAGAAGAATACAACCTGATCAGCCCGCCTTCAAGCAGGCTGAGCAGGGAGGATAAACAGGTCAGCCCGGAAGAACGAGCGACAGAGCGAATACCGGGGAGGACAGCTACATGCCCCCCTCAAAGGCGAGATTAGCCTCGGCGGACGGCGAGTTCGGCGTGCTGAGGATCCGTGAAACAGGGCGCTTCAAGCCCGGCTTATAGCCACTGCGAGGAGCCTGAAAAAGAAGCAGCAACAACTCCAAGCTGATCAAGACCTGCTCACAGATAGATGGATTGAAGTCCTGGCAGCCGAGGAATACGGACTCGAGCACCATAGGGCTGACCGGCCACCTCGTGGCCAGGATAAAGCTGCATATCAATCCGCATACCAGCCAACACCCCCACGCCAACATACTACGGCCTGGGGCAACAGAACAGGACAACCAAGATCGATCTATGGATCGCGGGGGCGCGCCTCGACACGTGACGACGACCGTCACGCCGGATACACCTTCAACAAGTCCGGCCGGGCCGAACATAGCCATCTAGAGCAATTCGACCTGCGTAGCCACATAGCCTGACACAGAGGCGCCGTGCACCCCCTCTGCTTCACTGACGAAGTGATGCATCATGAATTCCCAGAAGGATTCAAACCCGTAAACATTGAATCGTACTATGGCACAACAGACCCTGCGGTATGGATTGAAGATTTCCTTCTCCACATTCACATGGCCTATGGAGACGATCTACATGCCATCAAGTATCTTCCCCTTAAGCTCAAAGGACCAGCCCGGCACTGGCTAAACAATCTGCCAGCAAATTCCATTGGCAGCTGGGAAAACCTGGAAGACGCATTCCTCGACAACTTCCAGGGCACATATGTGCGACCACCAGATGCCGATGACCTAAGCCACATTACTCAACAACCCGGAGAGTCAGCCCGGAAATTCCGGACTCAATTCCTAACTAAAAAGAACCAAATAGTCGACTGTCCGGACGCCGAAGCCCTGGCGGCCTTCAAGCACAATATCCGTGACGAGTGGCTCGCTCGACACCTCGGCCAGGAAAAACCCAAGTCCATGGCAGCTCTCACAACACTAATGACCCGCTTTTGCGGCGGGCGAGGACAGCTGGTTGGCTCGCGGCAGCACTCGCCACATTCTCGGCACCGGATGGCCGTGACAACAGCGGCAAACCCACGGCGTAATGAACATAAGTGACGGAACAACGGCGACAACACTGAAGACACGGCAGTCAACGCCGGATTCAGCGGATCCAAGCCGGTCAGCGGAAGAAGCCGTTCAAAAATAATAATCAGGGACCGTCCAATCTGGACCACATACTGGAGTGCTCGTGCCAAATTCATGGCATCCCGGACAAGCCAGCCAACCACACTACTAGAGATTGCTGGGTATTCAAAAATGCCGGCAAAATAAACACCGAGGAGAAGGACAAGGGGCTGCACAACGACGATGACGAGGAGCCCCGACGTCCGAACACGGGGGGACAGAAGAAATTTCCCCCCCAGGTGAAAACAGTCAACATGATCTACGCCACGCACATCCCCAAGCGGGAATGGAAGCGGGCACTACGGGATGTCTATGCGATGGAGCCAGTCGCCCCCAAATTCAACCCATGGTCAGCTTGTCCGATCACCTTTGATCGTAGGGATCACCCTACTAGCATCCGTCCACGGCAGCTCGCCGCATTGGTCCTAGACCCAATCATCGATGGATTCCACCTTCACGGCGTCCTTATGGGCCGGTGGCAGCAAACTGAACTGCTTTATCGGGATCGATGTGTAAAATGGGCATCGACCCTTCAAGGATCAAGGCCACCAAAACTACCTTTAAAGGTGTGATTCCTGGAGTAGAGGCCCGTTGCACGGGCTCTATAACATTGGACGTGGTCTTCGGATCCCCGGATAACTTTCAAAGCGAAGAGTTAATCTTCGACATCGTCCCTTTCATGATGGTTACCATGCACTTTGCTTTCGCACGAACCGTATTCGCTAGATTCAATGCGGTACCACTACACATACCTCAAGCTCAAGATGCGAGAGCAGCGGGGTCATAACGGTGAATGGAAATATGGACCGCTCTCTCGAACAGAAGAACATACTGCAGCCCTCGCGGTGGAAGTACAATGCGGCCTCCTCCGACAAACCAATCCGGGCACCGTCAAGAGAGTTCGGAGCACCCCACAACAGGATCATCAGGCATGCAAAGAGCGCGACTAGCAGTCCGGCCTCCGCTTATGCCCTATCAAAGCAGCATTCGTGCCACGCGTACACAATTACGCACTCAAGATACCATGGGCGAAGGCGGAGGCGCAACAACGACTCAGTCAGCAGTGCGGGATTACCGCCACATACCTTCATAACCCGTCCTTCTTCTTTTTCAGGACATTGCTTTAGAGCAGCCTCTTCAAAAGATCCGAATTGCCGGACTTACATAGGAGAGAAAACCAAGGAGGCAACAGGCTTCGCGCACAGAAGGATACACCCAGGTGGAATCTATTTGCGATCGTTATACCTGTTTTATATATCCATACACGGCCTTCCCCCGGATAGGACATGTTAAATAGTCCTATTTATCTCCGCTTAATGCATTCATTGTAAACATACGCTTAAACGTTTTCATCAATGGGAGATCATATATAGCGTCAGCTCATTACTGTTATTTGAACATTTTTCTTACAAATGTTTCTTTGATATTGCATCCGTACAGTTTGGTACGGTCCGTTTGCTGTGGGCTTCCTCGGTGCCCGTTCTCTGGCAAATAAAGTCCGAACACTTTACGGTCGGCACCCGAACTTATAGCACTATATGCATCAGCTCGAATCATGTCTTGGGTCTCTGATTGGGTTAGCTCGGCTCCCTTGTTTTGGTACCTTACGTTCCGTTATATCGGCTAAGGTAGCGCAGGAGAACTCTTTGCGTTGTGTGCGGTTCTTCCGGACGAGCACCTCGAGAGAAAGCGAAAACTGACCGGTATGATGAGGCGAGAGCTGGTCGCTGTTCGAGAGGTCTTAAAATCCTTAAAGATTTTTTCCGCTTTAGCGATGAGTCGGCCTTGTCTGATTTAGGCATGTATAGCGCCCCAATTGACCTTCAGGTTCTAGGGGCTTCGCGAAATTTAAAATTGTAGACTTCTATGGCTAAGTGAAAGTTATAAAGCCGCATAGTCCGATTTCCTCGTTCGCTGCGCCGGACACCTCCTTAAGGGACCAAAAATTTGGATAAAGAGTGTCCGGGTTTTCCACGAACACCCCAGTACTAGTTGCGTGGGAAGGAAGCCGACGGTAGCCTACTTTCAGAATTTTATAAACAACCGCACAGAAGGTAATATTTTAAATAACAAAAGCGCTACATAGCGCAAGTAACTTTGTCTTTAAATTACAAACATGACAGAAGTGAATTCCTTCCAAAATGGTGTCCTTGGTACATTCATCGGCCACGAGACGAGCACCCTTCATAACGCCATCATAATACATCTTGAGATGGCGATGCGCCTTGCCCTCTGGCGGCCCGTCCTTCACCAGCTTCTTCGCATCCAGCTTGCCCCAATGCACTTTGGCGCGGGCAAAGGCCCGGCGGGCACCCTCAATACAAATGGATCGCTTGATCACCTCAAGCCGCGGACAGGCATCCACCATCCGCTTGATCGGGCCGAAGTAGCTAGTGGGCGAGGAGCTCACCGAGCCACATCCGGACTATGAAATCTTTCATAGCCACTTGGCCGCATACTGTGGAGTTCGACCAACTGCTTGAGTTGGTCACTCAGAGCGTTAGGTGTTCGGCCCCAGCATCTTGGGACCAGAATAGCCGCCCGTTGAGCTCCCTCTCCAGGCGCGGTAGAACTCCATGGCATCGTCTGTTGCATGGCAGATCTGCGAATGCCCACAGGAGAGCTCGAATTCGAGTAAGTAAAAGAAACGCCTCCTCCACATGTTTGCTTTGCATAAAGAATTTCTTACCCGCTGCTATCTTTTTGGCCTCCTGGATTTCCCGCTGTGCCTTCTCGGCTTCGGCCTTGGCGTCTTTTATACTCACAAGGGCCTTCGCAAGCTCGGCCTCTTTCGCCTTCAGATCATGCTCCACGGACTCGAACTTCTCGCCGAAGTCCTGGAACTCCTGCTGTACCTCACCCACTCTAGCACTTTGCTTCTCGCGCTCTTTGCATTCCAAGGCCGCCTTGTCTTCGGCCTCGGATAGCGCTTTCTTCTGGGACGCCACTTCGGCGGTGGACCCTGCCACACAGTCACGACGCTTTGTCGTCAGACTAAACAATTTTACCCATCTTTACATACATAAGAGCGGAGGATTACTCACCTTTGCTCTCTTCGAGCTGCCTCTTCGTGAGGTCGAGCTCTCCCTGCGCCTGCTCCAGGTCCCGCTTTAGTTCGGCAACCTCGGCTGTGCGAGCAGCAACGCCAAGCAGCACAGCCTACTTATTCACATAAACGCTTTTTAGACTCCTGCGGATTGTAATTGACCCTCCGTTTGGCTTTTCTTTCCGAACACCAAACAGAGTATCAGGGGCTACTACCTATCAGGTGGTAATTTCACACATTTTTATTACTTACCTCAAAGCCCGTTAGGAGGCTTGTGCAGGCTTCGGTTAGTCCGCTTTTGGCGGACAGAACCTTCTGAATCACCGCACTCATAAGAGTACGGTGCTCTTCTTCTATGGAAGCGCCTCGAAGCGCTTCCATCAGACTATCGGCGCCGTTGACGTGACGGAAGTCCTCGGCACGGGCGGCTCGCCCTCCCTAACGAGGGGCTGCCTGCCTAAGTCCGGAACCGTCGGAGGTTCCGGAGCAGTGTTTGGTCGAGAGTCCGCCTTGTTTTGGCTCTCATCGACGCGATCCTCGGGAATCTTGAACCCCGCATGTCCGACATTTGGAAGTCCACCTTGGGGCGTCTCCAGGGTCACCTCCCCCCTGCTCGGGGAACCTTCGGGACAACACCTCCGTGTCATCCGCAGGCTGAGGAGTGGTGGCCGTCGGGAGCGAGTTCATCTCCGAAGCGCTCAGAGATCCATCCGAAGACGACACCTCCGGATGAACCCTGGCCGGACTGCATATATGTTCGGCATTATTAAACAGCTATGAAGTAAAATCACGGTAGAGTGCGGACACTTACGATCGCGCCAGGGGCTTCCCCTGGGCAGCCACCCCTCATCGCTATAAGCGACCGTGGTGGAGTAGTCCGGAAGGGACGTCTTCCTCTTCTTGGGCGTCCCAGCCTCCCCTTTCGGGGCAGCTTTCCTCTTTTTCTCCTCCCCAGTGCGGGGAGGTAGAGTTTCTTCTTGCTTCCCCCCTGCCACAGCGGGAGGAGCCCGCCACGTCATCGTCAAACGACGTGGGTATGACGGCCTTGCGCCGAGGGCCTTTCCTAGCCCCCTGGTGCGCCTCCTCAGGCCCCTCATCCTTTCCGGACGGGGCGTCTTCTTCTTCCTCCTCCCCTTCGTGGGAGGAGTGTGCCTCGTCGTCATCGGACGAGGCCTCCGGCACAACCTTACGCCGGAGACCCTTTCGGGTCCCCGGGGCCTTCTTATTAGCCTTCTTCCCCGGCGCCTCGTACGGCACCGGGACCAGCATCTCCGTCAGGAGAGCATCAGGTGGGCCTTCTGGCAGCGGAGCCGGACAATCAATCTGTGTAACACCCCGGATGTAACTTTCCATATTTGTAACTCCAACTCTTGCCATTTTCGGCATTGTGATATGATATTCCCTCCGTGGTTGGGTTTTTCTTCATTTTGCATTTTGTCCATGTCATGCATCTCATATCATGTCATCATGTGCATCTCATTTGCATACGTGTTCGTCTCATGATTCCGAGCATTTTCCCCGTTGTCCGTTTTGCAATCCGGCACTCCTATGTCCCCCGGCGTCCCCTTTCACATTTTTCGTGAGCGGGTACTAAACTTTCTCGGAATGGACTGAGGTTTGCCAAGTGGCCTTGGTACACCACCAGTAGACCACCTGTCAAGTTTCGGGTCATTTGGAGCTTGTTTGATACTCCAACGGTTAACCGGGTAACCGCGAAGGCCTCTTTTGGGTTGCAGTCCAACACACCTTCAAAACAGCCCAATAACCCATCTAAGTCACTTCCATGTCCATCGCCGTTCGATCACGATCGTGTGGGCGAAAACCGCACCTCATTTGGAGCTTCCTAGCTCCTTCTATCTATAAAAACACCCCCTCCCCCGAAATCCCGGATCAATTCCACCCCTAACCCTATCCACGCTCCTCTCCGCGCCGCCGGACACGTCCGGACGGAGCCGGACGCGTCCGCCCGCCGCCCCGGACCAACCGGGAGCCGCCCGTGTCCGGGCGGTCCCAGATCACCGCCGACCCGCAGACCCCGCGAGCCCGTCTGCAGGGCCCCATGAACTCGTTCGCCGCCCGCCACCCCGCGCTCCCCAGCGCCGCCGTGCCCGCGCGCCCGCCCGCCGCCTCGTTCTCGGCCTCCGCCGCCGCGCCTCGCGCCCGACCGGCCGCCCGATCGCCTCCTCGCCCGTCCGCGCGCCGCCCGCCCGCCTCGGTCGCCCGGCGGCCCGAAACCTCCTCTCCGCCTTCCCGTCCAACTCCGGCGAGGATCCGGCCTTCGTCGAAGTCCGCGCCCGGATCCGATCTAGGTTGACTTCTTTCTCCCCCGATTTTGGTCTAAGTCATTTACCTGTGATAATTTTGTTGCATTTTCATCATGCCATAAGTTTGCACCCGTGGCTCCGTTTTGGGCGTGTAGCACAGCGAAATGTTCGTCTCGATGAGTACATCATTTCATCTCATTGCATCATTTTCATTTGAGCTCATCTTGATGCCCGAAATGCTGCCATATGCTTTGTTGGTACGTTTGGGTGCAGTAGCTTAATTTCTTGTTGCTTGCTAAGTGGTATCATGCTGTTAATGGCAGATTTGTGCCATTCTTGTTTTGCTTGTCATTTGCAAACCGTGAATCCGATTCGGTGATCTTTATATCGATTTCAAGCGAAATCATCTCACCTTTCAGCGGCATACTTGGTTTGCCAAGTTGATGCCTGGTTCATCATTTTCCTTCCGAACGCATACGCATTGCATATCACATCTCGCATATCATGCCATGTATTGCATCATGTTGCTTGCGCATTGCACCGTGATTTATTGTGGTTCCATTGTTTGTGTTCTTGCTTTGGGTAGAGCCGGAGGCGAGTGCGTGAGCGAGGAACCTGTTGAGAACGCTTACGAGGATCAAGCTTTCGACAACTCTGAGAACTTTGCAGGCAAGATGACCATACCCTCCAAATCACTTCTATCTTTGCTTGCTAGATGCTCGCTCTTTTGCTATGCCTATGCTACGATGCCTATCACTTGCTTATCATGCCTCCCATATTGCCATGTCAAGCCCCTAACCATCCTTTCCTAGCAAACCGTTGTTTGGCTATGTTACCGCTTTGCTCAGCCCCTCTTATAGCGTTGCTAGTTGCAGGATCACGCGGGTATCTTGGAATCGTTCCGATGGTTTTGTGACGAGAACATTGTTCTTGGTGCCTCCTGACATTTAGGGGTTGTGGCAGTGTCCCGGGGAGTTGAGCTCCGAGGTGTTGTCGTCACAATTTTATCGTTGCAGTTCAAGAATACGAGCTTTGCCGACATCGAAAATCTCTTTTATGCAGTTGTTGGTGAGATAACCCGATAACCCGATCTTGAGGCGAGCTCGGGATTATTGCCATGAATAAATATAACGGATGCTTTTGAAGGTCGAGGTACCACGATTTCGAAGGTTTCTTGGTTATGTGTTGTGGATGGATACAAGCTGGATCTAGGTATTGTTAGTTTGGGTGATATATTTTGTGTCCCTGTATCCCCAACACCAGATTGCATAACCAGAAAGTTTGGGGAGTTTATAGGTGGGATTCAAGTAGCTCTTAGCATTTCTTCCGTAGATATTTGGTTTGTGATTGGGTAATCCTTACCACTTATTTTTTCGGTCGTACCTTGTTTTTTCTTTCATCAACCCTTAATCAAGTGGCCTCTCACCTTAATGGGCGTGTGATGTTAGCTTTTGGAATTCATTCGTTCATCCTTGTTCGAATGTTTATTGTGAAGACTATATGTTGCAATTTCTATCCGTTGATTCAACTTGTCTATCATCTATCAAAGTGCTAACGGATGTCACCCTCTTCAGGATGGCTCCGCCAACGTCCGAATCCGGAGCGCAATGATGGGAGTCGGTCAACCTCCACCTCCACCTCCGCCTCCGGAGGCATGGCAACTATCATGGCAGCCACCAACGCAAATGCTCAGATGATTTTGCAACTCTTGCAAGAGCGTACCCAAGGGCAAGGCAACCAAGGAAATCAAGGTCAAGGCAACAACCAGCCGCACTTTGCTACCCTCAATCAGTTCCTTGCTAATCAGCCGAAGTCTTTCAGCTTCTGTGTCGAGGCCACAGACGCCGACGATTGGCTTGTGGACATCTGCAAACATTTTGAATGTAGCAATGTCAGACATGAGGACTTTGTCAAGTTTGCTTCGTTTCAACTCAAGGACCAAGCTCTTTGAGTGGTATCAACAATACAAAGATTCGGAGGAGGTCGTGTAATTACAGGATGAGTTCCGCCGAGACTTCAAAGCTCACCACATTCGAAAAGTGTTGTTGAGAGCAAGCGTGAGGAGTTCCATAATCTCAAGCAAGGCAACATGTACGTGTATCAATACAATATCCAGTTCGAAACTTCGCTCGCTTTGCTAAGAAAGGCGTCCACGATGAAAGGAGTATGATCTATCAATTCGGAGGTGGCCTCGAGAGAAGATCTGCAATTAGCTCTTGTGCTTTTGAGCGAGAAAAGTATGATGAATTCTACCACATGGCTTTGAAGCAAGAAGCTGCCCAGCTCAAATGTGAGGCTTCTAAGAAGAGAATCGAGGATGCAGTCCAGTCTTCTTCTTCCTCTCAAGTGGCAGCTAAGCAGCGAAGTTCTACCTTCCTCCTCCTCCGTTTGGCAGCCTTATCAGCAGAAGAACTCGGTGGTCGTGGATCTTCCCACCCACCCAACCCAGGCTATCGAGAATAAGTCTAATTCTCAAGCTCCAAGGTCAAATGCTCCTTATCACCGTCCGCTCTCGAGGTGACTTGCAACAAATGTCGGCGAGAAAGGTCACTACGTGAACAAGTGCTTCATCCAAAGCGCCTTCGCCGCCTCCTCCTCTGTGAGATCTTCCAGCAATGCGGTGGTCAAGCATAATCCCAACCATGCCAAGGTGAACATGATGAATGCAGCATAAGCGGAGAATCTCTTGGCGTGATAATGGGTAATCTCTCGATTAATGATATTCCTGCAAAAGTCTTATTTGATCTTTGGTGCATCGCATTCTTTCATCTCAAGACCTTTTGTGGCTATGCATGATTTGGGTACTCAAGTATTGCCGAGACCTTTGTCTATTGTTTCTCCGGCTAGGCAAATGACTTCTCGAGTTTTGGTTCCAAATGTCGGTATCAAGATGGGCGACTATAGATTTCTGGCTAAACCAATTGTCCTTGGTGACTCGGATATTGATCTTATTCTCGGGATGGACTGGCTTTCTCAGCACAAAGCTCAGCTTGATTGTGCTGCCAGGGAAATTCAATTGACACACTCTTCTAATGATGTGATCATCTATGCGCTTCGTGATGAAACCATTCGGTTGTTTTCTCTCAATGAGAAGGCGAGTTGGATGCTATCTCTCGATTCGATCGTTTGTGAGTACCAAGATGTCTTTCTAGAAGAGCTTCGGGTATGCCTCCTCACGGCCGGTTGAATTAGTTATCGATCTTGAGCACAGCACGGAACCCGTTGCAAGCGTCCATACAAGCTTGGACCTAATGAGCTGAAGGAATTGAAGAAGCAGCTCGATGAACAAGAGCGTCTGGGTTTGATCAGACCGAGTTCATCTCCTTGGGGTTGTGGTGTTCTTTTTGTCCAGAAGAAGGATGGCACCGACCGACTGTGCGTCGATTTCCTAAGTCCAAGCGTGGAAATGATGCTATCTTCGTTGTCATTGACAAGCTTACTAAAGTGGCTCATTTTCTTCCTATCAAAGAATCCATCACAGCAGCTCAGTTGGCAGAACTATACACCTCCAGGATTGTCTCCTTGCACACCATTCCACAATTGATCTCTTCAGACCGTGGCAGCATCTTTACCTCCAAGTTTTGGGATTATTTTCAGAAGGCCATGGGCACCAACATACATTTCAGCACAGCTTTCCACCCTCAAACAAGTGGCCAAGTCGAGCGAGTCAATCAAATCCTCGAAGATATGCTCAGGGCTTGTGTCATTTCCTTCGGTATGAAATGGGAAGATTGTCTTCCATATGCCGAGTTCTCCTACAACAACAGCTTCCAAGCGAGTTCGGACAAGGCCCCATTCGAAATTCTCTATGGCAGAAAGTGCCGTACTCCTCTCAATTGGTCCGAGTCAGGTGAACGCCAACTTCTTGGCAACGACTTGATCACGAAGCGAAGAAATGTGCAAAGTCATTCGTGAGAATCTCAAAGCAGCATAATCGCGCCCGGAAAACTATTATGATGACAAGCACCGTGATGTGGCTTTTGAAATCGGAGACCATGTCTACCTCCGCGTCTCTCAATGAAAGGCACTCGTAAACCCGGTATCAAAGGAAGCTTGCCCCTAGATCGTGGGTCCTTTCAAGATCATTGGCAAAAAGGCGATCTCGCCTATCAACTTGAGCTTCCATCAATTTTGCAAATGTGCGGCGTGTTTCACGTGTCACAACTTCGCAAGTGCTTCAAGACTCTGGCGCACCATCAACGAAGAAATTGACCTCCAAGAAGATCTCTTATCATGAGCACCCGTTGCTATTCTTGAAGAAACCGGCGCCAAGACTACGCAACAAGTCAATCAAATTCCTGAAAGTGAAGTGGTCACACCATTCCGACCGAGAAGCCACACTGGGGCGCTGAGTATCACCTCCGTTCGAATATCCGGAGTTCTTTCAGTCCTAGATATCGGGGACGAGATCCTCTTGTAGTGGTGGAGTGTTGTAACACCCGGATGTAACTTTCCATATTTGTAACTCCAACTCTTGCCATTTTCGGCATTGTGATATGATATTCCCTCCGTGGTTGGGTTTTCTTCATTTTGCATTTTGTCCATGTCATGCATCTCATATCATGTCATCATGTGCATCTCATTTGCATACGTGTTAGTCTCATGATTCGAGCATTTTCCCGTTGTCCGTTTTGCAATCGGCACTCCTATGTCCCCGGCGTCCCCTTTTACATTTTTCCGTGGCGGGTACTAAACTTTCTCGGAATGGACGAGGTTTGCCAAGTGGCCTTGGTACACCACCGTAGACCACTGTCAAGTTTCGGGTCATTTGGAGCTCGTTTGATACTCAGCGGTTAACCGGGTAACATGAAGGCCTCTTTTGGGTTGCAGTCCAACACCCCTTCAAAACAGCCCAATAACCCATCTAAGTCACTTCCATGTCCATCGCCGTTCGATCACGATCGTGTGGTAAAACCACACCTCATTTGGAGCTTCCTAGCTCCTTCTACCTATAAAATGCCCCTCCCGAAATCCCGGATCAATTCCACCCCTAACCCTAGCCCGCTCCTCTCCGCGCCGCGGACACGTCCGGAGCCGGGCAGACGCGTCGCCCGCCGCCCGGACCAACCAGGGAGCCGCCCGTGTCGGGCGGTCCCGAGATCACCGCCGACCCAGCGGGCCCGCGAGCCCGTGCAGGGCCCCAGCAACCCGTTCGCCGCCCGCCGCCCGCGCTCCCCAGCGCCGCCCGCGCCCGCGCGCCGCCCGCCGCCTCGTCCTCGGCCTCCGCCGCCGCCTCGCGCCCGAAACCCGCCGCCCGGTCGCCTCCTCACCGTCAGCGCCGCCGCCCGGCCCGCCTCCGGTCGCCCCGGCCGGCCCCGAGCCTCCTCTCCGCCTTCCCCGTCCAACTCCGGCGAGGATCCGGCCTTCCTCGACCCGCGCCCGGATCCGATCTAGGGTTGACTTCTTTCTCCCCCGATTTTCGTCTAAGTCATTTACCTGTGATAATTTTGTTGCACTTTCATCATGCCATAAGTTTGCACCCGTGGCTCCGTTTTCGGCGTGTAGCATACCGAAATGTTCGTCTCGATGAGTACATCATTTCATCTCATTGCATCATTTTCATTTGAGCTCATATTGATGCCCTAAATGCTGCTAGAAGAGGGCTATGTGATGTTAGTTTCAGATTCTTATCAGAACATGCACTTTTGTCATTTTTGCCATGATTGATGTGTGCATCCTATGAACTTGAGTCCTACATGTGTTTTTTAATATGCCATGCCATCTTTACAGGGGTGTATGCCATGTATTTTTGTGATCTCTGTGGTGACTAGCACAAGCATGCAAACTAGGCTTCATGATGTTGCTGATTTCAGCCCTGTTTTGATGATATTTTATGCCATGTTAACTTGATGCTACCGAGAGATCCATGCATATTTTGAGATACTTCAGTAAGGATGTTTTGAACATATGGTTATGCTCTATCCATCCATGCCCTTTTTGCAATTATGGAGTGCTATAGCTTGAGTCAATCGAGCTCTACTTTTGCTATAAAATGTTTCCTGGCAGATTGTTTACATGTTATTCAATTTTGCCAAGGTTGTTATAGTTGATCCGTGTATGCTATGATGTTGTTCTTGCCATTTATAACTTCTATGCCATGTCTTCTTGAAGGATGTATGCTTAGTTTATCATGTAATGCTCTGTAGTAAGTGCATCGAGCTCTTGAAAGATGCCTCCATAATCTGTCAATGTCATGCCTGTTTGCTGAATCATTATGAAACTTGCTATATTGACATGGGTGCTATTACATTTTCTGATCCCTTTTGGCTCTTGGTCAGTAAGGGACTTTTGTTCTATGCGTTGAGTAGATTCATGCCATGCCTTGTTTTGCTATTATAAGTTCCTGTAGCATGTTGTTTGCTTGCTCTAAACATTGCTTCCTGATGCTGATTCGCCATGTTGATATTTTCACCAAGTCTGTGAAGTGATATATTTTGCACTTTTCCATGCTTGTTTGGACCTGTTATGTTGTGATTTAGCCGTAGCTCAGTGTTCATCTTTTGTCAAGCATCTTGAGTAGATCACTGCCATATGCTTTGTTGGTACGTTTGGGTGCAGTAGCTTAATTTCTTGTTGCTTGCTAAGTGGTATCATCTTTGTTAATGGCAGATTTGTGCCATTCTTGTTTTGCTTGTCATTTGCAAACCGTGCATCCGATTCGGTGATCTTTATATCGATTTCAACGAAATCATCTCACCTTTCAGCGGCATACTTGGTTTGCCAAGTTGATGCCTGGTTCATCATTTTCCTTCCGAGCACGCATACGCATTGCATATCACATCTCGCATATCATGCCATGTATTGCATCATGTTGCTTGTGCATTGCACCGTGATTTATTGTGGTTCCATTTTTTGTGTTCTTGCTTTGGGTAGAGCCGGAGGCGAGTACGTGAGCGAGGAACCTGTTGAGAACGCTTACGAGGATCAAGCTTTCGACAACTCGAGAACTTTCGAGCAAGATGACCATACCCTCGAAATCACTTCTATCTTTGCTTGCTAGATGCTCGCTCTTTTGCTATGCCTATGCTACGATGCCTATCACTTGCTTATCATGCCTCCCATATTGCCATGTCAAGCCCTAACCATCCTTTCCTAGCAAACCGTTGTTTGGCTATGTTACCGCTTTGCTCAGCCCTCTTATAGCGTTGCTAGTTGCGGTGAAGATGAAGTTTGTTCCTTGTTGGAACATGGAGATGTTGTTCCTTGTTGGAACATGTTTACTTGTTGGGATATCACAATATATCTGCTATAATTAATGCATCTATATACTTGGTAAAGGGTGGAAGACTCGGCCTTATGCACGGTGTTTTGTTCCACTCTTGCCACCCTAGTTTCCGTCATACGGTGTTATGTTCCTTGATTTTGCGTTCCTTACGGTTGGGTGATTTATGGGACCCCCTTGACAGTTCGCTTTGAATAAGACTCCTCCAGCAAGGCCCAACTTTGGTTTTACCATTTGCCACCTAAGCCTTTTCCCCGGGTTTCGCGAGCCGAGGGTCATCTTTATTTAACCCCGGGCCAATGCTCCTCGAGTGTTGGTCCAAACTAGAAACCCTTTGCAGGCGCCACCTTGGGGAAACTTGAGGCCTGGTTTTAGTTATGCGGACTGCTCATCCGGATGTGCCACGAGCGAGATATGTGCAGCTCCTATCGGGATTTGTCGGCACAATCGGGCGGCTTTGCTGGTCTTGTTTTATTGTTGTCGAAATGTCTTGTAGTCCGGGATTCGAGATCGATCGGGTCTTCGGTAGAAGGAATATCCTTCGTTGACCGTGAGAGCTTATAATGGGCTAAGTTGGGACACCCTGCAGGTATTATCTTTCAAAGCCGTGCCCAGCGGTTATGAGGCAGATGGGAATTTGTTAATGTCGGTTGTAGAAAACCGAAGTTGACCTTAATTAATACACATCAACGCGTGTGTAACCGTGATGGTCTCTTCTCGGAGTCCGGAAGTGAACAGTGTTGGAGTTATGTTTGGCGTAAGTAGTTCAGGATCACTTCTTGATCGCTACTAGCTTCACGACCGTGCCTTGCTTCTCTTCTCGCTCTCTTTTGCGAATGTAGCCACCATATATGCTAGTCGCTTGCTGCAGCTCCACCTCACAACTCTGTCCTTCCTATAAGCTTAAATAGTCTTGATCTCGCGGGTGTGAGATTGCTGAGTCCCGTGACTCACAGATTCTACCAAAACAGTTGCAGTGCCGGCGATGCGGTCAGATGGCGAACCGAGCTCAAGTGGGAGTTCGACGAGGCGTGGTCGTTACTATGTGTCTTTTCCTGATGATCGGTAGTGGAGCCCAGTTGGGACGATCGGGGATCTGTGTAGCATTTGGGGTAGTCTTCTTTTATTTTGGTTCCGTAGTCGGACCTTGAGTGTAATCTGGATGATGGATGTTTATTTATGTATTGTGTGAAGTGGCATTGTAAGCCAACTATGTATCTCTTTCCTTATGTATTACATGGGTTGTGTGAAGATTACCTCACTTGCGACATTGCTTTCAATGCGGTTATGCCTCTAAGTCGTGCTTCGACACGTGGGAGATATAGCCGCATCGAGGGCGTTAAGTTGGTAATCGAGCCATCCCGACTTAGGAGCCCCGCTGATTGTTTCTTTGGCGTTGTTGAGTCTAGAACAAAATGTTTTGAGTCTTAGGATTATATATATCGAGAGTAGGATTCTTTTACTCCCGGTCCCTTAAATCGCTCTGGTGAGGTCTCTGAAATAGAAGTTTTGACTCTCCTCTCCTCAAATTTCACTAAATTTTTTTAGGATCACGCGGGTATCTTGGAATCGTTCGATGGTTTTGTGACGAGAACATTGTTCTTGGTGCCTCCTGACATTTAGGGGTTGTGGCAGTGTCCCGGGGAGTTGAGCTCCGAGGTGTTGTCGTCACAATTTTATCGTTGCAGTTCTGGAATACCTGAGCTTTGCCGACATCGAAAATCTCTTTTGTACAGTTGTTGGTGAGATAACCCCGATAACCCAGTACTGGGGCGAGCTCGGGAGTATTGCCATGACTCGTATAACGGATGCTTTTCGAAGGTCGAGGTACACGATTTCCGAAGGTTTCTTGGTTATGTGTTGACGGATGGATACAACTGGATCTAGGTATTGTTAGTTTGGGTGATATATTTTGTGTCCCCTGTATCCCCAACACCAGATTGCATAACCAGAAAGTTTTGGAGTTTATAGGTGGGATTCAAGTAGCTCTTAGCATTTCTTCCGTAGATATTTGGTTTGTGATTGGGTAATCCTTACCACTTATTTGTTCGATCGTACCTTGTTTTTTTTTCATCAACCCTTAATCAAGTGGCTTCTCACCTTAATGGGCGTGTGATGTTAGCTTTTGGAATTCATTCGTTCATCCTTGTTGAATGTTTATTGTGAAGACTATATGTTGCAATTTCTATCCGTTGATTCAACTTGTCTATCTGTCTATCAAAGTGCTAACGGATGTCACCCTCTTCAGGATGGCTCCGCCAGCGTCGAATCGGAGCGCAATGATGGGAGTCGATCGAACCCTCCACCTCCACCTCCGCCTCCGGAGGCATGGCAAGCTATCATGGCAGCCACCAACGCAAATGCTCAGATGATTTTGCAACTCTTGCAAGAGCGTACCCAAGGGCAAGGCAACCAAGGAAATCAAGGTCAAGGCAACAACCAGCCGCACTTTGCTACCCTCAATCGGTTCCTCGCTAATCAGCGAAGTCTTTCAACTTACGTAGTCGAGGCCACAGACGCCGACGATTGGCTTGTGGACATCTGCAAACATTTTGAATGTAGCAATGTCAGACATGAGGACTTTGTCAAGTTTGCTTCATTTCAACTCAAGGACCAAGCTGCTGAGTGGTATCAACAATACAAAGATTCCAGAGGAGGTCGTGTAATTACCTAGGATGAGTTCCATCGAGACTTCAAAGCTCACCACATTCAAAAGTGTTGTTGAGAGCAAGCGTGAGGAGTTCCGCAATCTCAAGCAAGGCAACATGTCGTGTATCAATACAATATCCAGTTCGAAACTCGCTCGCTTTGCTAAGCAAGGCGCCCACGATGAAAAGAGTATGATCTATCAATTCAGAGGTGGTCTCAGAGAAGATCTGCAATTAGCTCTTGTGCTTTTTGAGCTAGAAAAGTATGATGAATTCTACAACATGGCCTTTGAAGCAAGAAGCTGCCCAGCTCAAATGTGAGGCTTCTAAGAAGAGAATCGGGGATGCAGTTCAGTCTTCTTCTTCCTCTCAAGTGGCAGCTAAGCAGCGAAGTTCTACCTTCCTCCTCCTCCGTTCGTCGGCCTTATCGTGAGAAGAACTCAGGTGGTCGTGGATCTTCCCACCCACCCAACCAAAGCTATCGAGAACAAGTCTAATTCTCAAGCTCCAAGGTCAAATGCTCCTTATCACCGTCCGCTCTCAGAGGTGACTTGCAACAAATGTCAGCAGAAAGGTCACTATGCGAACAAGTGCTTCAACCAAAGGCGCCTTCCGCCTCCTCCTCCTGTGAGATCTTCCAGCAATGCAGTGGTCAAGCATAATCCCAACCATGCCAAGGTGAACATGATGAATGCAGCTCAAGCGGAGGAATCTCTCGGCGTGATAATGGGTAATCTCTCGATTAATGATATTCTGCAAAAGTCTTATTTGATCTTTGGTGCATCGCATTCTTTCATCTCAAGACCTTTTGTGGCTAAGCATGATTTGGGTACTCAAGTATTGCCGAGACCTTTGTCTATTGTTCTCCGGCTAGGCAAATGACTTCTAGTTTTTGTTCCAAATGTTTCTATCAAGATGGGCGACTATAGATTTCTGCTAAACCAATTGTCCTTGGTGACTCGGATATTGATCTTATTCTCGGGATGGATGGCTTTCTCAGCACAAAGCTCAGCTTGATTGTGCTGCTGTGGAAATTCAATTGACTCACTCTTCTAATGATGTGATCATCTATGCGCTCGTGATGAAACCATTCGGTTGTTTTCTCTCAATGAGAAGGGCGAGTTGGATGCTATCTCTCGATTCCATCGTTTGTGAGTACCAAGATGTCTTTCCGGAAGAGCTTCCGGTATGCCTCCTCACCGCCGCTTGAATTCGTTATCGATCTTGAGCACCGCACGAACCCGTTTGCAAGCGCCCATACAAGCTTGGACCTAATGAGCTGAAGGAATTGAAGAAGCAGCTCGATGAACAAGAGCGTCTGGTTTGATCGGATCGAGTTCATCTCCTTGGGGTTGTGGTGTTCTTTTGTCCAGAAGAAGGATGGCACGGACCGACTTTGCGTCGATTACCGTCCATTGAATAAGAAGACAATCAAGAACAAGTATCCACTTCCCAACATCAATGAGCTTTTCGAGCAACTCAAAGGTGCTAAAGTGTTCTCCAAGCTTGACCTTCGATGGGTTATCATCAAATTCGCATTCGTGAACAAGATATTCCCAAGACAAAGATTCGAACAAGCTTTGGTTCTTATGAATATCTGTCATGTCTTTCGGCCTTGTCAATGCTCCTCCAACATTCTCTCCAATGATGAACTTCATCTTCAACCCCTACACCAATGAATTCGTCTTGGTCTATCTTGATGATATTTTGGTCTTCTCCAAGAATAAGAAGGATCATGCCAAACATTTGCGATTGGTGCTCGACAAGCTCGAGAGCATCAATTCTATCTGAAGTTTTCCAAATGTGAATTTTGGCTTGATGAAGTGCTTTATCTTGGTCACATCATCTCCGCCAAGGGCATCGCTGTTAATCCCGAGAAGGTGTCGCAGTTGTGAATTGGGAACCTCCTCGAATGTCAAGCAGCTTCGCAGTTTTCTTGGACTTGCAAGCTATTGTCAAGATTCGTTGAGAACTTCTCTAAGATTGCAAAGCCTCTTTCCAACCTCCTCCGAAGCATGTGAAGTATGTCGGTCTCCGAGTGTGACGTTGCTTTCAATACTCTCAAAGAGAAACTCGTCACAGCTCCCTGCCTTGACTCCTCCTGATGAATCCAAGCCATTCAAGTTTTACGTGATGCTTCTCTTCAAGGTCTCGGTGCTGTGTTAATGCAAGAGAAGAGAGTTGTGGCCTATACCTCTCGTCCACTGAAGCTCAACGAAAAGAACTACCCCACTCACGATCTTGAGTTGGCGGCAGTTGTCCATGCATTAATAACATGGAGACATCTCTTGTTGGGAAGGAAAGTGGACATATTCACCGATCACAAGAGTCTCAAGTATATCTTCACTCAACCCAACCTCAACCTCGTGCAAACTCGATGGGTCGAAATGATTCAAGAGTACAACCCAAGTATTGAATATACTCGAGGCAAGGCCAATGTCATTGCAGATGCTTTGAGCAGGAAGGCTTATTGCAACATTTAATTCTCAAGCCCTTCCAACGGATCTTTGTGAAGCTTTCCATAGCTGAATCTTCAAGTTGTTCCTCAAGGCTTTCTTGCCAACCTCATAGTCTCTCCTACTTTGGAAGACCAAATTCGTGAGGCTCAACTCCTGGATACCATGGTGAAAAAGGTGAAACGTGGTATCGACAAGGGCATTTCCAAATACAAGTGCTTCCACATTGATGACAAAGATACTCTTTTCTTCGAGGACCGGATTGTGGTTCCTAAGGGTGATCTACGTAAAGTCATTATGAACGAGGTGCACAATTCCCTTCTATCCATTCATCCCGAAGTACGAAGATGTACCATGACCTCAAGCGATCATATTGGTGGACTCGAATGAAGCGAGAAATTGCTCAATTCGTGAATGAATGTGATGTCCGCGAAGGGTGAAAGCAGAACACCAACGACCAGCTGGTCTCCTCCAACCTCTTGCTATTCCAGAATGGAAGTTTGATCATATCGAAATGGACTTCGTGACTGGATTTCCTAAGTCCAAGCGTGGAAATGATGCTATCTTCGTTGTCATTGACAAGCTTACTAAAGTGGCTCATTTTCTTCCTATCAAAGAATCCATCACAGCAGCTCGGTTGGCGAACTATACACCTCGAGATTGTCTCCTTGCACGGCATTCCACAATTGATCTCTTGAGACCATGGCAGCATCTTTACCTCCAAGTTTTGGGATTCTTTTGAAGGCCATGGGCACCAACATTCGTTTCAGCACAGCTTTCCATCCTCAAACAAGTGGCCAAGTCGGCGAGTCAATCAAATCCTTGAAGATATGCTCGGGGCTTGTGTCATTTCCTTCGGTATGAAATGGGAAGATTGTCTTCCATATGCCGAAGTTCTCCTACAACAACAGCTTCCAAGCGTTTAGTTGGGCAAGGCCCCATTCGAAATTCTCTATGGCGAAAGTGCCGACTCCTCTCAATTGGTCCGAGACGGTGAACGCCAACTTCTTGGCAACGACTTGATCACGAAGTCAAGAAATGTGCAAAGTCATTCGTGAGAATCTCAAAGCCGCGCAATCGCGCGGAAGAGCTATTATGATGACAAGCACCGTGATGTGGCTTTTGAAATCGGAGACCATGTCTACCTCCGCGTCTCTCAATGAAAGGCACTCGTCGCCCGGTATCAAAGGGAAGCTTGCCCCTAGATACGTGGGTCCTTTCAAGATCATTGGCAAAAGAGGCGATCTCGCCTATCAACTTGAGCTTCCATCCAACTTTGCAAATGTGCACGATGTGTTTCACGTGTCACAGCTTCGCAAGTGCTTCAAGACTCTGAGCGCACTATCAACTTCAAGAAATTGACCTCCAAGAAGATCTCTCTTATCATGAGCACCCGTTGCTATTCTTGAAGAAACCGGCGCAAGACTCGCAACAAGTCAATCAAATTCCTGAAAGTGAAGTGGTCACACCATTCCGACCGAGAAGCCACACAGGGCGCGAGGATCACCTCCGTTCGAATATCCGGAGTTCTTTCAGTCCTAGATCTCGGACGAGATCCTCTTGTAGTGGTGGAGTGTTGTAACACCCCGGATGTAACTTTCCATATTTGTAACTCCAACTCTTGCCATTTTCGGCATTGTGATATGATATTCCCTCCGTGGTTGGGTTTTTCATCATTTTGCATTTTGACCATGTCATGCATATCATATCATGTCATCATGTGCATCTCATTTGCATACGTGTTCGTCTCATGATTCGAGCATTTTCCCGTTGTCCGTTTTGCAACGGCACTCCTATGTCCCCGGCGCCCCTTTTACATTTTTCCGTGAGCGGTACTAAACTTTCTCGGAATGGACCGAGGTTTGTCAAGTGGCCTTGGTACACCACGGTAGACCACCTGTCAAGTTTCGGGTCATTTGGAGCTCGTTTGATACTCCAACGGTTAACCGCATAACCGCAAAGGCCTCTTTTGGGTTGCAGTCCAACACCCCTTCAAAACAGCCCAATAACCCATCTAAGTCACTTCCATGTCCATCGCCATTCGATCACAATCGTGTGGGCGAAAACTACACCTCATTTGGAGCTTCCTAGCTCCTTCTACCTATAAAACACACCCTCCCCAAATCCGGATCAATTCCACCCTAACCCTAGCCCGCGCCTCTCGCGGCCGCGGACACGTCCGGACGGAGCGGACGCGTCCGCCCGCCGCCCGGACCAACAGGAGCCGCCACGTGTCCCGGGCGGTCCCCAGATCACCGCGCCGACCCAGCTTGACGCGAGCCCGTGCAGGGCCCCCTGCCGTTCGCCGCCCCGCCGTGCGCGCTCCCAGCGCCAGCGCCGCCGCCTCCGCCCGCCGCCTCGCCCTCGGCCTCGCCTCGCCGCCTCGCCTGCCGCAAACCACCGGTCGCCTCCTCACCGTCCGCGCCGCCGCCCGTCCCGCCTCCGGTCGCCCGGCCGGCCCGAGCCTCTCGCCTTCCCCATCCAACTCCGGCGAGATCCGGCCTTCCTCAAGTCCGCCGGATCCGATCTAGGGTTGACTTCTTTCTCCCCGATTTTCGTCTAAGTCATTTACACTGTGATAATTTTGTTGCATTTTCATCATGCCATAACTTTGCACCCGTGGCTCCGTTTTGGCGTGTAGCATACCGAAATGTTCGCCTCGATGAGTACATCATTTCATCTCATTGCATCATTTTCATTTGAGCTCATCTTGATGCCCTAAATGCTGTTAGAAGAGGGCTATGTGATGTTAGTTTGATTCTTATCGTAACATGCACTTTTGTCATTTTGCCATGATTGATGTGTGCATCCTATGAACTTGAGTCCTACATGTGTTTTTTAATATGCCATGCCATCTTTACAGGGTGTATGCCATGTATTTTTGTGATCTCTGTGGTGACTAGCACAAGCATGCAAACTAGGCTTCATGATGTTGCTGATTTCAGCCCCTGTTTTGATGATATTTTTATGCCATATTAACTTGATGCTACCGAGAGATCCATGCATATTTTGAGATACTTCAGTAAGGATGTTTTGAACATATGGTTATGCTCTATCCATCCATGCCCTTTTTTGCAATTATGGAGTGCCATAGCTTGAGTCAATCGAGCTCTACTTTTGCTATAAAATGTTTCCTGGCAGATTGTTTACATGTTATTCAATTTTGCCAAGGTTGTTGTAGTTGATCCGTATGCTATGATGTTGTTCTTGCCATGTATAACTTCTATGCCATGTCTTCTTGATGGATGTATGCTTAGTTTATCATGTAATGCTCTGTAGTGAGTGCATCGAGCTCGAAGATGCCTACATAATCTGTCAATGTCATGCCCTGCTTGCTGAATCATTATGAAACTTGCTATATTGACATGGGTGCTATTACATTTTCTGATCCTTTTGGCTCTTGGTCAGTAAGGGACTTTTGTTCTATGCGTTGAGTAGATTCATGCCATGCCTTGTTTTGCTATTATAAGTTCCTGTAGCATGTTGTTTGCTTGCTCGAACATTGCTTCCCGATGCTGATTCTGCCATGTTCGATTTTCACCAAGTCTGTGAAGCTGATATATTTTGCACTTTTGCCATGCTTGTTTGGACCTGTTATGTTGTGATTTAGCCGTAGCTCAGTGTTCATCTTTTGTCAAGCATCTTGAGTAGATCACTGCCATATGCTTTGTTGGTACGTTTGGGTGCAGTAGCTTAATTTCTTGTTGCTTGCTAAGTGGCATCATGCTGTTAATGGCAGATTTGTGCCATTCTTGTTTTGCTTGTCATTTGCAAACCGTGCATCCGATTCCGGTGATCTTTATATCGATTTCAACCGAAATCATCTCACCTTTCCAGCGGCATACTTGGTTTGCCAAGTTGATGCCTGGTTCATCATTTTCCTTCCGAACACGATACGCATTGCATATCACATCTCGCATATCATGCCATGTATTGCATCATGTTGCTTGTGCATTGCACCGTGATTTATTGTGGTTCCATTGTTTGTGTTCTTGCTTTGGGTAGAGCCGGGAGACGAGTACGTGAACGAGGAACCTGTTGAGAACGCTTACGAGGATCAAGCTTTCGACAACTCTGAGAACTTTGCAGGCAAGATGACCATACCCTCGAAATCACTTCTATCTTTGCTTGCTAGATGCTCGCTCTTTTGCTATGCCTATGCTATGATGCCTATCACTTGCTTATCATGCCTCCCATATTGCCATGTCAAGCCCCTAACCATCCTTTCCTAGCAAACCGTTGTTTGGCTATGTTACCGCTTTGCTCAGCCCTCTTATAGCGTTGCTAGTTGCGGTGAAGATGAAGTTTGTTCCTTGTTGGAACATGGAGATGTTGTTCCTTGTTGGAACATGTTTACTTGTTGGGATATCACAATATATCTGCTATAATTAATGCATCTATATACTTGGTAAAGGGTGGAAGACTCGGCCTTATGCACGGTGTTTTGTTCCACTCTTGCCACCCTAGTTTCCGTCATACCGTGTTATGTTCCTTGATTTTGCGCTCCTTACGGTTGGGTGATTTATGGGACCCCTTGACAGTTCGCTTTGAATAAGACTCCCAAAGAAGGCCCAACTTTGGTTTTACCATTTGCCACCTAAGCCTTTTTCCCCGGTTTTCGCGAGCCCGAGGGTCATCTTTATTTAACCCCCGCCAATGCTCCTCGAGTGTTGGTCCAAACTAGAGCCCTTTGCAGCGCCACCTTGGGGAAACTTGAGGCCTGGTTTTAGTTGTACGGACTGCTCATCCGGATGTGCCGAGAACGAGATATGTGCAGCTCCTATCGGGATTTGTCGGCACAATCGGGCGGCTTTGCTGGTCTTGTTTTATTGTTGTCGAAATGTCTTGTAGTCCGGGATTCGAGATCGATCGGGTCTTCGGTAGAAGGAATATCCTTCGTTGACCGTGAGAGCTTATAATGGGCTAAGTTGGGACACCCTGCAGGTATTATCTTTCAAAGCCGTGCCCGCGGTTATGAGGCAGATGGGAATTTGTTAATGTCCGTTGTAGAAAACGAAGTTGACCTAATTAATACACATCAATCGCGTGTGTAACCGTGATGGTCTCTTCTCGGCGAGTCCGGGAAGTGAACACGGTGTTGGAGTTATGTTTGGCGTAAGTAGTTCAGATCACTTCTTGATCGCTACTAGCTTCACGACCGTGCCTTGCTTCTCTTCTCGCTCTCTTTTGCGAATGTAGCCACCATATATGCTAGTCGCTGCTGCAGCTCCACCTCACAA